>VXBP01008552.1:373-45625 GCA_013400115.1 Rhinopomastus cyanomelas
GCACCCCGGGGCGCGATGGGACAGGGAGCAGCGTGTCTGAAGGGGCTGGGATGGTAGGGTTTGGGATGTTCCTGTCCCGGTGGCTGTGGGGATGTTTAATCCCCCACACCCCCCAACCTCAGGGGTAGGTGTCCCTGTCCGGAGGCCAGGTGAGATTGCTGGCCTTGGAGCCGCTGGCCCTTGCACCAGCTGAGCCCCTGAAATAGCCTGCTGCGCCCTGGGCTCCCCGTGTGGCCCTTCTTCCTCCCCAGGAGCCCCCAGCACACCCCATTCTGTCCCTTCCTTCTGGTAGGAGGCGCCGCATTCTCCTGGGATCCGGCGTGTCTCGGCAGGGCCATTGCCCTCCCCCAAAATGCCTCCTGGGGTGGGGTGAGGGGGGGATTCCTCCTACAGCATCTCAGCAAGCTGCTGCTGGCCCTGGCTCACCTCTGTGGGGTGCTTGGGGGGCTCCATGCCCGAACCGCCCAGATGGAGGGACCAGCTGGTGAAGTGAAGCTTGGCCTCCTGGCAGCAACCACTGGCAATGGGTCGGGGTGGCTGTCATCGAGGGAAGGCAGCCAAGGCTCTTCCATGCTCTGTGGGCTGCTGGAACCCCCTTCCAAGCACCAGTGGGGAGCCACGAGTGTTTCGGTGATTGAGGGGGAACCCCTCTGAGCCCAGCTGCGGTGGGTTTTGCTGTAGTTCTTTGTGGGTTTTGCTGTAGCCCTACATGCTTTTGCCGTGGCCCTGGCCTGGTTTGCAGCTCCCACGTGAATTAAGCTGAGGACTAAACTTGCCGCATACTTGGTTGGGGTCCAGCTCCTAATCCCGCAGCCGGGGGCTGCTATTCACAGAGCAACAGGTTTGCAAGCAACTGCATCCTGCTGCAGAGATGAGACCCCTGGGCTGCCATGTCTACAGCTCCCAGTGGCACCCATGAGTGTTGGAGGGGTGTCATGCTGTGGGGTTTGCTGGCAGCAGGCTGGGGGACCCTGTGGTGCCAGCTGGGCTGTGCCTGTTGTTTGGGAAAGCTCCAACATGCCAGCTCCTTTCCCATCAGCTCACCGGCAGCTGGGCTTCAGCAGGGATCTGTAAGATCCTGAGACCTCTCACCTGGCTCCTGGGGTGCCAGAGGCTTTGAATGTGCTTGGCTTTTCTGCAGCCAGAAAAACCCACCCTGGGACTGGGTTCATCCTTGCCAGGCTCCAGTTTGGCTGCTTCCCCTGCCAAATGCCTGGGAGCCTGATCTGAGGTGGTCCTGGGCTGCTCTGCTGCTCCTCCCTTCCCTGGCACTGTGGCACAGGCAGGTGATGGGCACTGTGCTCACACAAAGGGGAAGAAGAGCTGGGAGGGCATGGGGGACTTTGGGAGCCATTTCAAACTCAGGGAGATAGTTTGGGTAGGAGGAAGGTAGAAACTGCCCCTTGGGAGGAGACCGGGGGCTTGTCCTGCAGGAGGCTGAATTGTGGGAGCTCACTGTCTGTCCATAACTGCAAGGTTATCCTGATCCAGTGTAGGGTGCTGGGGGAGGACAACCCACACCCCTCATTCCCATTTCACATAGCCTTCAGTTCACTGCAGGCACCTCCAGTCCTTTGTAGACTGCTTCAGCCTCTGAGAAGCCACAGGCTCTGGCCAAAACACCATGGCCATTCTGGTCAGGTGCTGGAGGAAGTGTTGGTTTAGTTTGCTGCCATGTTTTTAGCTGTGGTGCTTTTAATGAAATTGAGATATTTTCACATTTTGAATGGTAGAACCCAGGTTTGAACAAAGGCTGCGTCTTGGCAGCCTCAGCCAGCATCAATGTGCCCGTGCCAGCCTCCCCTCGGCTTTGTCCATGCCTGCTTGGCTGTCGGCGGCTGGCAAAGCACCCAGCCGCTCCCATGGGAATCTTCATTGGTTTTGTCTTGGCAAAACTCTTCTCGAGGGCACTGGGTGCCGTGAGCAGCCCAGCAAAGGCCACTCCCATGGGGCAGGCTTGGCAGAGTTGGGCTGCTGGTGAGGCACAGCTGCCGCTTGGCTCCTGGGGCAGTAACAAACGCACTGGGTTGGACCCCGCCGCCCACCACGAAGGGAAAGTGTCACATGCCGATGCCATGAATAACACGCGGGCTGGCCCCAAGCACACAGCCTGCTGGCCCAGGACAAGAGCACTTTGTGAAGCAACTGGGTGACTGATGTCGGGGCATCCCCTTAGTGGGGGGGGCTCCGATGGGGTTCCCACCTCCTCAGGCAGCTCTAACCCATTGCTTGTGGGTGTTTGCGATGGGAGCTGGGCGTGCACAGTTGTTGTGCATTTCAGGGAGCCTGTCTGGATGCCTGCCTGTACTTTGGTTTCCCTGTCCAGTTGCCCAGACCTTGCTGGATCAGCAGGCTGTGGGTGATGAGCTGTGGCCTTGTTGGCATGGCACTTTGAGGAACTGAGCATCTGCGTGTTTTCCTAACAGACCTGGTAGGAAAACAAAGATTAAAGCCCCTGGATCTTCCCTTTTCCGGTGTTTGTTTGAGGAGTCAGAGCATCTTCCTTTCTCCTCGGGAAGAACATCATGTCCGAAAGTTTAAGTACCTCCTGCTGAGTCACCCAGGGAGCAGCAAGGTGGTAGAAAACGCCAGGCTTTACTGACTTTCTGGGGTTTTTAGGGTTTGTTTCCCATTTGTCTTAAGGTGTAGAGGCTGCAGCGCTTCTCCAGGGCTTTTCTACCAGAGATCAGTGACCTCTTTGAATAGGAGAATGCCCAGGGTGGAGCCTCCTCTCTCTATGCCACTGGCAAGGGAGCTGTATAGCCCCAGCAATGTCCCTGCTGCTTCTTTTGACATCATCTGGCTGATACTGAGGGCAAACCATGAGCTTTTCCCTGCATTGTTGTTCCTGGAGGGCCTCAGACCCCAGGCTCTGGCTGGTGGAGTCATCCTGCCTTGGGGATGATGAAGGGATGGCACCAAAGAGGGACTGTGCTTGGTTGCTGTGACAGCAGGGGGCTTTAGAAGATGGGTGATACACATGGCATTACCATGGGTACCCATGGACACTGATTCTGTATGTGCCTACCGCCACTCAGGGATGGGAAGGTGATGAGGCAGGATCCTGGCTTGGTGCATCTGACTCCCTCTGACGCTGCCAGCACTGATGGGAACTGCATTTTCCCACCATCAAACCATGTTTGGGGGATTTTCTTTTACTATTGTTTGGCTCAGGAAACAGTAATCGGTGTTGAGGTGAGTAGGACCATATAGGGCTTGGAGGGGAAATACCAGCTCCCCCACCCACATCCCCGAAGGGACTTCTGATGCCAGCTGAGTAAGGGCTGGAAGGGGCTGATTCTGTCCTCCAACCACCCCAGTAGAAGCCCAGTGGAGCCAGTGCAGTGGGATGCTCTGAAGCCTTGCTGGGATTTGGCACTCCTTGTCCTGAGGGGAGGCTGTCCTGGCACAGCAGCTCTGTTCTATCGTAGCATAGCGAGCTGCTCTGCTGCTTTTAAGTGATGCAGGAGTTCCCCACTGGCATTGGTTCTGTTTAGGTGCAGATACATGGTTCCCTACTCTTGGCCCCATCCACTGGTGCCAAGAGGTGCCTGTGTCAGACCCTCCCAGCCCACACCGCGAAACCTCGTTAGCACTGCACTTGGTCATACCCATGGGAGCGGGTTAATTAACAACCCAAAGCCCCCGTTGTCTAATGATAAACTGCTGCAAGGAGCGAGGAGGGCTGGGGAGGGATCTGTGCCCGGCTGACGCAGCACTTGCTGCAGATCTGTGCTGTGTGGAGAAACCTTCAGCAGAAGTCCAGGCTGGTGGGAGGAACATGCCGACCTGGACATGGAGTTTCCAGGCAAGTAGTTCTTCCTCAGACTTCCCAGCTGATGACCTGGGGAGGTCTACAAGAGCTGTGTGCCCAGGTGGCCCGGAAAGCCAATGGCATCTTGGCTTGTATTAGAAATAATATGGCTAGCAGGAGCAGAGATGTGATTGTTCCCCTGTTCTGGAGACTGGTGAAGCCTCACCTCGAGTACTGTGTCCAGTTCAGTCCAGCATCTCAAGAGACAGATCAAGGGGCTGGAGCAGGTGTGGAGGAGGGCAAAAACTCTGCTGAAGGGCCTGGAGAATAAATCTTGTGAAGAGCAATTGAAGGAGCTAGGGCTGCTTAGTTTGAAGAGAAGGAGGCTGAGGAGAGATCTCATCACTCTCTGAATCTACCTGAAAGGGCATTGTAGAGTAGTGGGTGCTGGTCTCTTCTCACAGGTCATTAGTGTTAGAACAAGAGGGAATGGCCTCAAGCTGCTCCAGGGAAGGGTTAGGCTGGATGTAAGGAACAATTTTTTTTCACAGAAAGAATGGTCAGGCACTGGAACAGGCTGCCCAGGGAGGGGGTTGAGGCACCAGCCCTGATTCTGTGGTTCTGATTCCTGAGCTTCCCAGGTGATGTAGGTGGGTGCCCTGGCAGCAGTTGGCAGCAAACAACACAGGATTCAGCCCCTTGATGGGTCTTCTTTGACACAAGAGTGGATTGCAGAGGTGGCAACCCAGGAGCCAGCTTGGTTTGGTCACTGGCAAGTGTTCAGCTCTGCTGGTTGCTCCAGCATCTCACCCCAATGCTCTCCCACCCTGGGTGGCTCCTGCTGGTGGCCAGACCTTGGCTGAGTGAGTCCCTCCAGCCCTGTGGCTGGGGTGGCAGCAGGGTGGGGAGGTGTTGGAGCTTGGTGGATCACAGCAGCCCCCAAGATGCAGTTTGTGGTGCAGGGAAGGCAGAAGGTGCGATGAGAACATGCTGCAAGTGTGAAGGCTGTGGCTGGGTGCAGCTTGGGGGTGCAGCAGCACACTGGGGTGCTTGGTGCTGGCCTGGGTGCACAAGGAGTTTGTGATGTTCCTGGTTCCTCATCTAATCTGTAGGAGCTAAAAGCTAGAAACGTTAGAGCTGGTGATTAGGAAGCTGCTGTTTCCTTCTGTTCCTGGTGCTTGCGATAAGCAGCTGAGGCCTGAGCCCAGCTGAGTAGTGGGGAGCGGAAGAGGGGACCGTTCCCCTGCTGAATCATTGGCACTTGGTACCTGTGCTGGGGCACCCCCTGAGTCCAGGGACCTGCTGCTGGTCTCCCTATCCTTCCAGCTCTGCACCCGTGGCTCCTCTGGGGGGCAGAGGCACTGGAGAGCTGTCTGGGATGCTGGCCTGTGTCCTACTGGCACAGCCCTTGCTCTCCATGCCCTGATCCCATGGCATGGGTGATACCCAAGTACTCACATGTCCCCTTTCCTCTGTATCTTTCCAGGCTCTGCTTTCTCCCCGAAGGCCAACCAAAGCAGAGAGCCGCCCAGGATGAGGGTCTTCCTTCTCCTCCTTCTCTTCCTGTTCCAAGGTAGATTGCCCCAGCCTCATCCTGCCCTGAGATGGTGAGATGGGTTTGGGCTGCTGAAAGGTATTAGCAGCCCCAAAGCCTTGACTGGGGAGCACTGAGGAGCATTTGCAGCTGTGGCTTCCACAGAGGTGAAGTGTCTAGTGGTGTCTCTGGGGCAGGATGAATCCTTTCCAGGGAAAGGAGAAAGACTCCATCCATGCCTTCTGGGGATGCAGTGGTCCTCTGTCAGTCTCTACCAACATGGGTGGTAGCAACCAGGAGAGGGTGGCCCTGAGAGGCAGAAGATCCTGCTGCTCCTGGCAAATCCCCCCTATGTGGCCATGGGTTCACTGGGAAGATGGCCAACATCATGTGGGATGCAGGGGGCAGAGGGCACAGTGTGCCACGAGTGGTGGCCACTGCAGGGTGCAGTGTGTGCTGGCAGCAGCTGCCCCTTATCTGAACCCACCTCTCTGTGCAGGGGTGGGAGCCAGCAGCTCCAGGGAAGAGGACTTCCGCTTCTGTGGTGATCGAAACCAGACCCAGGACAGCTCTGTCATCTACGAGCATGGCCCTGCCGCAATCTCCATTGAGAACACAGCGCAGGCACTGATAATCAAGCGGCCCTTTTCGCCGAGCAGGAGAGACTTTCTCTACAGGTACCACCTGCCCCCCACACTTGGCAGGTACCGCTTCTGCATCTACTGGTTCCAGGCCAACCGCACCCTGAGGCTGGTGTATGGGAAGCAGAGCTTCCTCCTGGGGGGAGACCCGGCCAGCAGTATTGCCCGCGGCAAGGAGGGTCAGAAGACGGAAAGAACCAACACCTCCATCTTCAATGTGTCTTATGTCTTGAAGGATGGGAAGAACACCTCCCTTGACAGCAAATCCCAATACTTCTTCCTAGGTACAGGCAATTCAACACTGTGTTAATGAGATAAGGGGTTTGTTTCACCCCCAGCCCTTTTTCTGGCTATAAGCAGAGCACTGGTGGTGTCCCAGTGTGCAGACACAGCTGTGGAGTGTTAGATGGGGGTGGAGGTTGGCTTGAAGGCGCCCAGAGGCAGCTCACAGCCTCCCAAGAGATGGAGATTATCAAAATGTTTTGCTCCGCTAAAGTCTTGGGAAATCCTGTGCTTTGCAGAGATCTTCATGCGTCCTGTCTGCAATGCTGGGCACCCAGCTAGCCTCAGCCAGCCTGGTGCTGGTGGTCTCAGTGGGCCGAAGCTGCCCTCGGGGCAGCAGGAGAAGCTCTCTGTGTTGGGGTCTCCGTCAGCAACCTCAGCTTGGGGTCACCTTGAAACCCTCTGCCTCTGCCAAGGCTGTGCCAGATCAGTTTGGGCTCAGAGGAGGCAGCTCAGCCCAGCTGCTAGATGCCGTTTCTTTCTGTGTGCCCACCAGCCTCTCCGGACATGCCCATGCCCATCTGGGAGCAGGACGTGGAGGAGCAACTCACTGCCCTGGACAGCCTCATGGCCCAGCCCCTGGCACTGGCTGTGGAAGCCACCCAACAGCAGAGGCTTCGTCAGTGAGTTCCGGCTTGTGCCAGTCCCGCTGCTGCCAGTGTGGTACCTGCCATGTCCTACTCACCATACCCCTTCCTCGACAGCAAACTCGGGGAGCTGGAGAGGACACTGGCCAAGGTGGAGCTGGATGGGCAGAACCAGACCTTTGGGACGGCCACCGTCCATGCCACCGTCCTAAGGGTTCAGGCCATGCAGGCTCCTCAGCACGTGGCCTTTTCTTCCCAGAGAGAGGTGGGTTCTGGGCAGCCTGTCCTGGTGGTCTTCACCCACCAGTGTCCTTTCCTAACCTCTTCTGATGAGCTCTTCCTTGCAGGAGGGTGGCGAGGTCCATGGGTTTGCAGTGGACCTGCCAAGCAGCCTGTTTGTGATGGCAAGGGAGGATGTGGTGGAGCACAGGGTGCTCCTCATGGACATCAACAGGCAGACCATGTTCCAGGTAATGGCCATGCGTGTGGTACAGTGACGTGTCCCCAGCTTGCCAAAGGATGAGCTAGAAAATTGATGGAGAGAGAGACACGGCATCTCCTTCTTGGGAGCTCTCACCTGCTTCTTGCCCAGCTGCTCACCTTCCCACTGCCTCCTTCTCCAACAGGATGGAAACAGCAGCCATGTCCTGGGTGACAAGGTGATCGGCATTTCCCTGGTGGACACAGTGGTGGCCAACCTCTCTGACCCAGTGGTCCTCACTTTCTTCCACGACCAACTGCCAGTAGGTGGTGAAATAGCCTCATTGAACCTGATCTCTCAGAGAATGGAGGGGGTAGGGAAGCCTTGGGCTCTACCAGCTTTTAGACAGTGGTCACAATCCAGCAGGTCTATGCCCTTGTGCTGCCTGCGCATGATCCATCATGTCCTGTGGAGCTGTATCACACTCATGGCCTCACTGTGTGCTCTGCTGGCTGTGCTGCCAGTGCCTCTGCAAGAGATGCTGTTGCCTCCAGCACAGTCTCCAGGGCTGGAGGATGCTCTGAGTTAACATCACCTGGCTTGTTCATGGCTCTATAAAGCACCTACTCAAAGGTGTTTGAAAAAAGGGACCTGGGAGATGGAATCTGCTCTGCGAGCTGACAAGGGAACCACCTCTGCCTGGAGTCCACCCCTGTGATGTGGGGTGCTTTGTCTCCTGAGACCACCTCTCCCATTGCCCTGTGTTCTGCCCTCTCAAATGTGTTGGCCGGACAACAATCCCACAGCAGCACCCTGAGCAGGGCCCCTGGTTTTGTCATTGCAGAGGAATGTGACCCCGCTGTGCGTCTTCTGGAAGGAGGACACCGGTGAGTGCTCCTGCAGTGGGGCATGAAGCCAGGCACTGCCTTTGTTCCTTTTGCAGGGTCCCACAGAGCTGCTGGTAGGGGCAAAAGTCACTCTGCACCCCTTTCCTTGCTGCAGCTCTAGGAGCCCTTCCCATGGGGGATTCTGTCTGTGTGTGTGTGCTTGGCATGGGACTAGCTGGGACCCCATTCCTGTCCTCCTCCTGCCATGCACCTCATCCTGCAGATCCACAGACCTGGGACATATGTTCCTGCTGCTCAGAAGATTCTCTCCCTTTCTCATGCACAGGTGGCACCGGGGGCTGGGACAGCTACGGTTGTATGACGGTGACAGCAGGCAGCCAGACGGACTGCAGGTGCAACCACCTCACCTACTTTGCTGTGCTGATGGTGGGTAGCGCCTTCCTACAGCTGTCTACAGCATTATTTAAGTTGGAAAAGACCTTTAAGACCATCAAGCCCAACCACACACCCTAGTCTACTACTTCCACTGTCAGACCCACTGCTAAACCATGGTCCCCAGCACCGCATCTATGTGGCTTTTGAACACCTCCAGGGATGGCAACCCAACCCCCTTCCTGGGAAGCCTGTTTCAAGGCCTGATTACCCTTTCAGTGAAAAAATGTCTTCTAATATTCAATGTAAACTTCCCCTGGTGCAGCTTGAGGCTGTTTCCTCTTGTTCTGCCATCAGTCACTTGTGAGAAGAGACCAGCACCTGCCTCTCTACAACCTCCTTTCAAGTCTCCTCTTTTCCATACTAACCAGACTGAGCTCCCTCAGCCTTTCTTCACAAGACCTGTGCTTCAGACCCTTCATCAGTCTAGTCACTGTTCTCTGAACCCACTTCAGCCCCTCAATATCCTCTTGTACTGAGGTGATCAGAACTGAACCCAGTGCTTGAGGTGGGGCCTCACCAATGCCATTCTTCCTCACCATCTCTTGTTCCTTCTCCTCCACAGGTGTCCTCACCGGAGATCACCTACATCCACAGGGATTACTTGAGTATCATAACCTACATTGGCTGCCTCATCTCAGCTTTGGCATCCATTTGCACCATCGTCTTCCTGTACTTCAGGTACAGTCTGATGGGTCACTCCATGCTTCCTGTCTGCGTCCTATCAGGCTTCGGGCCCTGACACCAGCAGAGAGTCTGCTGGCTCTGCTGCCTGGGCCGAGTTGACCCATGTGGAGCTGTGGGGCACCAAGGACTCTGGCCAGGCATAGTGTTGAGGCCTCCTGTCTTTGATTCTCCAGAAGCAAACAGCGAGACCAGATCACAAGCATGCACATCCATATGAACCTGCTGGGGGCCATCTTCCTCCTGGACGTCGCCTTCCTCATCTCTGAGCACTTGGCTTCCAGTAGCAGTGAGGCAGTCTGCAGAGCCGGGGGGTTCTTCCTGCACTTCTCCCTCCTGAGCTGCCTCACCTGGATGGGCATTGAGGGCTACAACCTCTACCGGCTTGTGATTGAAGTCTTCAATGCCTACCATGACCACTTCCTTCTCAAGCTCTGCCTAGTGGGCTGGGGTGAGCATGAGAGAGGCTGAGACACCCTGCGACACCCTGCAGGCACAGGCCACGGGGTGGAGGGGCACCCTGGGTAGGTCTTTCCCTGGGTGAGGATGGAGATGTGGCTGAGGGGGAGCAGATGTCTGAAAGTAGAAGGATCTCTCAGTGGAGAAGGAGGCTCAATGGCTGAGAGCAAAAGTTGATGCGTAGAGCAAGGAGAGAGGCGCATGGGAGCCACTGCTTGGGGTCTTTAAGTAGTAATGGCATCTTCACTGAAAGAAACATTCAGGAGAGCCCAGAGAGATGGGCTCAATGCTGCCCAAACATTTGGGCAGGAGGCCACCGTAGGAAGGTCTCATTTTTTTTTGTGGCCTAGAATTCCATGGCCCTGGGAGACCCCTGGCTGTTGTGTTCCATCCTGGGTTCCCCCTGGGGAGGGAGGATGTTATTTTGTGTAGGGAGAAAGGGGCAACAAGTCCTTCCAGAAGGTCTGAGAACCAAGGACTAGGGCAGCTACTTCATTCTGCTCTCTGTTCTTGCCGCCCAGGACTTCCCTTCTTCTGCGTGACCATGATCTTCCTGGCTAGCTGGACAAACTATGGCCCCTTCTCCATTCCCGTTTATGAATCTGTTAGTGGCAAATCCACCAACGCAACCATGTAAGTCAGGGGAAATGGGTTGCCAGGTCCCTTCTCTTAGATAAAGTCAACTGGCTAAGCCTTCTCCATGTCCTACAGACTTTGTGCAGGGTAAGGGGGATCCTTCCTCCTTTTTTGAGCAAGCAAGCTGCTGGGTTTGCACCACACCTTTGGCGTCTGCCCTTTCTCCTCCCTCCAGTTGCTGGATCACCAGTCCCCTGATCCATAATGTTGTGAACCTGGGGTTCTTCAGCCTGGTGTTCCTCTTTAACTCTGTCATGCTGGGGGCCATGGTCCGGGAGATCCTCCGGCAGAACAAGAAGGGCCACAAGCTCAAGCATGTCCTGGCCCTGTTTGGGCTGAGCATCCTGCTGGGCATCCCCTGGGCCCTGGTCTTCTTCTCCTTCACCTCCGGGGTCTTCCGCCTCGTCTCCCTCTACATCTTCACCATTGTCAACTCCCTCCAAGGTGAGCTGGTATGCTGGGCATCTCTGAAGGGCACTGGGGCTTTCACAGGATATCAGATGAGTGGTGATGGGGTATGAAGGGAGCCATCCTTGGCAGGGTGCCTGGCTTGCCCTCAGCTGCCACTGGTCTCTCAGAAGGATTCACTCATTCCCCTCCCTCTCTGCTGCCCAGGATTCCTCATCTTCCTCTGGTACTGGACCATGGTGCTGCAGGCGAGGAAGCCTCCTGACTCACAGAGCAGCTCTGATAGTGTCAAGCTGCAGCCCAACAGCAGCCAGAGCCTCAGCTGAACCCATGGTGGCCAAGCAGAAGAAAGCTGCAAGAAGGACCAACGCCGTCCACTTTGCTACTGCACCCATGTTCAGGGCTGCTGGGAGCCCAGGAACTCAGCAGGGCTGGTCACCCCTCACCCCTTGCCTCTGCCAGTTTCCTCCCCAGTTTTCCCATCCACTGCATCCTGCTGGGCAGCAGCGCTTCCCTTGGCTTGAACATCCTGGCAGTAGGAGGGAGGACAAGGTGCTCAGCTGAGGAATGGGAGCTGCAAGAAGTGGAAGGGCCAGCAAGAAGGTCCCCGCTATGTCTGGACATCCCCTCCTGTGTCCTGGCACCAGGAATGATGGATGAGACAGGCCCCAACATCACTCCTTGCTGGTGGTCACCAAGAGGGTCCTTTCCCAGTGGACACAGAATAGCTACCCCAGTGCCCCCCAGCAGCTGAGCTGGTCTGTTTTTAAGTAGTTGGATGTATATTTTCAGATGCTGTGGGAGGTCAGTGAGTGCACCCACACTCCAGCCTTGTGCCCATTAAAATTGTTCCTGCTTGGAGTATGTCTCACTGGAGTCTCTCCTGGGTGTACTGGTGGGCTCTGAGGGGGCATCCATCCCTCAGCTGGGGTTGTCCCTTCCCTGGAAGAAGACCTGGAATACCACTGCGGCCGGTAGCTGAGCACTGCTCAGACAGCTTGATGCTGTAGGGGCTGGGAGAATGGAAGGGGGAGCTGCCATGGTGCTCAGCGACTGTCACCATCCAGCAAAGGGTGGTGAAGAGTGGTGAGGGACAGGAGTCCAGACAGGAGGATTCGGAATCCAGAGAAGAGGATTTGCAGGCCAGTAGTTGCTTCCCTTGGAGCCCGTAGCTCTCCTGGCTGTGCCTGTTGCCCACCAGTTCCCCTTCTGGACGATGCTCTTCTTGTGCTTTAATGGATTGGACTGGATGATCTTAGACGTCTCGTCTAACCAAAGAGATTCTGCAGCTCAATCCCTCTCCACCCAGCTTCCAGTGGCTGGAACAGGGGAATTCTCCTGGAAAGGGGCTGTTGCATCCCTGGGCAATGCCCAGTTCGGGGGAGGGATGCCCTACTGCATCGCTGGGCTGGTGAGAGCCATCAGTTGAGGGTTTGGCAAGACCAGGGGGAGGGGGGAAATCAAAAAGCCCTGAGTCAGCTGTGGGGGAACAGTGTTGCCCTGATGGTTGCTGCTGTTGCTGCAAGCTGGGGCAGGCGGTCACTTGCCAACCCACAGGAAGGCACAGAGGGAAACTGAGCACTGCTGTAGCGTCAAGAGGAGCCCTGAGCCCTGGGGAGGAGCAGAGCCGTCCAGACAAGGGCAGTGGAGCCTTGTGCCATGGCTGGGAGTGGCCAGGAGACCTCCCAAAGCAGCATGAATCTTTCCCTGGGCACCATCCTGCTGCTGCTGGTGCTGCCAGGTGGGTCATGGGACTCAGGCACTTCTGGCTTGGGGTGGGGGTGTGTGAGCTTGGGAGGGGTCATCTTCCTGAGGGAACGCGTTGACCTGAAAACTGTGGCAGGTCTCACCCTGCTGTGTGGCCAGACCAGGAGGGACTGCCCCTGCTGGGGTGTGCAGGGAGCTGGCAGGGAGTGGGGTGGAGGCTTTGCTGCTGGGGGCTGGTTCAGCACCCTGCACCCAGGGTCTCTCTTCTCCAAGGGTGTGTCACCATGGCTGAAGTGGCTTTGCCATCCCCAATGGCCACCATGTTGTTCCCTGAAGCCCACACAGGGCTGCTCCTGTGGAACCTGGCTGCTGCCAGACTGCTGTCTGCCCTTTTCCCTGTGAGCAGGAGCAGTACTGACTGCGGTTCTTCCCCATTTTCCCCTTTGCAGGTGCTGCTGGGGGATGGAAGAGCTGTGCTGGTGAGTCCTGCCCCCATCCCTGCCCTTGTGCCAGTGCCCCAGCACCCAGTACTCACCCTGCTCCCCTCCTTCCCAGCCCTGGAGCGGGGCGATGGACACCTCCAGTGCTGCAATGTGATGGTGAAGGTGGAACAGCGAAGTGCTGGGACCCTCAGCCCTGAGCTACCCTTGCGCTGCCCAGATCTGGGTCGATCCAGCAGCCCTGCTTGCGCCTGCCTGCGGGAGCGCTGGTTCAGGTACAGGCAGGGGTGGCTGTGGTGGGCTCTGGGGGGCCTAGGTCCCTGTGTCCCCCCAGCACCCTTTATCCCCTCCACTTCCTACAGCCCTTCTGCCTTACAGGTTGCTGCAGTCAGCAGGGCCAGTGCTGCACAGCAGACTGGCTGGGCTGAAGATGCTGCTCCTCAATGTCAGCAGGGTTGTTCCCCGTGATGTTCTTATTGCCTTTTCCCCCATGGAGGTGAGATGATGTGGCCCCCTCCCTCATTCCATGGGCCCAAATTATTTTGAGCATCTTCTGGGGCTTGGTGTGCCAGCTGCTCCATGCTGTTCCTCCATCCAGCTCTGTGTTCTTACTCCACCCTGCACTGCATGTCAGCTTTAGCATTGCTGGGTAAGGAGTCATGTGCACTGGTGCTTTGGAGGGAAGAACACCCCAGCAACAGGGCATTGGTCAGGGGGACAGGGAGGAAGAAGAGGAGGAACATGTGAGACTGTGCACCTCCTTCCTACTCCTAGACTGTCCCACTCACTGGCTGTCCCATGGGTGGACGGTGGGTTGGGTCTCTCCTGGAAGTTGCTACCGGCTCAGCCTCTTCACTGCTGGGTGCTGGGTGTGAGGTTCTGCCCTTCTGCCCTTGGGACTCCTGCTGGTGTTGCAGAGCAGGGTCCACCTGGGAAGACAGAGTTGAAGCAATGCCTGGAGCAGGGTTGGTGGGTTCCAAGCAAACAGGGGGTGCTGCCAGCAAGCAGTCCCCTCCCAGCTCTGCTCTGCCACAGGGCCCCAGGGTGCTGAATGCGACGGAGAAGGGGCAAGGAGGCAGGATCCATCTCCCCAGGGAGATATTCCGGTTCCTGCGCAGCGGGACAGCTCGTGTGGTGGTGACAGTCCTCAACACCCAGCAGCTGGGCATGTTCAAGGTACAGGCTGGCGCTGCTGGCATCTCTCTAGCCACTGGTGCTTGCTATCTTGGCTCAAGCAGCCTTGAACCCACACAGGAGGTTAACCAGACAGGGCAGGTTCTGGATGACACCGTAGTGGGCATCACAGTGGGAGAGACAAGAATCTCTGGGCTGCAGGACCCTGTGCAGCTCACCTTTGCCCACAGGCAGCTGCCCTATGTAAGTCAGCCATGCCCTGCTGCCATCTGTCCTCCAATGCCTCTTGCTGTGGCCCCAGCTAATGCTGCTCTTGCCCCTTGCAGGGCATCACCCCGCAATGTGTCTTCTGGGACTCCAGTAAAGGTATGGTGTGCTGCGGAGCTGGGTGTGGGGCTGGGTGCTGTGTCTGGAGGTCACTGCCATCGCCCTCTCCCTGTGCCAGGGCAGGCAGGAGGCTGGAACAGCAGTGGATGTGCCACATGGCCTGCGAACAAGGGAACACTCTGCTCCTGCGACCATCTCACCTTCTTCACCCTGCTTCTGGTGACAATCCCATTGCCCATAGCTCCTGTTCATACCCTAACTGTGCTGCTTGCCCCACCTTGGTGGCCCAGCGGGTATCACAAGTGGTTGCACAGGGACAGCTGTAGCAGATCCCCACACCAAGCCCAGCCCCAGCCCTTGAGGGCAGAAACTCAGCAGTGCAGGAAAAGAATAGGAATTGTTCCCAGGCTCTGAAGCAGTGAGGCTTGGGGTCCCATCTCCTGGTGAAGGCTTCCAGGAGGGTGCTCATGGTGCTCCACCATAGCCTTTGCTTATCCCTCATCCTACCCCAGGGAGCATCGCTGTGCTACCACAGCCCTGCTCCCACCAGACACCTGTGAGGACACAGTAGGAGGTTGCTGCTGCCCACCAGGGCTATCAGCCCCAAGGCTCTCTGGCAGTTGCAGCTGGGATTTCTAGGTCCATCCAGGGCCCATCTAACCCAGCACCTGTGTGTTTGCCAGAATCCAGTGCTGGACGGCTTCACAGCACAAGCTTTGATGGCTGTTGCCACCTCTGGCTGTGGTGTAGCTGTGGCTTTCTCCATCTTTACCATTGCCTTCTGCATCTTCTTAAGGTAGGATGTGCCAGCAGCTCCCTGCTGGGAGAGATGTGGGGGCAGCACTGTTGCCTCTGTGTGAGCCTACTGCAGTGTGGCATGGATCCCTGCCCCACTGTGATCCCTGCACAGCAGTGACCCCCACCTTTTCTGCTCCCTCTGGGGACACCCAGGTGCAGGTGCAGGCTTGAGGAGACCCTCCGCATCAACCTGGGGCTGCACATGAACCTCGTGGGTAGCCTGCTCCTCCTCAACCTGGCCTTCTTGCTCAACAGTGGGCTCTCTGTGGGGACCCAGCCAGGAGCCTGCAAGGTCCTGGCAGGGTTCACTCACTACTGCCTGCTGTGCTGCTTCACTTGGATGGCGCTCGAGGGCTGTCACCTGTACCTCCTCTTTGTCAAGGTCCTGGGCACCTACATCCACCATTACTTGTTGAAACTGTGCCTTGTTGGCTGGGGTAAGCAGCATCAGTGTGGGTGGGAGCGGGTCTGAAGGGGACAGTGGGTCACAGCTGGAGGGGGAACAGGATGATGCAGTGATGGGCAGTGAGAGGGAAAGCTCCTGTCCCACCCACAGCTCTGCCAAACTGGAAAGTGTCTGATATGGACTTGTGCATATCAGGGGGTTCCACTAGATGACCTTTGGAGGTTCCTTACAACCTTATGAATCTATGATTCCTGGAAGATATTTGTTTCCCCATTGCCAGCACCTCAGCAGCAACTGTTGTGTCCCCTACGCTAGTGCTGCCTCAGGAGGTCCCCAGGCACCCTCTTTGCTGCATTCAGCACACCCAGGGACATGCACAGACCCCATGTTGACCACCCCACCCCCTGCTTGCTCTTCTGGCCTCCTCCAAGCATCTATCTTGTTCTTCCAGGTTTTCCTGCTCTCGTGGTGGGGCTAGCAGGAGCCATTGGCAGCTACGGAGAGTACAGCATCCAGACCGTGGAGCAGGAGGTCATAGCCCACCTGTGCGTGTGTCACTGCCCAGGGGGCTCAGGTCACCCTTTCTCACAGGGATTGGTAACTGGGCCTTGCTGAGAGCAGAGTGGTGGGAGGGTTGTGCTGGTCCTGCTCGGTTTGACATGGTGCTTCTTCTTTCCTGTGATTACAACACAGCAGCTTACACCCACGGCAACCACCACCACTGCTTGTGGTCTGTTCGTAGTTCCCTAGGCTCCCTCTCATCTGAGCAACATGAGGACAATGGATCTATACCACGGTCCCCCTGCTTCACCATGGCCTTGGAAAACTGCACCAACAAACACAAGGGTGTCCCTACTCCCTGCGAAGGCTTCCATGGGAGTGCTGGCAAAGCTGCCGGAGGTACCATAATTGTCTCTTTTCAGGTGCTGGATCACTTCCAAATACCTCCTGGTCCACTACATCACCAGCTATGGCTACTTTGGCCTCATTTTCCTCTTTAATGTGGCTGTCTTTGGGGTGGTGATCCAGAAAAGCCTACAGGGGACCGTGCAGGGAGACCGCAAGACGTGGAAGGTGGCACTGGTAGCGATGGGGCTCTTCTGCCTGCTGGGATGCACCTGGGCCCTGGCATTCCTCACCTATGGTACCTCCTCTGCACCTGTGCTCCACATCTTTACCGTCCTCAATTCTCTCCAAGGTCAGAGCCAGCTCCACTCTGAGCTCCCTTGGCTTGGGTGGGGAAGGTGGAGGAGGCAGGAGCCAGCAGGCAAGGGGTCAGCCAGGGATCCCAAAGCACCAACATCTTCCCATATCCCTCCCTTGGTGTAGGGGAACATGAGTGCGTGAGCAATCCAGTCCTTATGCTGGAGGACTTTGTTAACAGCGAAATGCAGCAGGGGAAGGTTTTAGAGGCTGCACAAGGGGCAGGGCTGGACTGCCTGCTGTCTGCAGGTGTATGGACAGCTAGCTTGTTCCGGTAAAGAACATGGGAGGTGTGCTGTCTGTCCAATAGCACTGCCCATGAGGTGGGTTATGTGAAGTCTATATAAATTAGTGGCTTTGTTTCATAAATGTTCATTCCTGGGTCATTTTTGTCTGCGTCACTTCGTCCTCGGATGTTCCTGGGCTTTTACGAGATCATATTGGTCTGTATGTAAAAGCACCGCCAGATCTCCCACAAGAATGCCTCTCGACTAACCCTGGACCCCAGGCGAGTAATTTATAGCTCGCCTTCACCTTGGCAGGTCATGCCCTTCCCTTGGCAGGTCCCAGTCACAGGTGTGGAACTGGCCATGGCTTCCAAACAGGTCTGGGCATGGTTTTCCTCCAAGGGAGCCATCCCTTAGCAGAAGCCAGGGACATTATCCATGCAGGACATGTCCCAGCCAAATGATTGACCTGCAACAGGGAGAGAGCTACGTGCAGCAGCAATTTGGGAGAAGCCATGTCAGTGCCAGGGAAGTTCTGACAGCATCCCTGTAGGATGATTCCACTACTTCCTGCTGCTCAGTATATGCCTTCTTTCCCTGCAGGAATCTTCATATTCATCTGGCTGGTTTTCCTGTACTACCCGAAGACAAAGGAAACTGCTGGCTCCCTCTCCAACATCGTCAGACAGGACAAAACCACCACAGTGTCCCAGGACTAGCTGCTGATCAGAGCTCCCAGCCTGCCTACAGCCACCCGCTGAGCAACAGCTTCCATCCCCACAAATGCAGCTTTGCCTGGGAGGACAAGGGCTTGGTTCACCCTTCAGTGGGCTGGGCTTAACAGGGCTCTTTGCTTTGGTCCTTTCATTCCTACTCTCCTGGTTTGGGCAAGTAGCTTCGGAGATGTCCTTCCTACCAAATTCCCACCAGGCTGCAGCTCCCCCATGAAGTGCCCCCAGTCTCATTCTCCCACCTGCCTTCAGCTAGGACAGAGGCATCCACTCTATGCTACACATGACTGTTGGTGCTGGACCAGCCTGGTGGTGGGGTTTCCTGCTACTGGAGCAGGGAGGATCGACTTGCTCCAGTGCAGACCCAGGAGGTTCAGGTCTGGGAATCATCCAAAAAGAAGAGAGAAATGCCACAAGTGACTTTGCAATACAAACAGACTGGGATGAACAATTTGGCCTGGATCTGCAGGACATCATAGAATCATAGAATCATAGAACATCTCTCCTGCAAACACTTTCTGGGGCTAGCAGTGGTTTCCAGGAAGACACTGTGCTTCACACAGTGTTAACAGACAGACAGAACACTCCTGATCTGTGTGTGAGCATTAGATCTCTGCCAGCTTCCTGAGCAGCATCAAAGCAGTCTGTGATGCTTCCAGGTGTGTTACTGGATTTGTATTAGGGCTGTGCTTGCAGGTAATTTGTTATGAAAGAAAGGAGAGCTCTGTCATGAAAGAAGGGGATTTGGATGTAGCTGTAACCATGTGCCCTGTCTCTGTTGGTGTTCCATCTGTGCCACACAGAACCATTATGAGTCCATCCTCTGGTGGTTCATTGTAACCCCCATCACCCCATCCAACCTCATGGTGAATCCTTGTGGAGAAGCACAGCGGGGGGAAGGAACCTCCTATCCTTCAGTACAAGTTGGAATCTAGAGAGTGCGTGCCAGGAGAAGGGAAAAGACTAGGGGTGTCACAAGGAACAGGAGTGCTCTGGTGTGACTTGTGCAGACATGGTTTAATGGTCATGGTGAGGTTGGGCTAATGGTTGGACTGGATGATCTTGGAGGTCTCTTCCAACCTTAATCATTCTATGAGTCATCTTTCAAGCATCCAACTATCACCTCCTTCCCAAAAACTCCTGTAAAAGCACAAGCAAGAGCCTCTCTGCTACTGTCACATTTATTTAGGAATAGACATTCTCTACCCCATTCGCCACCTGGCACCAATGGCCACAGCAGCCACAGAGACCACCCCGAGCACACACAGCAAGGCCAGGGCCCCAGAGACCCACAGCATGGATCCTGAAAAAGAGGAGAAAGGCTGATCACACACCTGAGTTCCCTGAGCCAGCACTAGATCCTGACTGGGAACAGGTTCAGGGGAAGTCGTCTCCTGAGAAGGGTGTGAACTGCCAGAGCTGGTCCTGAGGGACTCAGTCACTCCAACTGGCTTTACCCACACCTGCTCCCAGGGGCTCCATTTCTTTCATTCATGGCTGGAATGAGCTATGCCAGAGTCTGGGAGATGCTCACACCCTCCCAGGAGTGATGGACATACCTCTAGGGTCCTGTGGGTCACTCCTGGAACGGGGGTTCTCAGCTCCTGAGGCAGAAGCAGCCAGCAGGTGGACAGGTCCATAGGAGATAACCTTATTGTAGTCATCCACCAGCGCTCGCTTGCTCCTCCAGTGCCTGGGGCATTGCTGCCGAGAAAGCCAGGGGAAGGGCAATGAGACCAGTGGGCAGGGAAAAAGACTCCTCTGGACAGCAAAAGTTGCCTTGGTGGCCCCCCAGGCAGAGGTACAGTTGCAGTTACAGCCTGGAAACTGTCAAGGCCCCGGAAAACAAGAGGAGCTGGATCGTGCAGGACTTTTGCCTGCTCTTCCCTAAGCCCTAGCAAAAACCTCCCTGCCTGCAAACACTCAGCAGAGGGAAAAGGGACAGGAGCTCTCTGGGGGGTTGCTGCCTCTTTAATTCAGGGCTGCTCCTGGGAAGCACTTATTGTGCTGAGGCCCATCTGCAAACAGCAGACAAAGGGAAGGAAGATCTCACTGCCTAGCCAGGCTTCAGTGCAGTCCACCAGGAGAGAGCTCACCTGGGCACAGGGCTCAGGGCCGTCAGGGAGGCAGAGCCGAACACGGCAGTGCAGGAACACCTCTGGGTACCCAGCAAAACGAAACATCTGGAAGCTGAACTTGCTGGCAGAGCTCTCTCCAATGGCATTCAGGTACATCACTGTCTTGTCATGGGGACACCTAGGACACAATGGATGAGTTAGCAAGGGGCAAGTGACTAGGAACAGCCCAGTCTGGGAGCACACAGGGATGGGATGAACAGGACTGTTTCTATCTTGGTGCCAGTGGGAAAAGGAGTCTTGGTTTAAAGTGATTATGGGGCTCTTCTATTGGGCTGTTTCACCCATTCAGTACCTATGTCCACCATAGGTTCCATCTATGAGCAATGATGGTGTCATTGCTCTCTCACAGCAACCTGTTCCAGCACCCAATAAAGATACATGACTGTACTCACGGTGTGCTTGGTACACTCCACTCACCCCCGCTGAATGAGCTCATGCCGCACATCCTGGTAGGGATCTGCGCTTGGTGTGGCCCAGCAGTCCTCAACACTCAGCACAAAGTACTTGGGCTGGTGCTGCCCTTCTATCTTCAACAGGACATAGAGTGTGTCCATAACAGAGATGGTTGCAGTCGGCAGGTGATAGGGCTGGAGGTAGGATGGGGTCTTGTACAGTCTCATGGTGACATTGAAGTATCCTTCTCTGACCACGAACTGCACCAGCCTGAGAGGAGAGTGAGCTTGTAAGCAGAAGGAGAAGACAGGAAGGATGTAGCAACGTTCAGTCCACTGGTGCAGGAGGAGCCTTGTGAAAGCCAGGCCCTGAGTATGGTTCTGGTACTGCTATAGGCTACAAGCAAGATGATGCAGAAGGTCCTAACATGCAACTCCACAGGGGGCTGGGGCGTGGGAAATCTGCAGTTCCCACCTTTTGTTTTTCGGTTAGATGGTTTCAAGCAGTTAGGGTAGGAGAAAGGAAGATTGTGTATGCCTCTCTCTGGTTCTGTCCCAGGCCAAACCTGATGCTGAAAACCATGTTGGGAAGAGAAAGGGGGCCAGGGCAGGTCTCCCTGACCTCTCCAGTGGCTCCCCAGTTACAGATGCACCTCACTGAAGGCATCTGCTTTTGTGCAAACTCAAAAGTACTGTGCCAGCAGCAAGATGGGGAGGGACCACTCACTTGTCAACAGCAGTGAGAGCGAAGGGCACTTTCACCACCTGCTCATAGGCGTAGATGCAGGAGAAATGCACCTCCAGCTGAAAATTCCGAGAGATGACGCTCCTGCTCACTTCCTGCTGTGACTTGATAACGTTCGAGTAGGACACATGGGAGCCATTTTGCTGTAATGACACAGAAACCAAGTCTCCAAACCATGTCTAAGTCCATTCTCAGAGTTTCAAGCTCCAGTTCAGCTGAAGCTACTCATCTATAGATGCTACAGACCTACGTTCTGGGATTTTGCCCAAGTCCTGTGTCCAGGCCCTCCTGGCAGCCACCCCAGAGTAGGCAGGTGTCAGTACAGTGATCACAGGTGAGGTCCCTAGTGTGCATCACAGAGCTGGAGCACTGGTTCCCCTTCACCCTCTCTGACCCATGAATCAAGAGATGCACTAAACAGGGGGCTGTAGCCAGCGTTGCAGAGCCCAAAGGATGCTGCTAGAAAGCCCAGGGCTGTTACCAGCTAGCAAAGAGCACAGTGAGGCTTCCATGGTCTGCTCAACAAGACAGGATGTGCTGCCAGCTGAGGCTTAGTGGAGGCAGTTCTTTGTGACAGCCCCCAGGGAAGCTTTCCAAGGGGAATGAGTACTTTAAAGCATCTAGATACAAAAAGAAAATCCTCTGGGGCTTCCCCTTGCTGCCCCCACTCAGCATGCCAGCTCCTCTCACAGCTTTGGAGCTACACAGAGAGGCTCTGCCAGACCCTTACCTGAATCACTGACCCACAGGCAGTGTGGTTTACACCTGTAAGTGTGGCTGCAAAAAACATCTCGCCCTCTTCTTCCCTTTCGGAGACCTTGCATGCCTGGTTCTTTAAGTGGATAAGCTCCTGGGGGATTTTCAAGAGTTCAAACACCTCCTTCCTCACCATCATCCTCATGTGTTCCTCCTCACAGGCCAACTTCAGGACCACATCTGGGGGAAAAAGCCATCTGCAATAGCAATAAGGAAGAGGCCTGAAGGACCCCTAGGTCAGCTATGGAATGGCACTGTCCCCACAGACCCCACATCCCAGCCTTGTTGGAGGCTGCCCATAGGGCTCTTCAGAGATACTGAGCAGAGGTTAATGGGGGTCTGTCATTCCATACTGGTTGCCTAAATCCACAGGAGTCCATAGCCACCACTGGTCTGAGCACAGACAGTCCTTAAGCTCAGGGTATCAAAGGCAGCTGTCACAGTCTGGCCCCTCTCAAGGGCAGAGTCACTGCAGTCTGCCAAGGCATCAGTGATCCTCTCCTTCATATGGGGAAGACATAGTCCTTGATCAGTGTCTGGAAGGAGCTTTGCTGTAGCCATGCAGGCGTGAGTGGTTCTGGGACTAGTATGTCCTGCTGCCCTGGCCTGGCTATGCCATGGCATAACTTCTTGGCAACCAGGGAATCAAGATGCTGGGGAACTTTCTGGGTCCCCTTGTACCAACATTTAGCAAGGACACAATGAGGGGAGTGGAGAATGCACCTGAACCAAGAGTGGCAACGTACTCCTTGAGCCTGCAGTGGTTACCGCACCCATCACCCTTCCCCCTGGTGCCCATGGGCAGACTGGGGAGGGCTCACCAGCATCCCCAGTACTACCTTGGCAGAGAGTCCCTGTGAAACCTGGCTTGCAGCTGCAAACTGGTCTTTCGCCCACCATCTGGCATTCACCCTGGTGCTGGCATGGGTTTGGCAGGCAGGCATTCACACTCCTCTTGAGACGGAGAATGAGGCCGTCAGGGCTGCCCAGCTCACCTGCAGCAAAGGAAAGTGGAGTAAGTGTAAGTGCAGCAAAAACAGCTCCCCTGGAAGAGAGGAGAGAGGGACCTTGCCCCATGGCAGCAGCCCTGCACAGCTCACAGTAGCTCAGGTCCTCACTTAGAGCCAGAGCAGGCACATCTGAGGAAGAACTTGTCATCTCAGCTTCCCTGAGGATGTGGCTGACAGCCTGGGACATCTCCTTGGCATGATCTGGATCAAAGTGATGGAGCCTGCCACTAGCTAGCAAGGATTGTGCTGGCATGTCCCAGCACCTCTGCCCATCTTCATGGGTTATGGTCCACAAATGGCTGTGATGGACAGTCTGAGGTTTCTGCTCTTGCACCCCAGTTCCTGCACACCCTGCCTCCAAGGTCTACTCTGTAGTGCCCCCTTAGCAGCCTTCAGCAGTGCCCTCAGTGAGGAGACTGGACACAGATCAGATGAAGGTTTGAGCTCTCCCTTCCACACAAACCGTCTGTGACCCAGCAGAGACTCACTCCCATTGCCTTCACAGCCAGCCAGGCAGAGGGCAGAGACCAGCAGCAATCCCCTCATGGTCCTTTCCTGTAAGAAAAAGCAGGCTCTGGGTCACTCTGGTGCCCAGCACAACATTTTGAGTTGATTACAAAGTGCCTGCCCTCAAGCATAGGTGTGATAACTTCTACACTGTCTTTCCCCAAAAAGGGCACAGAGTCAATTCCTGTCCCTAAGGGCTGGATCAGCTCTGCCTCCCCAACCCTGCAGGCTAACACGAGGCAGGAGGCATATACTGCCCAGTATATGGGTAGCTGCTCCAGAGATCTGGGAGGTGGGAAAAACCAGAACTCAGACCCACAAGGATGTGCTGAGAGCAACAAAGTCACGTGTCAGTAAGAGTAAAACCCCACACCGAAGCATCAGCCCCCAGTCCCCAAAGGGAAAGGGAGTTTTCCACTTGCCACTACAGCTCTTTTGAAGAGTCGGAACGTGCTAAAGGGCTTTTCCAGCGACCTGTAGCCATAACAAGGAGACAACTGGGAAAAAAATCCCCAAAGTCTTGAACACAGCTAAAATCAGTGTTCCAAAGCCACAGATTCAGTCCATCTCCCCCTGCCACCCCAGCAGAGACAATGTGCTGGATGAGCCCCGGACACTGGAGTCTCCTTATGAGAGATGCGGACATGCATCAGCCAGGGCCAGTGGCTGGAGTAAATCTCTGCCACCCCTCTGCCTTGCAGATGCACTGAGAGCACAGGCCATGCCCAAAGCTCTGGCTGCTCATCTCTGATCCTGAGCGGCTGCAACCACCAGACCTCCAGACGAGGGAGGTTTGTTCCCTGTTCTGCTCCTCCCTTGCTGCAGCAGTCCTGAGAGATCCCACCAGCATCAAGATCTTGCTTTGTTTCCACCCCACTCACCATGGCCAGGCCGCTCCGTGCTCCTCCACTCACCAGTTGCTCTCAGGCTCCCCACCGCAGGCTTTATATATGGCCTTGGGGCAGCTCATCCTTCGCCCCCACACAAACACACTGCTCTGTGATTGCACAACTGCTGGTGGCTCTGCATCCTTCAGCAGCCGCCAGGGAGGAACAGCCTCTGCAAAGGTCCATCCTCCCCGACATATGACCCTTCTGATTAGCCAACAGCTTGTGAACACTGACCCAATTCACAGCCCTGACAAGATCCCAAACAGAGAATATCTGCAAAACCCCTGGGAATGTGGGGTTTTGTGCATCCCAGTGGTTTCATGGTGCCTGCTTTTGATGTGGCAACTCCCGCAGATACCACGGTGGCCCGAGGGAGGCCCGATAACCCTGGGCAATGGACACACTGTTCACCCCGGCTGGTTTTTAATGACTTCTGGTATCTGGGGAGAGACTGAGGGATGAGGGCTTGGTCCTCCTTTGGAAGAGCAGCGGTAGTCACTCACAGTGATGATTTGGCTAGACCCTGTGCATCCACACAGCTGGAATTCATAAAATCACAGAATCGTTGGGGATGGAAAAGGCCTTTAAAACCATCGAGTCCAACCACTGCTGATCCGCTGCAGCCACCTGGACGTGGCCCTGGCCAGGCTTGTTCCTAAGCACCTGCCAGGCTAACAGCCTTACTGAGCTGCCAGTTAAAACAGAACAGCAATACTGTGAGGGCTCGCTGCCAGCTTTTGGGTGAGAATCGCTGCTCTTAACAAAGAACAGCCCTCCCCTCGTCCACCCTCGCTCGCAGCAGTCAGGGCAGCGCAGCCGCGGGCTTAGGGGGATGCTGCGGTTGAGGAATGCGGGGCGGGGGAAGACAAGCACAGACTTTTGTGTGGTGTTTTGGGTTTCTTTTGGATTAAAGGCGGCCGAAACCCAGCGCAGCCCCGTGGTCTCCAAGGAGCTGCTGGCAAAGCCACCCGGCGTTCGGCCGCTTCCCCTTTGTTTTGCCTGAAGATCTTCTACACGGAGGGGGGAGGGACTAGGACCGCTCCGAGGGCAGCTGGGCAGCCCCAGGGGGAACCGACGGGTGGCAGGGAGGGCCCGGGAGGCGCCAACTGCCCCCCTGCCCCGCAGCCGCTCGGTGCCGGCGTTGTCATGGAGAGGTGCCAGCGGAAGCGGCGCGGAGAGACGGTAGTTGCAGAGCGGGGAGGGCAAAGCTGGGCCCGGGTCAGCCCCTCGAGACGGGCAAGGTCAGAGTCTCGGTCCCCGTCGGGGTCAGCCTGACAGCGGGAAGGGGAGGGGGGAATGTACATGCGGCCCCAACCTCCCGCGGTCTCACTGGGAAAATAAACATCAGCCCGTCCTTGGGGTCTGCTGACTCGTTCTAGGGCCGAGCGGGAGCCGCTTCCCAGCCGGCAGCACCCCGGGGGGAGTTGGGGGGGGTGGGAAACACCCCACACAATCACAGACTGGGTTGGGTTGGACATCAGAGATCACCCAGTCCCAAGACGCTGCCATGGGCAGCGACACCTCTTACCAGACCAGGTTGCCCAGAGCCCCATCCATCCTGGCCTTGAACACTGCCGGGAACGGAGCAGTCACAACCTCCCTGGGCTTAGAAAATTAAGTAATCTGATACTCTCTTCCCTAACAATCTCTTCCTCCTTTCCAGATATCAACAAATCATCCACGTATTGTATCAAAACAGCCCCTTCCCCTAATTTGAAATCCATTAATAATTGTTCTAGGGCTTGACCAAATAAGTTAGGGGATTCCATCAATCCTTGTGGAAGGACTGCCCAACGGAGCTGTATTTTTCTGTATCTGGGTCTTCCCATTCAAAAGCAAAATAATCCCAACAGTTCTCTTTGAGGGGACATGCCCAAAGGGCATCCTTCAAATCTATTACACTATACCACTGATTTTCGGGTCCCAGCTGACTTAACAAGGTATACGGATTAGCTACCACTGGGAATCTTTCCACTGTTCTTTTGTTTATTTCCCGTAAATCATGTACAAGGCGGTATCTCCCATCTGGTTTCTTTACAGGTAGAATGGGAGTATTAAAAGGGGACATACAGGGTTTGAGCAACCCTTAAGTTAAAAGTCTTTCAATTTCAGGTTTAATCCCCCTTCTCGACTTGAAACGCCAGCAAACAGGTAACGCACTTCCCCCAGGTCCACTGAGGGAGCCGAACGAAAGGAAACCGCTGCCTGCTCCCGCACCGTGCCCGTGCGGCGGAGCCGCGCTCTCTGCCGAGCTGCCAGGCGGAGCTCTGGGGTGGCGGGGTGGATCCGGGTTGAGGGGGACGGGACCGACGGGCGCTCGCTGCCGCCCGCAGCCCCGGCCTTGCACCGCCCATCGTGCCGTGCGCGTTTCCCCTTCTGCGAAATTCCCAGCTCCGCTCAAAGGTTCAAAGGGTTTTCTAGCGTTCTTTCTTTATAGCAATTTTAACAAGCAGTATTTTCCTTTCTTACTCTAGTTGTGTTTTCTGACCTTGAACCACATTTTCAAAGGCTTTTGTGATCCAGTTTCCGTTACCATGATGCTTAAAGCTTCTATTAACTGGCACAGCCAGGCTGCCTCCTGTTCTTTCCAGCTCACTTCACAACACAAAACCAAAATAGTCTGACAAAAATGTCATTGTTTCCTCTTTGTCCCCCAGCTCAGGTGCAACCAGTGGGTCTGCTAGGGTAGAGCTCGGGATCCCGTTAGTCCTCTTTAAGCTGTGCTCGAATCTGCATCTGCGGTTTCCCTCTACATCTCTCAGGACATTTGCCGCTTCTAGGCAGTAGGAGGGGGAGGGCTAGCAGCCGCTGCCCCCTCCCGAATCCTTTCAAAGGGGTCTCGCGGTTTTGCCCATCTCAAGTTCATTGCTGTTCCATATACAGTTTTCCGATCAGTTAAAACAAAAATATAAGCAAAAATTTATTTGAACTTAACAACCTCAGTTCTTACAGTCCGTGGTGGCTCCACTGGAGCAAATCACACACCTCTCCAACCCACAGGGATCTCGGGGGGGCCTCACCCCTCGCTCAGCGTTCCGTTGCTCACAGCTTGCAACAAGATAACATGCAGCGCTCAGATTTTGAGGAGACAACACATCAATCTCAGCAACGGTACGCAAAATTCACCCCGCTGCAGTAGGACAAGGATACAGCAGGGCTTGCTTGCAGCCAAACCCTTGCATAGCTCTCCTTTGCACTGTGCACAGCGCAGTCTGCTATCACCTCGATCTGTGCAGAGATGAAGGGGACCTCAGGACCACCACCTCTCATCACTTTCCAGTTTGTACAGTGGCCACCAGTGGTTACAATATTTAATTGGGGTAATTTTACTAATGTTCCCTCCAGACGGACCCCTTATATCCTTCCAGTCCCAGGAGGCCTGATTCACACTTCTCCTTACTCCGAGAGCTTCCTACGATACGCCACAAGAATACCGCACCCAAAGCAACAGAGCACTGTGCCCACAGCACACGCAAAAAGGAGCTCAGACCGTTTGCAGACACTCACGCTCCCTTCTTTCCCGAAAAGAAAACTATATGCTTATGACAATGCAGACACAAAGAACGTGGCAGCCGCAACACAGGACAGACTGATTCAGACTATTGCCTGGAAAGCTATCCATATTGTATTTTCTGATTTCAACTACACAAATCAATCCCCAACCCGAAGAATGCTTAGGATTCCAAGAGTCACCCCCTCCTTATCAGTAACAAACAGCTGGAAGGGGCGATTTAAATGAGGAAGAGATAACACTTGGAGCCCTGAGGAGTTTTAGTTTGTGTTTCTTAAACTTCTGTTCATTTTCAGTCCATTGCATTTTACCAATTTCCCCCACTAGTAAATTTTACAACCTGCACATAACCTCCTGTACCAACTGTACTTTTCCCAGGATACTTTCAATCCCAATTTCCCAAGTAATTCGACAACTTAACTGTTACATCCCTGACTGCCTCCTGATCCTAAAGTACTTTGTCCAGTTCTGCATGATTTTATCTGACTGGATTAATTCGGGCTTGAAGGAGTATCAAGCCGGCACTTTAAAACTTACACCACGCTCTACTACATGAATCAGATCTCTTGAAGGGGAAATGCTCCTGCCAAACAATACTTTTTCTAGCTGTTTGCAGCCCTGTTCACAAGCTAATACACAAATCACACATCAGCTTGGTGACAGGCAGGTGCTCTCAATCGCATCCTCCTTCTTGACTAACATCAGATCTCTTCCAAATTAAAGGGTTCCTTAGAGTTCACATATATACTTAAGGCCTCACATACCCAGTCCTCGGAACTACCAAAGACTGGCCAATAAAGGCTATCACCTCTAATCTGCTTCCCTCCCCAAATTTCCATACAATAATGTATTATTTTAGCTTTAGCGTTTCCTTTCCCCGAAGGGTACTCATCCCATGATTTAATCATTAAACCTAATGGACTATCACGGGGTATCCGGGGAGGCTTTACTGGGGCCCCCATCCCCATGGAATCAGAGGGCTTGCTCTTCCTCTGTCCCATCTTCCAAGGCACCTCCACACACGCACACACTCACTTCCTTCTTTTCGTGGCCCAGTCCCTCGAGGGATATGGAAAATGCACTATTCAGAGGTCTACACTCACTTCGTCCCGGAAGGGGCGTCTCAGTTACTGGGCCTCAGGAACCCCAGCCCCAACCTAGCAGTATCCCATTTTCTTCCCTCCCCTCGAAGGGGTATCTATACTCATGCTTATCCTGCGTCTTCGCCCGGGCTTCGTGCACAAAGATTACAGGGTACCAGTTCCCTTTGCCTGATATCAATTTGGGTTCGTCGGTAAGGGTCCGGGAGGATGTAACCTGCAACGGGGCCGCTACCGAGGCAGCAGGGCGCCTTCCCGATGAGGGACCTCCACCGGGTTGTCCTTATCCGAGTCATGGCACCAAATTGTTATATGCGAATTCAATCCAATAAGCCAATTATGGATTAGTAATTATAAATGTATTAATACAGCAAGCAGTATCAGGCAAAGTACAGAGCTGGGTGACCAGGAGAGTCTCCGCTCCACCAACTGGTCTGCTTTTCTCCCAAAAGCCAGTCTCTTTTATACTTCTTATCTTCCGGGTTACATGGTACTGGAGAAGTTCTCTGGTCTTCACAGCCTGTTGTTGGGTGGTCTTGTCACATGTAGTCTTATCTTCTTGCAGACCTGGGAACTTCCTGATTACACAGCAAAACAGGATCTTACAGCTTAGAATTCCATTCGTATCAGTCTATTCTTACTTCTTCCTTTATCTTGATGAACAAAGTTCAACATCACACCCTCGTCCACCCTCACTCGCAGCAGTCAGGGCAGCGCAGCCGCGGGCTTAGGGGGATGCTGCGGTTGAGGAATGCGGGGCGGGGGAAGACAAGCACAGACTTTTGTGTGGTGTTTTGGGTTTCTTTTGGATTAAAGGCGGCCGAAACCCAGCGCAGCCCCGTGGTCTCCAAGGAGCTGCTGGCAAAGCCACCCGGCGTTCGGCCGCTTCCCCTTTGTTTTGCCTGAAGATCTTCTACACGGAGGGGGAGGGACTAGGACCACTCCGAGGGCAGCTGGGCAGCCCCAGGGGGAACCGACGGGTGGCAGGGAGGGCCCGCTGGGGGCGTTGTCATGGAGAGCCACCCCCCTTGTCCTATAACTAGATGCCACCCTGTGATGTCATGTGGGACATGAAAAGCCAGGCTACCTGATTCTGTTCCCTTGGGAACATACAGCCACTTTGTAAAGAAGCCCAGTCGAAGCTCAGTCAGCCCTTCTGAGCCCTCCACACTTGTAATCTGTTTCCATGCTCAGGCCCCAGTCCTGACTATACCCTGCCTTGTGGGTTTCTGTGGTACTCAGGAGGAGCCAGAATGGAGATCCTGGAGGAGAAGAAGGAAGAGGAACAAACTGAAGAAGAGCTGAAGTCTTTGGAAATCAGTGATAGCCCTCAGGACTTGGAAAAGAAGGTGTCTGTGGAGCAAGTCTGCATCCCGAATGATGTCCCAGCGTAAGTTTTGTTTGACTGGGACAAGCAGAGATGGTCCTTTTGGAGCCCCTGGGGAGACTGCAAATGTGTGGATGGCAGATGCACAGGGAGGGAAGTGAGCAAGTCTTGTGTGCCTATTGGGTTTGTCCAAGAGTGAGCACATGTGAGTAAGACAAGTCACTTCACTGTACGTTCAGTTGCTGCTGTACAAAGCTCCCCTGAGGAGCCTCTGGGTATCCATCAGCTCACCATCACTGCAGCGAAGTTTGTCTGTGTGATTCCCATTTTCTCCCTGGGAAACAGGGAGCTCCTGCCATGTTTCCATAGCAGGCCATCTTGCCCAAACTGATCCTGGCTTATTACCTCCGTCTCTCTGCCTCTTCCTGCCCTGGAAGTGATTTTGACTGGAGCTCCATTGACACATCCCAGCTACCACCTTCGTACAAGACAAACTCTGTGAAAGAACAGAAGCTGCTGCGTGTTGCTGAGCATTTCCTCCAGCAGTACACTTACCTCTGTCCTGACCGCGAACCGCTCTTCCTCCATCCGCTCAATGAGTGTGGCGTGAAGGTATGTGGTGGTGTTGGGCTGGGCCACCCCACGGCAGGCCACTTGACTGTGCCAAAAGCTGGGGAAGCAGAACAGCCCTTCCTGTTGGGCAAAGGAAAGGGAAGGGAACCTGCTTGCTCAGTCACAGATAAGGAGTCACAGATGAGGAGCCAGAATAAGACCTCGTTTAGGTCTTGTTCTTAACTTCGCAGAAGTTACAGAGAAGGAAGTAAACATGGAAGTTTGTGGTCTGGTTTTGCTTAGGGCTCAGCCCAAGCTGCACAACTGGTGTCTGGTTCTGGACATGGATTTGCTGCTTTAGATCAGCTTTCCCCAACCCCTATTGTATCAGGGGCATGTAAGGCAAAAGTTGGCTGGAGGATGTAACAGCTGGAAAGAGCGGTAGCTGCTTGTCAGCTCTCAGTGACAGAACTGGCTCCTGTTGGTGATGTATTAGAGATTTAGCCCCAGACAAGCAGATGGCCTCTCAACCCCATGTAATTGCTGTCTCTGAACAGCTGAGGAGGGTTACAGGCACTGTTGATGTGCTCTAGGGAAGTTCTACACATGAGCTGCAACAACCAGGGCTGGTCTTAGGATGGCTTTGGCCAGGAGACCCTGCCAAAGCTATCTCCTAGCTAATCAGAGACCTCTTGTTGCCCCACAGAAGTTTGTGAGCACGACGGTGAGGCCAACCCTGATGCCTTACACAGAACTGTACCACTGGGGTGGCTGCGCCAGCTTCATCTGTGATTTCCTCACCATGGAGCCCCTTGAGTCCCCTCTGGCACCAGTAAGAGAGGGGTCGCAGTCCTGTCAGACTGCAGCTGAGCACCTTTTCTATGGGATTGGGCCTGCCTCTGGTCTGCTGGGGGTTGCAATGGCTGGCAGTGTTCCCCTCCAAAGACCAAGGTGTCTTGGAACAAGAAAGTATATGAAGCCTGGGGGATGTTACTTGACCTCTGTGACCCATTCTTAGGGGCTGTAGATATTTCTGTCCCAATTTGGAGGATATTTTGGGGTTTGCTGAAGGGAGATTTCTGATTGGCAGTTAGGGACAATGCCAGAACTGGAGCAAGTTCTTGGCTAAGGAAAAAAAACTGCACTATTTGCTATCAAGGACTGCTGATACCCTGCAGAGTCCCCCAATCTACACCAGTTCTGTACTAGCAAAGTACATCCCAAGAGACCCAGGGTCTCAGGAGGAACTGTGGCACTCTGTGACCACAGAAAATGTATCTGGTTAGCAGATGGTGATCAAGGCAGTCCTTTAAATTTAATTTAGCTTATGGGTCTTCTGCTTTGGAATGCTGCGGACAGACCAGCTAGAGATGGAGATAAGCCCCACTCCAGAGTTGTTGTTAACATTGGGTTTTCAGCAGATTGATAAGCTATTCCTGCCCACTTCTCCCTACATTTCAAAGTGTCAACAGATTTGGGGTCAGGATTCTACCAGATCACTTTGGAGGGGACTTCTGGGGTCTGTGATTTATATAGGAATTCTATATGACAGACATCCTATGAGTGCAGAGCCCAGGGATAGGGGCAATACCCTCTGCCTGGGGTGTGTTTGAGCTTCCCAAGATGAGCTCTGTGTATGTGCATCTCTCTCTCTTAAGCCCAAGTCCCTCTATTCCCCAACAACCATCTTGAAATACCAGCGAGGGAACTGCTTTGACTTCAGCGTGCTGCTGTGCTCCATGCTGATTGGGGCCAGCTATGACGCCTACTGTGTGCATGGCTATGCCACCCGCGAGATATGCACTCTGGATAAGACTCTGGAGCTCTGCCCTCTGCTCACGAAGCCTCAGGAGGTGAGTCCTTCAATGAGTGGGTGAGGAGGAGCCCAGCATGCCTGCTCAGCCTCTTCGTTTCTGGTGAGCTCCTGAGCTGAGCGATGGGCAACAGCTTCACATCCACACAGGGGTTTTCAGTCTGTACCAAGCAAGGACCTCACCAAAGAGATTTTTTGAGTGATTTCACACAGTTCCTTAAGAAGCCTCTTTCTTTGGCTTCATTGAATTCGTCTTCACTAGGTCCAACCCTGCAAGCTGCTGAGGGCTGGGAGGAGAGAGATACTTGTAAGCCATATGTCCTTGCTTCTCTTGATCTCTGCTGGGTTTCAAGCAACACCCTGTTTTTGTGGAGGCAGGTACCAAAAGAAGAGAAAAAGTTACCCAGCAAGTACAGAGTTAAATCCCCACTGGACATGCAGAGCAAGTTTGTGCTTCAGCAGGAGGCCAGGAAGGTGTCAGAAACTGAAGCTCCTCAAAATAACAAGGAGCAAAAAGAGGAGGCGGTCACAGTGAGTTAGGGAGCTCAGTCCATTGTAAACTCCAGGAGCAAGAGCTGAGACACATGTAATGAGTGGTGAAATAAAGGCAGTCTCCACCCTGTGCCATGACATGTGCCACAGCTCTGGCTGTGTACTGCCTTGCTCTTCTGTAGACCATTAAGGGTCTGGAGATCATTAAAAGTGGGCAGAGAAGACAATAAGGTGGTGGTTGGGTTGGACTAAACTGGCAATAAAATGTCAATAATTGCTGCTGTGCCCTCTGTGCTGCAGGAAATGGCAACGCCCAAGCATGACCCTTTCTATGGCTTACGGGTACATGCCTGGGTTTTGGTTCTGTCTGGGAAGAGGGAGGTTCCAGAGAACTTCTTCATCAACCCCTTCACGGGAAACAGTCACAGCACCATGGATGAGAACTTTCTTGGGATTGAGAGCGTCTGGAACCACAGGAACTACTGGGTCAACATGCAGGACTGCAGGAATGGGTGCAAGGTAATTAACCTTAAGTACCCCTGTGCCTGGCAGAGGCAGCTGCGCTAACCTGAGTCCTGGGCAAGTGCAGGATCAGGGGTGATCCCAAGTTTTGATGCAATCATTCTCTGTGTTGTCTCTAGTCATGTTGCTTCAGAGCACAGGCTGGAACTTCCCCAGGTCCCCAGAGCCTGAGCTGGCAGGTAGAGATCACACTGTGGTCCAGCCCTACAGTGCTCTTCAGCCTGCCTGGACACTCGCTCTCTCAAACAACAGCTTTTAGGGTGGAGGATGTTTTGAGCTTGTCAAGCATGGCTCAAGGCAGGGAAGATCTTGATTAGGCTCTTCTCACACTGCAGCTACTCTCCAGCTGATACAAGGTCTCGTAGGCCAGGGTCTGAGTCACAGCCACTCGACCTTGGGGCTGTGGATGCTCCAAGGAAGGAGAGAGAGTGTTTTTAACAATCTCCTCTCATCTGGGGCAGAGACAACCCAGGGAAAGGCATCTGCAGCCCTCTGGGTACAAGGGCAGCCTTGGGCCAACCTGAGGGGCCAGGGAGCCCATCTCACTGAGATCCAGGGTCTGTCTGGAGCCCAAGGCAATGCCCAGCCAGGTCCAAAGCACCACAGACATGCACCGGCACCATTCAGTTTAGAGTCAGTCCCCTGAGATTTCCCTGCAGCTCAGTGGCTTGCTTTTGTATCATCTAGGATCTCCTCTTTGATTTGGATGATGTTGTCCGCTGGGAAGTGATGCTTATGGGGACCAAGAAGCCTCTTCAGCTGCTCCCTGATGCTGAGACGAAAAAGGAGGTGAAAAAGGAGTTCTTCCACAGGGCCTGGGCTGGTGTGGTGAGTGGAGCAGGGTAATGCTCCACTGATGCCTTTGTAGCTCAGCAGGGTCTGCCTGCTGCCCTCTCCAGGTCAGATAATTGCTGCTCTGGCTAGGCTTTGGTTAGCACTTCAGATCCCTTCTCAGTCTTGAATAGTTCTGATGCTTTTTGAAGCAGAACCCCAAGTGACACTTCTTGTGTCCCGAGGAGCTGGGGACCTCTGAAACCTCCCTTGCACTGACCTTTGGGATGAACTAATTTCCAAAATGAAAAAATTCCAAGCCGATATTTTTAGGATGCTTTTTCTTTCTCTGTTGGCCAGTACCCTGGTGTCCTGGCTGCCAGGGCCAACCAAAGGTAGAAATAATGTGGTTGCTCCACTATCCCAAAAAATGCTGCATCCCAGAAGCAAAACCCAGCATGTTGTCCTGGTGGGAGGACACAGCATGACAAAGCTCAGCAGCCCAGAGGGATGCCAGTAACAGTGTGTTCCCTCCTGTTATCTACTCACCGAGAACCAGAGAGCACCCTCTGTGCTGGTTGTTAGTTTGAATGATGACTGTCACATCCATTCCCTGCCCAGGGGGTTATCTGGGAGGAAATTATTTCCGTAGGCTTGAGTTAGGGTTCTGGGGACACAGCAGAGCTCCCTTTTCCATGGGATATGCAGCTTGTCCTGGGCTGTGTCACCCACACACCAGTCTGGCACTGTGTTCCATGGGTCCTTGTGTGAGCTGAGCTCCCACTGCTGCACTGTGTCCTTTAGAACTAGAATGCCCCCTGGCTCAGTCAGAGAAGCTGCCAAAATTGCAAACATCTGCCTCTCTTTCAGCCGGAGGAGAAGCAGGACGACATAAGGTTTGAGATGCCACCATCGTGGGTCACCCCAATTCAGATCTCTCCTGAAGGTGTGTGGTCTTCCTTTGCTTTTTGCTTGCCCTCAGCTAAACTTCTCGTGGGCTTGGGATGTTTGTTTGTCTCACTCAGGTTGTCCCTTAGGAGGGACAAGATACAGCAGTGAATTGCAGCAGATCATAGAATCACAGAAAGTTAGGGGTTGGAAGTGACCTCAAAAGATATATAGTCCAACGCCCCTGCCAAAGCAGGATCACCTAGATCAGATCACACAGGAACACATCTAGGCTGGAATGTCTCCAGAGCAGAAGACTCCACATCCTCTCTGGGCAGCCTGTGCCAGGGTTCTGTCATAGGATCATAGTGAGGTGATTTGGTACAATCAGCATGGCTTCACCAAGGGCAAGTCCTGCCTGACAAACCTGGTGGCCTTCTATGAACAGGTCGCAACATTAATAGATGAGGGGCGGGCGATTGATGTCACTTACCTGGACATGAGCAAAGCCTTTGACACTGTCCTGCACCACATTCTGGTCTCTAAGCTGCTGGAACATGGCTTTGATGGGTGGACCACTAGATGGGTAAAGAACTGACTTGATGGNGGCCTTCAGTATCCGAAGGGGGCCTACAGAAAGGCTGGGGAGGGACTTTTTAGGATGTCAGGGAGTGACAGGACTAGGGGGAATGGAGCAAAGCTGGAGATGGGTAGATTTAGAGTGGATGTGAGGAGGAAGTTCTTCACCGTGAGAGTGGTGAGAGCCTGGAATGGGTTGCCCAGGAAGGTGTTTGAGGCCCTGTCCTTGGAGGTGTTTAAGGCTGGGCTGGATGAGGCTCTTGCCAGCCTAATCTAGGGTGGGGTGTCCCTGCCCATAGCAGGGTAGTTGGAACTGGATGATCCTGTGGTCCCTTCTAACCCAGACTGACTCTATGACTTGGTCTAGTTGATCCTGCTCTGGCAGGGGGATTAGACTAGACAATCTTTTGAGGTCCCTTCCAATCCCTAATGATTGGAATGAATCTATTCTAATGAATACTCCAGATGTGATCTCACTAGAGCAGAAGGGGAGGAGAACCTCTGTAGACCTTCTAACCACCCCCCTTCTAATCCTCCTCAGGATGCTGTTTGCCTTCTTAGCTATAGGGGCACATTGCTGGCTCACGGTCATCCTGCCATCCACCAGTACCCCTAGGTCACTTTCCCCTGCGCTGCTCTCCAACAGGTAGCAGCAGCAGCTTTCAGTGTCAGCCCTCACCTTGTGCAGGACCACCCTGCAGACACACACAAGCTCACACTGTTTTCCTGACAGCTGAATGGTTCAGCCAGGGACAGACTTTATCACTAGTGTACACAAAGGGTTGCCCCTGTATCACCAAGTATCTGCTGTAGGAGATAAAAGGGTTGTTATTCTATTTGGATGTTAAAACACAACAGGCAGGGGCTGAGCAGCTTTGCTGGGAGCTGGACGGGGTGGTTTCCCTTAGACTGCTGCTTCTCTCTCTTTTCTGGAGGCTGAGTACAAGGGACAGATATTTTTCTGATGCTTCTCTTGCCCACTGCAGAGTTTGAGACCCGCTGTTGCCAGGGCAGGAAGGTGGTCCTGTACAGGAAAGCCAAACTGGAGAAGTGGGCCCCATACCTGAATGGAAACGGGCTGGTGACGCGCCTCACCATCTATGCAGACTTAGAGCGTAAGAGGAACGAGTGAACGTATTCGACACTCTGAGCAAACAGCCTGGGGCATGCGCTGGGCAGGGGAGGGGGCTCCCTTTCTGCCAGGGTCTCTATTGTTCCTTCTCATCCTCCTCTGCCATTTGTGGGGGATCTACACCACCCTTATCACTCTCAGTGTCTGCCGACACAGGACCTTCCCAGCACTGCACAGGGCTCCTGCAAGGGTGGGAATCTGGTTTATGCCTGGCGGTGAGGCAGTTCATAGCCCAGGGCAGCTCTCTGGGTGTGCAGTGAAACGGAAGCCTTGTTTAAATTCGTCCAGTTGTGTCATTGGTCCCATTGAGGACGACCACAGTCATAGGAAACAGCAGCTACAGGCTAGGGGCATTTTTGCACTCCAAAGCATTTTAATTCAGCAGGTGCTCTGAGAAACTATAGATGCCTAACGGGACATAGTGTCCTGTCCTCAGCCCTCTTGGCTAGTAGTAGTTCCCCATCTGATGTCCCTTCACTCCTGACAATCTCTTTGGGATGGAATTTCTCTCGCCTGGCTGTAGCCTTCTGCCGCCTTCTCCCCTGACGCAATTCGTTTATTCCATTTTAATAGAAAGGAATAAACCCCCTGAACTTGTTATTCATCTGCTTATACATAGATTAGGATTAATCGATGAAACATCTCTGTGTCCAGGTCATGAAACAGTTTGTCTCTTGCCAGGTACTGAAGCAGTGGAGGTGAGGGAGTGGTTCAAAAACCGAGAAGACTTGTTGGATAGGAGAGAAGTGAATAACCAAACGCAGCTGAGCACAGAGTACTTCAGCCCTGGACATCTCCTCTTCCTTAAAGGTATTCCAGTCCATTCTAGCAGTGGCAGAAGCCCAGAGCTGTGGGGTTGGTGCACTCGTGGGTTGCAGATGTTCCTCTGGATGCACTGCACTCCATGTTATGGCTGCTAATTCTGGCAAGGTATCAGTTGCTTTTCTGTCCTCAGCTCACTCCTACACATCGCTGGAACCAGAGACCAACCGTGTGACTGAGTTCTACAGCGAGGCGCGGGTCGATGGGCTCCAGAAGCGCGTTGAGAATGCTAACGAGATGATCGAGTACTTTGTGGGGCGAGAGGACTTCCTGTACCTCCGGCATGTGGAGTTCGGCAAAAGAGGGAAGAGAGTGCACATGGATGGCATCAAGACTGAAACCAGCTTCCGGCCAATACTGGTATGGGTAGGACAGTCTACCTGCCAAGACTAAGCTGTGCAGTGGCCTGTCTTTGGCAACGTGCTCCATTTTCCTTGCCTGTGCTGGGGAATGTGGGAAACTGTTGTGCTCAGAGATGTTCCTCAGCCAACAATGCAATCAAGCTGACTCCGAGCTTGGAGAGCATCCTCACTCCACAGACAGGACACTACTGTATTGCTTTCAGTAGCTTTTATGATAAAATAGGACCATGGGCCAAGAGATGCCACAGTAGTCCAGACAGAGAAGCCCCCCAAAAGAGCATTTTACCAAATCCCGCAGATCTTGCTAGTGTTCTGTGTTGTGTGAACCCACTACTATCTCTTTCTTTCACCTCTTCTTAGCAAATCAAGGAGTGTTTCCACAGAAACCCAGAAAAGCCTGCAGACGAGGATGTAGCAGAGCGTATCTTTGCGATCCCAGAGGAAGTGATCAGTCTGACCTACCACCTCAAGGACAAATACATCACTGCCTCAAAGAAGGATTTCTTCAGAGCAGCAGAGAAGGATAGGAAAGGAAATGTTGTCATGACCCCAGAAACATGCATCACATACCAGGTATGGAGAGGAACTACTTGAAGTTTTTCTAGACCACAGGCCACAAAGGGAAGGTGAAATGTCAGAGGAAGAACTACAAGCATGATGTGTTCCGTGCTGCTCCCTCACAGCCAGCCTCCAGGCTGACCACATGGATGCCTCTAGGTTGCGCTGCCATGCTCAGAGTGACTGGGTCACCTTCATTTGTCATCAGGCAGGTCCAATGCAGCCACTGGCATCTTGCAGGATGCTGGTGCAGCAGCTGCGGGGCTCAGTCCTGTGGATTCATAGTGAGGAAGTAGAAATTTCGTCTGCTGTCTTCTCTTGAAGAAGAGACACAGGCAGACATGCTGGGTTCTAACTCCACTTCTGACTTGGACTTCTTGGGTCACGCTGTTGCTTAAATCTCCCAGAGTTTACCCTGAAGACGTAGAGCAAGGTGCTGAGGCATAATGCATTGCTGGTAGATAGCCTTAAAGATACTACAGAACAAAGTGGAGAGCTGTCATTAAGCCAGATTGTCTCATTTTGGGCTCAGCAGTCACTCACTCTGATGTGACCAGGAGCAAAATCATAAGGAAGGTCTAATCAAGTGTTGACCATGGGTTAGATGTTTCAGTGGTGGAAATCAGAGTTGCACACTGACTTTAGCAGAATGCTGCCGTTTCTATTCACAGAGAACCTGATCCTAAGCACCCAGAAATTGTGCTTTCACTAGCTTATCTGCTTCCAGGCAGGGTCCCCTAAGACTGAGAAGAAGCTGGTCCAGCTGTACAAACTGTTGCAGGAGCTAACAGAGGAAGAAAAGCAGCTGAAGCAACAAGTGCGGCAAGCTGAAGCAGAGGTAAGGGGGAGGTAGCCGTGCTGTAGGTCAGTGAGGTTGTAGGAATGATGTATTGATGGAGAGTCACACCTTTCCCAGCTCCATTCCTCTTCATTCTTTGGGAGGGAGACACCTCCAGAGAGTGAGCAAGACCTGGAGACCTGTGCCTGGGTGCGTGAGATCATGAAGAAAAGACTTTGTTATCTACCGTTGTATCTGTTTGCTTGGTGTTTCCAGGAAGTCCTGTCCAAAACACCGAAGGGACTTCTTATGGGAGCAACTGTGGTGAAACGCTTCATGAAATGCACTGCTTGTACTGCTAATCACACTGTGACCAGTGTAACAAATCCGTGTCCTCAGAAGCCTCTGGGACTGCTTCAGGATAAACACAACCATTCTAGCAGGCTGAGATAAAGATATTTGATTAGGTTTTTAAAAACTGGTTTTGTGAGCAGAAGAGCCCCAAAAGGAGCTGGAGAGGGAGTGCTTGTGTCTGTTGGCATGGGATGCTAGTCATAATTAAGAATTAAACTTGCAAAAAGAATTTATTATCACAAATTTGAAGCTGGTGCACCATGACCTCATGAACCACTTGGCTAGATTTCTGCTGTGTCAGAGCAGTCATGTTGCTTGTGCTGAGTATCCTGTTAAGACAAAGGAATAAGCCCAAGCTGTCAGTGCAATTTGACGTGTAGTGGCAAGACTGTGGCTCCAGAAGAGCTTCTTAACAGATACTGTCAGTAGCTGCAGTCAAGAATTTCATACAGAGCAGCAATATAAAATTAAGAGCACTTCTGGAATAAATCTGTTGGTACAGATCTTCTCTAGTTCACCTTCCAGCCGCAGCTCTCACATGCAGTGCTGCTCTGGCAGCAGGTCAGGCATGCAGAGTGCTCTCATTTCAGGGGAAAGCTGAGGGGTCTCTTCTGATTTCTTTGGAAGGCACTGAATATTTTGAAGATCCGGGAGCAGGAAGAAGCTGCTATTAACCTGTCCGTTTCAATTTATGACACAGAAAGGAATAAGAAGAGAAGAGGGCATTATGAAGCCATGGTAGGTGGACTGACTCCATGCATCTCTGTATCTATTAGATGTACACAGAGAAATCCCGAGTAAGTGGTTTCTGTCTGAGGAGCTCTCTTTGAAGAGCTTCTAATATCAACAACATATGCTGGTTTTCATTATTTCTTGCAAAGCCAATTCTGTTCCAAGGTCTCTGTTGAGGAAGTAACACCTTGTGAATGCTCTGGAAAAAACCACAAAGATTCAAGAATAATTATTTGCCATTTTTCAAGATCTCCAAGATCATAGAATCAGCGAATCATCGAGGTTGGAAAAGACCTTCAAGATCATCAAGGCCAACCATCTAGCCTACAATATGCAACCCCTAACCCATCTCTTGAAGCACCCTGTGTGCCCATTTGTTGGACCCCTCCGGGGACAGTGCCTCTACCCCCTCCCTAGTCACCCTGTTCCAAGGCCTCCCCACGCTTTCTGGGAAAAAGTTTTTCCTAAGATCCAATCTGAACCTGCCCTGGTACAACTTGACCCCATTTCCTCCAGGTAAATGGGTTTTCGACTGACCTTTCCTGAACAAAGAGATTGCAAAGGGGGATATAAAAGGTTTTTCAGGCTATGTTTGTGGAATGAAACACAAACAGGGGCAAAGATTCAAGAACCAGATATTTGCCAGCCTACAGGCTGGTATCATTCAGTGCCCTGGCTCAGTCTCCTTCTGTCCAAACACAAACATGTTTTGCAGAGCTTTTCCCACACCTGAGTGAATGTTTGATTTAAGACACATCTCTGTCCTTTCCCCTCCAGAAAGACAGGATGGAGTATGAGCTCCTGGGACAAGAGGGACAGCACCCAGATGATTTGGCACCTCTCCCCATCCAGCTTGACCACGGAGCGAAAGTGTCCAAGGGGCAGGCCCTGCACCTCGGGGAAGTCAGCCTGGCTGACTTCAACGGTCGCCTCATTGAGAAAGTCAACATCATCCAGGCTCGCTTTGAAAAGGTATGGCCAGCCTTGTTCAGGATGTTCCTGGTGCCTGTTGTGTGCTGGCAGCAGGGTATCACCCGTGTCATTGGGACAGCAGGAACAAAACAAATCTCCTTGGATTATTTTGAGAGCCATAAACATGCCTGTGGTTTGGTTTTGTTGTTGTTAGCCTGTGAAATCAAGAAACAAAACAGCTCCAGGGTAAAATTTATCCCCTATCTCAATGGCAACTGATTTCAGAGGACTGTAGAATCACAGAATTGTTTTGGTTGGAAAAGACGTTTGAGATCATTGAGTCTAAATGTTGCCCTGGCACTGCCAGGTCCCTGCTAACCGCTCTCCCTCACCCCACATCTCCATGGCTTTTCAGCCTCTCCAGACACAGGGACTCCCCCACTGCCCTAGGCAGCCTGGGCCAGGCCTGGACAACCCTGTAGGGAAAGAAGTTGTTCCTCAGGGCCAATCTAAACCTCCCCTGGTTTGACTTGAGGTATTGTGTCATCCTGTCACTTGTTCTGTGGGAGAAAAGACTGACCCCCACCTCACTTCAAACTCGTCTTGGGGAGTTGTAGAGCAAGGCAGTCTCCTACCTTACTGGAGATTTGAGTCTCCAGTGCTGCTTAACTCTAACAAGGCAGTACATGTAGGGTTTTTTTGCCTCTCACTGCTCTACGTTTTGAGTCACGTTGTTTAATTGTTTTGTGAGACCTCATTTCTAACGCATTGCCTCTTATGAAAATAAACCAGCTCTGAGTTGTGGTTTCCTTCAGCTCAGCGCCCTAAACTCTGAATTGCACTTTGGTGTGCCTTTGCTCCTCACTCTCCTCTCTCTTTCTCTGACTTCTGGTTGCTCACTCCCCCAACAGGCAGTGGACGAGCTACAGAAGAAGGACCAGTGGTTTCAGGAGAACAAGAGTCAGCTCAGTGCACAAGAGGAGAACGACTTCCTCACCTGGCGCTCTGAAACCATGTTCTACATCCACATTGTAGCACTGAGGCTCAACAGGTACTGGCTGTGAGGAGTGCCTACACCCTGTAGGGAGACCTGTTCTGTAAAATATCCTACTTCACATCCTGCTGTGGTTATTCCCTGTTGCCTCCTTGTTCTAGGGAGAAGCGAAGAGCACCACAGTGATACAGTGCTCTGAAGGAGAAGCTGCATAAGGATCCTCGCCTTGCTGAGCACCTTGGTCATGCCTGATTTCTTTATTCCTTCCCCTGGACACAGCAGGGCTGAAACCTGTTAGTGGAAGCCGGAAAAAAAACATGCAAAGGAATTGCTGGTTCTTTATCACCATAAAGTTACAATTTGGGTTTCTGTTTTTACAGAGTTGGTGGACTTTTTCCCCCAAAGATTTTGAACTTAACCCAGCAAAGACTAACACTGACAAACCTCTAACACCTTTATTTTTTCTCTTTGAATGTCTCCACTCCACTGTTCATAAATATTGGCAGAAGAGGTAAAGAAAGTTCAAACAGCTTTCCAAATCCAAGAAATTTTAGGTAATTGAGTGTTTTGGTTAATAATTTTCCCTGTGGCCCACAAGGTGGGGAGGTCAGTGTATATGTGCCAGGTATTGGTGTTTATGTAGATCCCATTCCTGATGTTACCTGTGGTACATTAGGCACTACGGGCACCTATGGCGGTTCTACCTATATTTCCCAACCTCTAACCTTGTAGAATCATAGAATCTGTTGAGTTGGAAGGATCTTCCAAACATCATCTAGTCCAACCCCCCTGCAGTGAGTAGGGACATCCCTAACTAGATCAGGCTTCCCATAGCTCCATCAAGCCTGATCCTGAATATCTCCAGGTATGAGTCCACAACTACCTCCCTGGGCAACCTGTTCCAGTGTTCAACCACCCTCCTGCTATAGAACTTCTTCCAAACATCCAATTTAAATCTTCCCTTCTCTAATTTGAAACTACTGTCCATCTTTCTATCACTGCAGGCCTTCATAAACATTCAGCAAAGACTACTGATTGCAGCAGGGAGAAGGCAGGAACTTGTTTTGCTGTGAAACACAGGAAAAAGGCACCTCACACCTGCAACACAGCTATAGCCAAAGGAGATCAAACTTCTTGTCTGTAGATGCTGCCCATGCTTTCAGTGTGATAGATCAACCAAAGGCTCTTACAGAGACACACACCTCCACACCATCCTATTGTATTGCAACAGTCTTTTCTCTTGTGGTGTTTATGTTCACCTCTTAACACAGTTAAACCAAAAAGCTCATTATCCCTAATTGGCAGAAAATTCAGTCTCTTGTTGGAGATGGCTGCCGTGTTGAACACTCACCACAGCAAATCCCTGGGTCTGCCCAGAATTCCCAGCTCTGGAGCTCTGAAATGTCTTGCAACCGCACATTGTGTTCAGAGCCCTGCAATGCCAGCAGGATGCTGTCTTCAGCAGCTCTGCACCCTTCTATCAGTGCTTGGGGAACATGGTGACCTCACACAGATACAAACAGGCCAGGAGAAAAGCAAGTGCAGAACAGCTCTCTCTATGAGATAAGACAAATTCTCTTAAAGACACACACACTGCTGAGCATCAAGAATTTGGTAAGCTAGCCCAAACAGCTTCCAAATCCCAAGGACTGCTGAGGGACTGCAGGCTACTGGGGAGAAGGGAGACCTGAAGGTTGCTGGAAAGAAGAAAGGACTCTGTGGTTACAAATCCATCAGTGTTACTTCAGTGCCAGACAAGGCACCAGAACTAATCAATTTAAAAAATCTTTTTACAGACACCAGGGACACAGCAGCTGCCAAAACATCACTAGTATTTATTAAAACTAATTTAATTTCCTCTTTTGATGAAGTAATTGGCTTCAGAGACAGAGTGTGGAAATGTAGAATCAGCACAACCCCATCCCAGCAAGGCAGCTCCCAGCATGGCTCCCAGTGAGGTACACATGCCTGAAACCTGTGGGCCCAGCTTGCTGAAAGTGGCAAGAGCCAAAAGAGCTAGTGCTGGCAAAAGGACATAGACAGTAAGGGGTCTGGTTGGCTCACTTGGTAGAGCATTGGACTCTGAATTCCTGGGGTTATGGGTTTGAGCCCTGTGTAGGACAACTTGGGACAGTACTGTGGGCTTACTCTACTCCAGCAGGGCCCTGTCCTCAGAGCAGAGGCTGAGTGTTGCAGCTTGCATCCCTCTCGAGTTTTGGAGGCAGCTACCTGCGCAACGGATGCAGAAGCCCACCGTTGTGAGACCGGCGGGAAAGGCGGGGCGAGTGAACACCGGGCCTTTACGAAGCCGGAGGGAAGCGGCAAGTGCACACTAGTACCCATCGTGGGTAGGCTGGACCGTGGCGGTGGAAGCAGCGGAGCGCTGGACGGAAGGTTGGGCGCGAGTCGTATTATGAAATCCGTCATTAAGGTATTCTATGTATTATCTCACATTTGAAAAAATTATTGCGGGAAATCCGCCCCTTCTATGAAGGACGTGGCCGCGCCCCTGTTATTGGTTGAAAAGGAGGGGTTTTCTTTCCTCCCCCATGATGTTTTTGATTCTGCCTGGTGGGGCTCCTTAACATCACCGCTCGTGCAGAGGGCTGTGTCGTCGCAGCGGGCGACGGAGCTGAGAACTTGGGGTTTGATTTTGGGAGCCTTGAGGGCGGCTAGGGAGGAAAAAGCCGCCGAAAAACTTGCTGAGGGCCCCCTGGGTTTGGTGCCAGGCGACGGCGGGGTAATGCGGCCGAGATTCCTTGCCCCTTAGGAAGTCGGTACGGGACAAGATGGCGCCGACGCCCACAGCCCCGCCTGGCGCGACGCGACAAAACTGGAGAAGAAGGAAGAAGAGGTGTATTTGTGTTGATAGCACCGCCTTCCTACTCCCGAGTGTATCCTTTGTGTAACCTCCACCCAGGGGGGAGCTCCCAAAAAGGGGGGCGTCCCGTCGGCC
>VXBP01008553.1:6715-22738 GCA_013400115.1 Rhinopomastus cyanomelas
TCCCTCCCTCCCTCCCTCCCTCCCTCCAGCTCCCAGGCAGGACAAGCCAGGCAGCACAAACCAGCCAGCACCAGTGGGAAGCGCATGCACCATCGTTAGCCAAAAGCAGGCCCATAGTCCACATTGAAATATTATTTGTTTTTGTTGGTTACAATTGTTCTTCATTTTAAATATTGCATTCTTTTTCCTGTTTTTTTGTGCACTACTACAAATAAAATATGTGCAGTGTGCATAGGAATTAGCTAATTTTTTTCCAAACTATAACCCGGCCCCCGACAGTGTCTGAGAGACAGTGAACCAGGCCCCTGTTTAAAAAGTTTGAGGCCCCCTGGTTTAAACAGTACAGGATACTGTTCTATTGTTCTGGAGCTACAAAAAAGTGAAAGAATCAGCATAGACAATTGCTTAAGCAGTCTAGACGTAATTTTCATTTATTTTACAGAACTTTTTTGCAGACTGGCTGATTAACTGATCCTATTTGTGATATTCCTGTATTGAAGTATTAATACACCATTTAAGTTAAATTTCTGAGTAAAGAGTATACCTTTTTTTTTAATGATATTTTGTGTGCAAATCTAATCAACCTTTTGAATACATTTTTCTTAAAGAATATTCATCTGTACATAATCTTATCAGAAAACTTAATGTTCTAGATCCTTTTTAATGTTTCAATGCCTCATGAAATAATAATGTAAAAATTTCTGCTGTGCAAGACCTAGTTCATTATAAAGATAAGTTACACAAATCTTAAATGTCTGTAACTAAGGAAGGATAATCACTCTTCATGTAAGTCATTTAGACTTTATTCCTTCTAGGTAGTATTTCTGTAATATTTAGAAATCTCAAAAATGCTAGTGTTGGCTTTACAACAGACTGAAACAGGCAGCTGTGCATCCCTCAGAAAGCCCGAGCTTCTGTATCTGTCCCAAAAGCTTTCCTTCCCCCTTCACATTTATTGCCTTTTCTCTCCTTGTTTTTCCCACATGTTGAAAACAATCCCTAGCATTCTTCCTTTTAATTCTGTTTTGTCATGGGTCTTTCATGAACTGGAAATGTTTACTTCACTTGAATTTGCACATCTTCATAGTAGCTGTCTCACTTTAGAGTCTTTAGAGGTCAGACTGAGTTGTCAAGAGAACAGAAATAAAAGGAAAAAAAGAAAAAAGCTGCCTAGCTTTAATTTTGAATGAAAGACCTGAGTAAACAGAAGAAAAAAATCATGTTTTAAATGTCTTTTGTTCAAGATCTTGTTTGGGTTTTTTGCTTCTTGAGACAGTTTTGTCTCTCAAAAGTAAAAATTGGTATTGGTCAGGAGATTTCTAGAAGATGATATGATCCTTTATTTTCAGCATGGAATCATATGTATCAGACAAATTAAGTAACAAGACTATGATCATTTTCCATTTCTGCACTGCATGGCGAATTGCACAAAAGTGATAGTGATCCGTAGTGGTAGAGTAGGCACTAAAACAACTAACACTTCCCAATACAAAGAAAATACTCACTAACCACAAACACAAGATGCTATGAATTTTGTGGTGTTTGTTAACAATAAGTTTAATTCAGTCCTAGCATATTTATTCTTCATAAGCAGTTAATAAACAGAAAGTCATAAAATAGAACTTCTGATTAATCTCTGTTGCAACTACAAGTAAATACATTTACACTTTGTGGAAATGAAATATTATCTAGGCTCACAGCAGTTGTTGGCAAATAGGATACATCCACTACTACTTTTGGTTTGCCAAAGTACTACAGGGAAGAGCACATTGGAAAAAATTATTTTAAAAGTCACTATCTGCTATAGCTGTGCAGTGGTTGTTTCAGTTAAAGTAATCACATGTACACCTTTTGTAATTTAATCAGTGTTTAAGATCTTGGAGCATGTCTAGAGGAGGGCCATGAGCAGGGGGACTGGAGCACGTCTCTTATGAGGAGATTAGGCATTGTTAGCCTGAAGAGGAGAACGCTGCAGTGGGGGGACCTTATAGCAACCTTCTGATACCTGAAAGGGACCTACTGTAAGGGTGAAGAACTGTTCACAAGGGCATGTAATGATAGTTCGATGGATAATGATTTTAAGCTAGAAAAAGGCAGATTTAGGCTGGATATTAGGAAAAAGTTCTTTAATGTAAGGGTGGTAGATCACTGAAATGTGTTGCCTAGAGATATAATGCAGGCCCCATCCCTGGAGACATTCAAGGTTAGGCTTTCTGAGCTCTGAGCAATCTCTTCTCATTAGAGATGTCCCTGCTTGTTTTAGGGGATTGGACTTTGGAGTTGCCTTCCAACATAGTGCATTATTTGATTTTATGGTTCTATGATTGAGCTTTTTTGGTGGCTTAGAAATTTTCTCTTTATTTTGCCTTACTGTATTTCTTTACAATAAGTCAGGATTTGTTTAAGTCAGGACTTGTTAACAATATTGAACTGTGGTTAGTTATTCATCACATATGTGGCAAGTCGTGCTTCTATTTTAAAATATGAGTGCTCTTTTACAATTCAGAAAATAAAATAATTTAGAAAAGAAAATTGATTTAGAACAGAAAATAGAACTACCAAGATTAAAAGTAGGAGCCTTCAGGTCTCCCTAGGAGAAACGTGCAAGCACTTCATAGCTCATAAGTGCCCATTTGCTGCCTAACTGAATGCTTACTTTTGGGGCATTTTAATACAGAAAGAAAAAGTTGTGCTTCCTGAGTGACTTCTGTGTCAGAAATATGAACTCTGGCAGGTGTCAACACAGAATTATAACACAGAATTTTCTGTGGCTAAGAATGCTGCTTTTATTCTCCAAGTCACCTTACATGCTGCAGATAGAATGAAACTGATCTTGCTTATTTTTTCTGACAGTCAGAAGACACTTAGATGTGCTGGTCTCACAAACCAGCCTCTGTGATACTTCTTTTTAACAATTGGCAGTGCTTGTCTGGGGCAAGAACAATATATGTTATAATTCTCTTAATGACAAAAGCCTAGAAATACACTGTTTTCCTCATATCCAGATTGAAGGATAATCTTTACAGCAGGGATAACTGAAGCTGATATCGCTGCAGGAAAATTGACCATGGGCTATTTGTTCTCACAGAAATAATGAATGAGCAGTACTTGAAAAAAGTATCTGAAACTAACAGCTGCTGCCAGGTCAAAGGTAATTTTGCTATAATATTGTTTTGGAGGGTAAGATGAAATAAGATATTTGAGTACAGCCTTCAAGTTTTCCTTTTTCTGTTTCTTTTTAAATTTAGTGAATTAGCTGTGCAAACCATGTTCTTAAAAACCTTCATCAGAATTGTTTATTTTTTAGATGAGATGATAGCTACTGCTTGTTCATTACAATGTCTTTCAACCTCAGAGTTTTTACACAGCATGATACAATTTCTAATTTGTCCGAGTTTTGTTCTTTTCCTCCCAGAAAATCATGGTGTGGAAATTTGGTTACTGATAGATTCTTCATAACAGCTTCCCACAACAATGGGGGGAGAGTTTTGAATTTTGGAGCAGACTTTCTTTTCCCAGGATGTGGAATTTTATTTAGTGAATATTGTGGCATATATCTGAGTTAATTTTTAATAACACCAAAATAACTATAAAACTCACATATTTTTGCCACCCTTGTACCATGCTTTTCCAGTACTTACACACTCCTAAGATTTTTTTTCCCAGGTTGTTTAGAAGGGAATTTGCATATGTGACTTCATAAAGAGAGAGGAATTGTAAAACTTCTCAAAATTAATTCCCAGAGTTTTTCTGCTTATTTGTATGTGATTTTTCAAATTACAACGTAATGTGTCACAATAAATACCATCATTATTCAGTAGTAAGTTGTTTAGTTGATATATCTGCTTTTCTCATTTAGTCCGTGGTTAAACATCTTTGGAATAAATGTTCTGTTTATCCTCCAGGGGCCTGATCTACTCATTTATATTTTATTATTACTACTTTTATGCTGAAGTCTTGCCAGTTCTGTAGTGGAGACAGAATTTATGCAAGTTACCCTGATTGTTGCCCAAAGGAATAGAAGGGTCTATGGAGCTGTTACTAAAATAAATTATAATTTTTAAACTATGGTATCTTTGCAATTTTCAACCTCAATTGCAATTTTTGAGGGAGGAACATAGTATGTTATAGTATGGTTGTGAGGTTAAACATTAGAAAGTCTGGTGGTAGGTCATGACAGAAAAGATTTAATTCTGCTCTTTTCAGGCATAAGCTTTCACTTACCTCTCTTTTGTGAGAATAAAAAACTACAGTCTTATCCCTTGGGCAAATAAGATTAAGCACACTTTGAGGAAGATCTAATTAATCATGTATTTACTAGAAATGTATATATTTCCTTGAGAGTCAAAGGTGTTTTGTGTGTCATTTTATGAATCTGGCTTGCAAATTTCTTAAGTATTTGTTAATTTTTGAGGCATTTATAGTACCAACTCCAATGCAATGGTTTTAATGGTATTCTACATCTCACAGTGAAACAGAGCTAAATATTTTGTTGTAACTCATTTAGAAATAAATTTCAGTAAAACAAGTAATCTAATTGTGAAAACTCTGATTTTGAATTTCTTTGTAATTATTTGACCAACTAATACTTGACTAAAAAGCTTGATTTGTGTTTTTCCATTACGTGATGATTGATTAATACATATATGTGTTGTTTTTTTATATTCAGCTGAGTAGTGAGTAGTCTTAGCTATAATCCCATTTTAAACAGTTTCTGTAAGAAGTATATACATTATGTGCAGCTGCACATTATGCTGTAAATGTGTATATTATGTGCAGCTGCAGATATCTAATTCCATGTCTCTTTGATTGCTTTACATATTAAATGAAAACTTCTTTTATTTAATAGCAGCCCTGTTTTATAGAGTTGTAAAATCAAAGACATTGTGCTCCAACAATTTGTATGAAAACTAACATGGGTTGAAGAATGAAAATCTAAATGAAAGATCAGAAAATTTAAAATCTAAAAATCTAGAGAATTGTTCCAATATAAGTAGTCTTGACCATAAATTACTGTTAGTTATATAAAATGACTGATGCAAAAAAGAGAGCAAAGGCAGTAGTTACTTGAGTGTTGGAACTGTTGAAACTTCTGTTATGGAAAATGCATAACAGTGTTTCTTTGTATTAACCCAGACAACTCTTTAGGACACTGACTTCTGAAACTGAAAATTTCAGACTTGGAAATACCCAGGAGGAATCTTTTAAGGAAATGAGCTGAAAAAACAAAAAAGTTATGTTACATAAAACCAATATGCAATCTCCCTGGAACAGCCTGCTCAGGGAGGTGGTTGAGTCAGCATCCCTGGAGGTGTTTAAGAAACATGTAGACATGGTGCTTCAGGATCTGTTCTACTGGCAGAGATTGTAGGGTGTTTATTTCGTGTTTTATATGTTGAATGTGTTTGATGCTAGTGTTTGGTTTTGTTTTTGTTGTGTGTATGGTTGGACTTGGTGATCTGGGAGGTCCTTTCCAACCAGGAATATTCAGCGATTCTGTAATTCATTAATTTATTCACTTTGAAGGAATTTCATTATCTACCATATGTGATATGAAACTACAAGTGACTCCAGGGGACCCTCAAATTTAAAAAAAAAGCTTTTAAAAATATTTTCTATTTGTAAGATAATAATATGGCAAAATATGCTTTACAATTTATAGTTATTTACTTATTTACAATTAACATTCTATGAAAGGCTACATTTTCATGGTTGAGACAAAAAGCACCATGAGCTTCATAATTTCAGCAATAGAAAAAGTAATATGAAATTCTGTGGTGACTAGACAAAGTGAAGAAAGCTTGAGATTCTTTGCACATGAAAACATGATTATCATAAACAATGAAGTATCATAAAATTATTTTTCCTTCCATATCAGATAAGTGATTGGTTGTGTGCACAAAATTAGCTAAATAAATAAATAGGATCCAAGGACCATAGCACACATAATAGAAACATATGAGAAAACAAGTTAAATTAGATTATTGTGGGTGATTTTACCAATCACTTTTACTGTAAGGTGCAAATCTGGTAAAGAAGATTGTGTGTCAAAACAAACTTAAATATATTATTGTAATAGCTTATTATTTAAAAGTCCAAACAAATGAAGTCCTTGAACTTATATTCACTAGTCAGAAATAAATACATCTGATAGAACTTGAGGATTAGTAATCAGCATCTTTATTAACTTTGGGGAGCAAAGTGTACCTAAAAATACCATTAAAAATGTAGAATCTGTAGCCCCATCTATTGGCAGACCTAGGAATATGTCTCACTAATGTGCAACAGCTGCATACAGCTAAGAAACAAATCTGATATTTGTGCCCAGGTGAATTATTAAGCTCACTGGTACTATTTACAGTTACTGCTTCAATGGAAGATTCATTGGAAACTGAGACTCCACAAGTGTGGAGAAGAAACAACTTACGTTGGTACTAAATGCAGACTAACCGTTCTTGCAAAAAGCAAAAGAAAACAAAAACACAGTCATAAAAGTTTTTCTATCCCTATGCTTCTTGTAAAGAAGTCAGAAGAACTAGGATCAGGAACAAAAAGAGAAGTTCTAATGATGTGAAAAGTGACTGAAGTTAGTGTGAAGAATAGTGCCTCATGACAGTAATTCTATACCTGCAGCCTTCGTGGAAGGATTTCTTCCACCTGAGTGGAAGAAATGTCTATGTCCTAGCACGGTAAGAGTGAGACACTGATTTCAAATAACTTTAAATTTAAAACTGGTTACTAAATTTTATTTTAAAAAGTGGGAAAAATATGAGAAGATGATTAAATTATGCTTCTGTGGCATTCTGTCTTTATTCTGTGTGCTACTTTTGAAAGCATGCATGATCCTGGACTACTTTTAAAACATGTGACCTTCTGGGGTGTTTTCAGCACCTTATAGAATCAACCCTGATACACTAAAATCTCTTGGGAGATGTCAGAATTCCAACACTGATTGTTTACCATGGTTGACATGCTTCAGTGATATTGGAAAAGCAGCCTAATACTTGTTACCTGTGTCAAGTCCACTTGTTTTTGGGTTTTTTTTAATACATTTCATCTGATCGATAAGCATGATGGAAAAAAAAAACAAAACCAAAACCAACCAAACAAAACCTTCAAACAAGAAAGAGTCTGCCTGTTCAGGAAATACCATCTCAGAGGTAAGACACTTCTGTGCAAGTCTATAGTCCAATTACTAATTAAGTATTATATACAAATAAGAACATTATCCACAGTAGACCAATGTTTAAAATATAGACTGAATAATTAATCCCAAAATACCATATAGTTTGATGATTATTATATTTTTTTTCAGTTGACATAGGTGTGGGACAAATACAGGTTTCTGATACACTGAGGAGCTGCCTTACTCCATAGAAAATGGGGCTTTTCCTTCTCCTTGAACATTATTCTGTTCAATGCCTAAATCTGACCTATAATTTCCCTTTCCTTATCACTTTGTTTTCCAGGTTTTACGTTTACTAAAATATTCTAACTGTATTATAAGGAGAGTTCTCTTAACCATATTCTATAGTATTTTATAGAGAATAACAGAAAAATTAACTTCTATCAAGGAGGAGTTTTTGAAACAACTCTTTTTTTTCTACAAGAGCCATGGCATTTGAAATGAAAGAAACAACCCTCCAAACCCAAATTTTCAACTCATTACTGACTACTCTTACAAGTAATTCAAAGAAGCTGTCTAAAATTCATCTAAATCATTGAACCCTGTCTACATAAGGTGGTGTGGATAAAAAAGGAATCTGGATAAGGACATAAAGTTTGGATAAGAACTATGCAGTGAGTCAACCACAATGATTAATCCTCTTGCAAGAAAAATAATTTGTAAATTGTGTTTTGAACTGTAGCTACTTTCAGCACCCATATCTGTCAATTACCAATACAAGTGGCAACGACATATCACTTTACATCCCCTCACCTTGCTCTGATTAAAAAGTACTGCACACTTACTTTGACCTTTCTTCTCCTCCTTGATTTAAGCAGGACTGCATAAAGATAAAAAGAAAAAGCCTTGATTAATGTCTTATTCATGCATTGCAATGACATTTACAAGTCCTATCATATACTTGCTTCTTTTGAGAAAATCTAACATTTTAAACTATGGAAATCAATCTGATTAGGGCAACGAGAAGGAAAAAAAAAAGAAATGGAACTAAAGGAGTACAGTAAAGTGTCATGCCCTGTAAGCAAGGTGCCTTCAGAATTATAATTTTGTTATAGAAAATGAGAATGAGAAACTCCTAATGGCAGTAATAGTAGACTGAATGTGTGAGCTTGCATACTTGTAACAAGAACAAAATCACAAAAGTAGCATAAAGGCCAACGGCATCCTGGCCTGTATCAGAAACGGCGTGACCAGTAGGAGCAGGAAGGTGATTGTGCTCCTATACTGGGCACTTGTGAGACCGCACCTCGAGTACTGTGTCCAGTTTTAGTCACCACAGTACAGGAAGGACATTGAGGTGCTGGAGCGCATCCAAAGAAGAGCAACCAAGTTGGTGAAGGGGCTGGAGGACATGCCCTGTGAGGAGAGGCTGAGGGAGCTGGGGTTGTTTAGTCTGGAGAAGAGAAGACTGAGGGGGACCTTATTGCCCTCTACAACTACCTTCAAGGAGGTTGTAGCAAAGCTGATGATAGGACGAGGGGAAATAGCCTCAAGTTGTGTCAGGGGAGGTTTAGATTGGACGTTAGAAGGAAATTCTTTACTGAGAGGGTGGTTAGGTGCTGGAATGGATTGCCCAGGGAGGTGGTGATGTCACCATCCCTGGAAGTGTTTAAGGAACGAGTGGACGCGGCTCTTGGGAATATGGTCTAGCGGTTAGACACTAGGAGAAAAGGTTGGACTCGATGACCCTGGAGGTCCTTTCCAGCCATGATGAGTCTACGATACTATGATTCTATAAAGTTAGTACCCTAGCAACCATAGACACAATGACTCCTATTTCCAAGATTCACCAAATAGAATTCGATTATTGCATAAGGTGTCAAGAAAGTATCAAGTGAAGATACATATAAATAATAATCATGAACCTACAGAGATTCCAGTGGGTAAAGAGACACATCGTGAAACTCAGATAATTTTTTGACTTCAAATATTGAAAAATATCTTAGATAAACACCAAAAAATTCAAACAAAACTATTTACAATCAAGAAGCTATCCTACCAGACATACATATGATATTAAATCTACTTTGTTAGAATCTTAAAGACAAGTTTTTTTAAATTAATAGATATTTAATTAAGTTAACATAGTTCACAGTATCATAGTATCACAGCAATGATAAAGTTGGAAAAGACCTTAAAGATCATCCAGTCCGACCTAAATCCAAATAGACCCAGTAATCCTAACATCTAACATCTAGATCATCTAGATCATGCCACTCAGCACCTCATCCAGCCTAACCTTGAACACCTCCAGGGACGGTGACTCAACCACCTCTGTTGGCAGCCCATTCCAAAACCAGATCACTCTTTCAGTGAAATTTTTTTCCTAATGTCAAGTCTAAACCTCCCCTGATGGAGCTTAAGACTATGACCCCTTGTCTTGTCTTCAGTGGCCAGGGAGAAAAGACCAACCCCTATCTGACTACAACCACCCTTCAGATAGTTATAGACAGCGATAAGGTCACCCCTGAGCCTCCTCTTTTCCAGACTAAACAAACCCAGCTCAATTCAGTTCACTTAAAGGATTCATTAACCTAAGTTAATTTGTACTGTTTGGAAAAGATAATAAAAAGGCAAAAGATTTCACAAATGCAGTAACTTGAGATCCAGAGGACTCCTGTTTGTCCTAATTTACCCAATACTGCCTTTATCTTCATCATAAATATTTTAGCCATGTTCTGTTAATATTTTTCAGTTCACATGCAAAAAAAGTCATAGATGTCAATCATAGAATCATTACAGATTGGAAGACACCTCAAAAGATCATCTAGTCCAATCCCCCTGACACAGCAAGGTCATCTAGACCAAGTCACACAGGAACACATACAGGCAGGCCTTGAACATCTCCAGTGAAGGAGACTCCACAACCAACCTGGGCAGCCTGTTCCAGTGCTCCGTCACCTTCACTGGGAAGAAGTTCCTTCTCAGGTTGATGTGGAACCTCCTATGTTCCAGCTTACAACCATTGCCCCTTGTCCTATCATTAGATGACACTGAGAAGAGCCCAGCTCCATCCTCCTGACACCCACCCTTCAAATATTTATGGACATGAATGAGGTCACCCCTCAGTCTTCTCTTCTCCAAGCTAAAGAGACCCATCTCCCTCAGACTCTTCTTGTAAGGGAGGTGCTCCACCTCCTTCATCATCTTTGTTACCCTACTCTGGACTCCCTCCAGCAGCCCCACATCCCTCTTGAACTGAGGGGTGTCTTTGTAGAATGCTCTTTCAGGTAAACATTGTAAATTTTCATTTATTATATGAAATGATAAATAATTTATGACTTAGATTCTAAAGTGTGCATGCCTTAGTTGTTTATAAAGAAGGATTCTGGAATAGAACTTAAAATCTGGGGTCTGTTTTTAAGAATTAAAACTTAAAGGTAGAGTGGTAAAAGTATTTATGAGGGAAAGGATGCATGTCAAGTTATTGCCACTAACTGAAGCTGATAGTTTCTACTTCAAGCCATTATGAGTAACCTCTCTATCCTCTTTAAAGTCATATTAACTGCATTATTGTTAATGCATTAATGCATTGAGGATTGTGTTGCAGTTGAATTTAATATATGTAGCAATAAAAACCCTTTCTTACAATCTACCATTACCACTTTTGACATTCCTTTGCTATTTCTATAATTTAATTTATGTTGGGTTTATTAGCTCTATGTATTTTCATTCAGTTTTTATGGCTCTGGCCCTAGCAGAGCTTTCCTAGATAAAACTGTTACTCATGTTTTAATTGTTTTCAACCTTAGAACAAGTGTTCCCTTTCTTAAGACTTATTTTTTCCTTACATCCTTTAGAATTACATCTAATAAAAAGTTATTAGTAGTTACCAAACCTTGTTAATTTTGATTCTTCTTTATCAGCTGGGAAATTCTCCAGAGCAATATTTAATATAGTTATTGTCAATTGAACTAAGATCTGTAATAAATAAGTAAGAAATATGGTAAGATAAAGTCTTTTCAGTAAGTGGAGATTCTTTTTAGGAACGTGTTTCTCAAATATTCCATGTACCAAGTAATAATTTCAAGGTCAGATAAATTCTATTTTAGATATTCATCGTTTTACCACTTAAGATAATGGCTTTTATAAATTGAAATTGTGGAAGACTTAGTTCCATTAAAACAGGATCTTTTATTTTCTGGTTTTATTTATCATTGCTCATACTTTCTTCAGTTGGAATTTATTCTTTCTCGTTGATTAAATCTGTATGGACACTTAGTGAAAAAGAAATACAGGTACCTTTGTGTTCACCCTGAAACTTTACAGTCAATGAGTAATTGTATGAATCAACAGAAAAAAAGGGTGTATAGAGCAGGCAGGCATCCTACAAGCTCTTGGATACATAGAATCATAGAATCATTAAGGATTGGAAGGGAACTCGAAAGATCATCTAGTCCAAGTTGAACAGGAACACGTCCAGACAGGTTTTGAATGTCTCCAGAGAGGGAGACTCCACAATTCCCCAGGGCTCTATCACCCTCACTGTGAAGAAGTTCCTTCTCATATTTATGTGGAACCTCCTATGTGAGTTACTGGAACATGAAAACAGTATACATGTTAGATAAACAGAATTTCAAATTGGCATGCTGTTTTTGGTCCAACTCTTAGAATGATGCCACAGTAAGATTTCAGACTGTGTACATCTTCCTCCTCCAAACTGAATTTTTTAATAAACTGAATATAACAAAACATAGGCCTAAATAATAAGATCTGAACCAATGTTCTCTTTGAGCACTATGAATAATTTCTTACTAGTTTTTCACATTTTATTATTTTGTCTATTAGAGAATAAATTAAATAATCATTCACTGAAAATTCAGTTGAAGGCTTTTTTTTATGAATCGTTCCACTACGAATAATATGCAGCTCTGGAGAGGTCATCCTATATTTCTTGACATAATGTTCCTTAGTTTTTTGTATAAAACTTGTAAGGCTGTTTAATTCAGTTATTTTTGGATGCATTAATTCATTACACCCTCAAATTGCACTATTTCATGGCTGGCAAGTGCTTTTAACTAGTTATTGTTTCCATATGTCAGGGACTTAGCAGTATGCATCAATTACATGTTTAAGTAAAAGGAGAAATCCAAATAGGAAAGCATACACATTGAATTAAATCAGTTCTTGCTAAGAACTGCTTCACCTTCCTGTTTCAATAAACTGAAATTGGGGTTGTATCTTTAGCTCATAGTTTCAAAAGTTGCAAAGCTAATGAGTTAGAATCCCAGAGATAAATGGTATTGGGATAGGCTTTCTTTGCTTCTTTCAAAGTTTATGTATGTGACATAAATTAACTATTTTATACTAAGAAAAAAATTATATAATTCAAATGTGGTACTCTTCTGTTTAACTTCCTAGCAGAACAAAAAGTTTTGCTTTTCTCTTAACCCAGTAAAGAATAGTTAATGGATGCTCTCCAGAGTTCTTTGAGTTCCAGACATAAATGAATGTTGGAAGCTTATAATATCACATTTTAAAATAAATAATCACCTCAGCTCTACCAGACTTGAAATATATATTTTTTTCACAACTAGAAGCATCTGATTCTAGAAAAGATTAAACTTCAATTTTTATTTTTTAACTGTGTAACTGAGTATTTTTTATACACACATAGTTGCTCCACAACTTTCATTCTTTCCTCTTTCATATCTTTTCTTTTATAATGAGTGTCAACATGTGCTGACACATTAAAAATGCTAACATTACAGAGAATGGAAAGAACAGTCATATCAGAAATGCACACTGCTGGATTATTCATTATGGCTATATCTATCTGAAAAGGTCCTATGAAAAATCAGGCTATGAGAGAAGTGTATACATCTTCCCTGTATTCATGTGTCTGCTTTACTGCATGCCACTGCGCTTTTCTGCAGGTACATGTGCCATGGTTTAATCCTGGCCAAAAACTCAACCCCACAGAGCTGCTCACTAATCCCTGCTTTATGGGGTGGGGGAGAGAATCATAAAGGCAAAAGAAAGAAAATTTGTGAATTGTTATAGAACAAAATTTGCAGAGGTAAACAAAGCAGTACTTCCCACCAGTAGGCAGGGATTCAGCCAAATTGAGAAGAAAAGGACTCCATCACAAATGACTTTCTCCTGGAAGGACAAAGGTCATCACTCCAAATGTCCCCCACCTGACATCATAGGGAACAGGCTGCCCAGGGCAAAAGTGGAATCACAATCCCTGGAGGTATATTTGCACCAGAAATCTGCAAGTTCAAGGGTTGCTGTAGAAACAAATGAAAGAACATAATGGCCCATTAAAGACTCTGTAGTCTGCTGTCTGTTCTTAAGCAAAGACTGGTGATATGTCTGGCTGAAACTCTACTGGAGAGTGCAGCTAGATCATGCTTTGCACAGATTTCCAGCAAAATAGCACAAAAGATGCTAGTTTCAATTTCAATGACTGTTGACAAAGTGAATAGTATTTTGGCAGTAATAAAGCATAAATATTACCCCTATAACCCACCTAATTTGGGGGAACAAATCTGGGGACATCTCAAGACACTAGGAACAGAATGGGTTCTGCTCCCACTCTCTTCCCATTTAGTGAGACGTGCAAACCTGGTTATACTGAGTATTTACACGGGAAATTGTGGTTGTATTCGCAATCATAAATGTAGCAATCTTGCAGTTTAAGGCAACTGGATTTACAACAAACATGATGTTCATTAATCTGGTGTCAGATTATAGTCTTCTTACTTATTGTTACTCTACCTTGACATGCTTCTTAAAAGCAACCAGACTTAACACAAACAGGTTCTTTGTGCATCTGGGGTCAGGCTTATAGTTAACAAAATGCAACAAGATACTTAAATGATGTCTGTGCATGGTGCATGATTTAGTGATGACCTGGCTGTTCTAGGTCAAAGGTTGGACTTTATGATCTTAAAGGTCTCTTCTAACCAAAAATATTCTATTATTCTGTGAATATCTCTTGAGTTACTTGGTGTCAGCTCTCCCAGCTCTGTTCCCTCCCAACTTCTTGTGCAGCTCAAGTCATGGGATAGAGTAGTGTGAGAAGCATGAAAGACCTTGATTTTGTGTAAGCCTTGCTTAGCCATAATGAACAAATCCTTGTATTACCAAGACTATTTCCAGCACAAATTCAAAACATGTGTCATATTATTCACTGTAGAACGCTGGAACAGGCTGCTCAGGGTGATGATGGTGTCAACATGCCTGGAAGACCTTAAAAGACATGATATTGATATGCTGTTAGGGGAGAGGATTTAGTGGAGACTTGCCATTGCTGGATTATTAGTTGATAATTGTAAAGGTCTCTTTCAATCCAAATGATTGTTGTTCTTTACTATAAGGAAAATTAACTGCATCCTACCAAATACAAGCACAGCTTCCTAATATAACATTTTAATTTGCATTGTGACACATAAATCAATTCAAACAAAAAAAAAGTAAGCTTTTGGGGTAAAATCTTTTATGAAAATTCCAAAAGCCTGACATCTGTGACATATTTGAAGGCAGGCAATAAAAATTTGACATCAGAGTGTTTATAAACTGATGACATTGGTGAGTTGTTGGGCTTTTATTAGCTGCAGATCTCCTTCACCCTTCTATTTAGAAAGAAAGTACCAAAATGGTATCGTACAGAAATATAAAACGTCTTGAAAGGTGCTCGAAACTTAGTAATTTAAGAATGGATCTTCAAATCACTTTCAATTGCAAATGTAAGCATCTCTCTCATTTTGGACAATAGCCATCTCCTACACAGAAAGAGTGAATGGATCTGTCTTTAGTGTGACCATATTCTATTAAAGGGCAATGAAAACCTTCTGTGCTTTTAGCCCATTGGAAATTTCAGCCCCAAGTAGCAGGAATTGAATGAAAAGTAATTCTATGATCTACCATGTATCTTCTGATTATTTTATGTAATGAAATATGAGTCTTAAAACATCTCAAGGAATACAGACATAAATCAGTTGTCAATATCTACCAAAGCTGGACTTCTACTGTAATTTTTTAATTTAAAATAGCTACATCTTAATATTTATGAATCAAGGGACTAGTTCTTCCAGATATTGAATGCTTTTCTCAGTGGTAGCCTACTCCCTTACTAATTCACAAGATCTTACTAGAATAGTTATCTTACCTTCATGCATGACAGCAGGTGCCTCCAGAGACTTTGAACTCTTGCCTCTTTTCTAATTTCTCTATCAGTTCCCTGGTTCCTGTTATGTTTCCTTATTATGTTCTAATTTCTGATGGTTGGCCTCACTATCCCAGCACTGGGGCAGCTAGGCAACAATCTGCTCACCTCTCTGGCAGCTGTAATCTCTGCAAATGTTGACATTCTTTTGAGGTCAGGGACCAAATTGTTTCCATTTAGTAGTTCATTTCTTTAATTTCTTCCTCTTATTACTTTACTTAATGCCTGGAATCCTGATCATATTTTTCATTCTGGTCCCTTAACTCTTCAATTATATGAACCCATATACCACCATGTCATAGAATCATAGAATCACTAGACTGGGAACGAACAGAGAGTTCATCAAATTCAACAATTATCCTAACTCTACCAAGCCCACCACTAAACCAGCTCTATATCTGCATGACTACTAAGCACTTCCAGGAATGGTGAGTGTTGCAGTTTGAGCACTGCTAGAACCTAGAAGAAAAGTTGTGTGGTGTTCTGGGAGACCTGTCCCTGGTTGCACAGGTCACAGGACACCCCCCACCCCGGAAGAGTCTGTCCTGTGACCTGCCCCTGAATGGTGGGCTGAGGGAGCTTATAAAAACCAGGGCAGGGTCTTTATTTGCCTCCTTTCGCGGGTTTTGGCCCTGAGGGGAGCGCGCCCCCACCGCCCTGGGAA
>VXBP01008554.1:0-25545 GCA_013400115.1 Rhinopomastus cyanomelas
TTGATACTGAATTGTGGTCCTGAACCCACCACAGTTCTTTGTTGGAAATTCATGTCGGCTGCACCGAGGGATGCAGGTGTGGGCACTGAGCAGTCAGGCCATCCCAAGAGCGTTGAGCTGGAGAAGCTACACTGAAGAACTGAAGAATTCACCAGTCTGCAAACAGTTTGGGTCTTGCTGCATCGCAGATGGGAGTGACACATGAATAACAGAGAGGGTGGTGGCACTCATCTCTACTTGACTGCCATGCTCTTTTTCCCGGATCTCTAATGTGAAAGAAGAACCAAGGCCCAAACTGTAGTGACCTCCCATTGTATTTTTCTCAGAATGTGTGATGGCATTTGTGGCACAGTTTGTAATTCGTGTGCACTGACTTGCATCATCTTTTCTTCCTTTCTGTGTACAGTTACAGAGTTAATAAACGTTTCTGCAGTTTTTCCTAAGCCATCCATTGTCTGGCAAATTTATCCAAGATGTCATCGAGATCTCACTGCTTTGCTTTCTTTTCCTTTATCTTAAATTGTGGTCTTGAACCCACCACAAATGGCTATCAGGCATTGGAACAGGTAGCCCAGGGAGGTGGTTGAGTTGACATCCCTGGAAGTGTTTAAAAGTCATGTAGATATGGAGCATAAGGACATGGTTTAGTGCTGGGCTTGGTAAAATAGGTAACAGATGGACCTGATGATTTTAAAGGTCTTTTCAGACCTAAATGATTCTATGTGAATTCAGTGAATATAATAAATTGTACATTTTCAACCTCAGAGGCACCAACACTCGAAGTAATCAGAGCAATTGAGATTACTAACACTTCTCCATTCCTATATAATGTCATGAGCACCTAAGTGTGTGACAGTGTTGATTATTATAGTTGGTACACACAAATATTAAAGTAACAGTGTCGTCACTTTAAAGGTACTGTATGAAGCAGATATGGTACATCAAGTACAAGCAGGTCACCCACTGGACTTCCTTTCCAACTTCATAGGGTTTTTTAAGAACAGAAAATCCCTACCACCATCAGTAGCTCAGGAAAGGAAGGTGAAATGTTTGACAGTTGAAAACAAGGTAATGTCTTGGACAGTCAATGGTACACATTCAAACCTAGGAGCATGGCTTGTCAAAACTGGATTCACGGAACAAGAGATTCACAGTACAAAGGCAACTTCAAGCAGACACTCTTCCATTTACATCTAGAGATGTGAAGTTAGCCACATAGTTTTGCCGTCTACATTCTGAGCTGCTCTGGAGACTACCATTGAAGATATTTTTAAGGGATGTTTCCCCCGATGAAGGCTTTGTCTTAGCTCACAGAAGCTGAAAACATCTCATGCCTTTTACTTTATATCACTTTATCTCTATGTTCGGTACCTAAACAAAAACTACTTGTTTTCTCTTGTGCGCAATCTCCTCTCGTATGAGGAAATCAAAGCATTCTTAGGGTATTTGTTCATTAAATTCCCAGCTAAAGACTCCATTCGCCCACCACCAGTACCCTTAGACATCCAGAACTGGGATCAAAATAAGAATTAGAAATAGGCATAATACAAGCTATATGACCAAAACATTTATAGAAACTGTGTGGATTTACAGGCTTCTACAGTCTTTTATTGTATCAAAGAAAGTTTAAATGCTTCACCCATTCATTAGCATTTACAGTCCTGATGAAGTTAGCAGGGCAAGGAAGAAGCCACAAAAGAATCCTTTTTCCTCTTTTGTCTTTGACCCAGAATACACACAAAATCTTGTGCTTTTGGTTAGCTAAATGCTTGAGTCTCGAACATTGTTTGTTGATACTTCAAGAGGAAGGAGTCAAGCACAAGAAACCTGTGCAACCTGGTGAGCGTTACTAACAGTACACCTAAATGAGATCTTTTCTTCAGATGTAAGTTCTAATTATAGTAAAAAATAGAGAATATCAGCAACACAAATAGTTTGTGTAATTTTCTTTTAAAAATAGAAAAAGCACAACATCAAGGGAAAAAAATTATACACATTTCAGAAAATATCATATTAATGTCTATTCCATCAACTACCTCGATTTTTCACTTTATTTTAGATACTTTAGTATTATTCCTTTACTACAAAACGGGGAGGACTGTGAAAGTGACAAGACTGTGATCTGAACATCTTGAATGAACAAGCTTGTACTGCATCAATAAGGTCATAATATAGGTCACTTGCAGCATCATTTTCACCAGGCTGGCAATAAGATCTCAAATCTGACATGTGATTTCACTGTCACAAGAGGTAATATGCAGACAAGCACAAAGAAGTGCACAGGCTCTTTTGATTTATTAGCAACTGCGTTAAATCACAGGAATAAAGACTTGTTTAAACTCACTAATTCCAAGCAATGTAATTTAGCTGTGCTGAATTACACCTGTTCCTTAGCTCCGCCACAAAACAGAAAGACATCGAGCTTAATAAAAACCTGAAAAGGATTAAAATACTGAGTCAGGCCAGGGACTACTGCCTTTTTTATTTAACATGGGCATTGTCAATTACAAGCAATTTTCTGAAGGCGATTGCACTTGCATAATATGCTGTATGAACATGCAGACGATGGGGTCCCAACAGCCCAATTCTTTTAATTCACTGAAGTGGAAACAGTCAAGAACAAATGGAAAGCAGAGATCAATAGCTCCCACTGGCGATGTCACTGATTATGAATTTTGTGGAATTAAAATGAATTTACCATCTAGTCTGTGTTATTATGATTACATTGTGTAACATTATGAAAAGCACATTCATCTCGTATATAAGATTAGCTGAAATAAATGTATGGATCTCCTCCTTCTGAAATGCCGTGCATGGTAATGATACTTGATCTGTTTTAGCAAGAGGTCTCAGGCTCACTTTTTAAGTAGTCACAAAGCAGCTGCCAGCAGAATTGGGAAGCAAAAGAAGCAAAAAAAAAAAAAAATTAAAATCCATTTAGACAGACACCAGCAACATCTGGTACAATCTCTGATAGCCGGTGAGGAACCAGACAGCCCCATTATCCCCCAGTAGTCTATCTCCAAAGGTGAATTGTCTTGTCTTCAGATGAGTTGCTTCCAGTACGCAGTGATGGAGGAGCATGACTTTGATCTCCAAAAGCAGACTGGGTGTCTCAGTGACCTGAGCACCATGTAAACAGCACCACCCCATAAGGGCCCAGTGTCCAAGTAGGAATGGAAGCACTTTTTATTCTCTGTGCAATCGAATTCACAGTCTAATATGGTGCAGTATCAGACAGATCCAAACTGTATGCAGCTACACACATACACATCCCTGTTGTATAAAAAGGGCTCACAGACTGGGGGTAAGGAGTAATTTTTTTAACTGCTCTGAGGACTTCCTACAACACCTATTTGCTTCAGTTCCTATACAGCTCCAAAGTACTTTTTCTTTTGGGTTTATGGAAAGAAAAATCTTTTTACAGATAACCGATTCTTCAAATTTGCCAAGGTTTGGAAATGAAACAAAGAGAATGTAAGGATTTCATTACATATGACAAGGCTGAGAAATGGAAGTCAGAAAACACATATGAGTATTTTTGCAAGCTAACGAGCTTAAAAAGCCTTACCCGAAACACTACCTCGTGGCAGGGAAAGGGCTGCTATGGCACACTGCAGGCACTTCCAGCCACAAGGCGCTCTCTCTTCCACTGTGTCAGTGCCAGGCGTATTCTAGACTTACTAATGAACAGCATTTCAAAAAGAATAGGAACTGGAAGAGACAGAAGGAGGAAATAAAAGCTCTACAAAACTTTGATCCAAACAGAAACTAAAACTCCTAATAGCATGGGGCAAGGAAGACAATTTCAACAAATCAGAAAGAAGAATCCTGGGGTGGAAAGCAGTTGCAGGAGGCAAAGCATCGGAGGAAAAACCTACAGGATCAGGACAACACTGATTAGAAAATGGCTTTTGTGCTGTCTGCTGAGAGAGCACTGATCCACAGCCACTGCAGTATCTGCTGAAGAGCCAGAGTTCAGCCATTTACTTGAAATGTACTAAATTCATTGATGGGTACCTAGCAGCTTTGACAATCTGCTTCCCATAACGCCATTTGATTCTAACTGGTACAGTACAGATAGCGCTGCTCAAACACAGTTACTGTTTCAGCACAAATGACAGGTGGGACACAAAACAGTTTTTGAGCTTGGATCACACCTACAGGCAAATCCACGTGTTTGGTTGGACTCCCTCCAGACAGAAGTTTCCTGCGAACAAGGTTTTTTGCAAGACTGAGGTTTTCCTTTCAACTTTTACTCTTATGATATAGATATATATATTGCCATAAGAACCAAAAAAATCAAACTATCAACCTAAAAAGATGTTGGGACATCATTTTAGCCAAAAATTTAAAACCTTCATACAGCAATTACACAGGGAATGGAAATAAAAAGATTATAAAATACGTCAAAAGATGAAGTAGCTTGTTCAGAGCCCAGATCAAAAGAACCACCGAGGAAACAACTGCACAGCATGCAACCCACATGTCTGTGCTACCTCCTGCTCCTAAACTGAAGCCAGGAATGTCGCCGAAGAAATACTGAACCATGCAAAGAAATGATGTGAATTTCCTTTAATCTGCATCAACCAGCCCTACTGCGGCTACGGAAATGACTAAGAACATGACCTGCCCTCTCCTGGACAGAATTGGAACTGCAGCAACCCCGTTCCACAGACACACGCACACGCTCAGGAAAACATCAACACTATTCTAAGCATATGGAAATTCTTTGAAGGTGGACACGGAATTCTCCAAACAGCATCAAAAGTTGTTCACATGTGTCTCACACAGGTGTGAAACCCAAGGTCAGAGTTTGTGTTCTCTCTTGTCTGATCCAGGCAATATGCATCAGCTCATGGTTATACATAACCTTGAGCTTTTGGAGACATAAACTTCAAGTAGGTGATAGCCTATCACAAATACAAGACACTGAAGCTTGGAGCAGCAACACCATCACCCCTCCAAACACAAAACCCAGTGAAACACACCTATTGCTGCCACTTTGAGAAAAATGGGGGAACAGAATTTTGGGAACACCTAGCTCCGCTTTGCTCTCCCGCTAGCAGCATTCATTGTACAGAACAAACACAGAAACTATGCAAGAGATATTCAGAAACATCCTGCAACAAGGCCAAACCCAGCAAGCTGCTGAGTAAGTACCTCCCACAAGGTGCTGAATGCCCCTTCTTGAAGTTAAATTGCAGAAGCCTTGACACATTCGGACACGTGGAGGACACCCATTATTTCAGCCACTTGGATGGAAGCCTGATTGATATAAGACACCCACAGGGGCCATAGAAGATGGCAGCAGCCTGCACAGTGACATGGGAAGGTCAGAGGGAGGCAGAGAGACTACACGATGTCACATTTAAAAAATAAATATCCCCTCCCCCTCCTAGAGCTTTGGAAATGACCTACATATTTTATTAAATAGTCTCAGCAGCAACGCAGGCCAACACAGTCATTGTGACAACAGCCCTGAGTGGGACAGAGTGGTGAAGAGGATTCAAATGCATAATAGAGCTGGCTTCCTTCTGATACATGTTTCCCGAGTTCATGGCATCTGAGTGTTGTCCTTGAGCCTACAATAGCAGGTTTCTTTCTGCTGCACTTAGAATTGTTAAGCAGCTTCCATCAGTTAGGAAGTCCTTTAACACAGAAATACCCTATTAGACCCTACTAGTTCTGTGTAGTTCACCAGACACATGAAGTGAAAGAAGCATAGCACCCCACTAGTTAGTAAACATATCTAAGTATACTTTTTTCACTGTGGTTTAAGAGGGTGAGGATGGGTAAATCATAAAAACAATCCTATAATACATATTTTCTGCCTAGAAAACCTAGTTTCAGAGTCAGTATTTCCAGAAATGTGAGTACTGAAGCTGCACTTGAGTTGTAACTGAATTCTTTGCCACACTAACAAGGTCTAAATTATTAAACCTTCATGATGTAGGTTCTCAAAACATGTTGGGCTTTATTTTCCCACACAGAATCAATGTTAAACATTAGCAGTATAAATTAAGTAATACTTTACCATGGCATGCTGCTGCTTTGAATTGAGTTACCCCAGGAAGATGTATATTCATGGCTACGGGCTCTCTTCGGCCTCCTAGCGAGGATGATATAGTTTATTGTAACAAATGAGCGGTCGACCTGTAATGACTTAAGTGATGTATACATTTTTCCCAGTGAAATTGTGCCAGTGAGGACCTTTCTGCTTAAGGGAATGAGAAGAAAACAGGAGCGTGTACTGTAAACATAATTTCCATGAAAGCCTGGGGGAGCATCTCCCTTTACACAGTTTAGAAGCATGGTGCATATCACAAAACATTTTAGGATAGCTAAATTAGTAGAATATAGACTCGGGCAAATTTGAGGAGGATAATTTTTTAAAACTGTATTTTAGCTTTAATCCTGTGCTGCTCTTCTTATCTTCTTTCTTACGGTCTTCAATCTGAATTGTGTAAAATACAAGTTAGGAGACTATATACAGTCATCTTAACGCAATTTATGGGTCTTTAAAAGAGGAAAGTATTTATATTGCGAAGTCGTCATAGCTATTGTCACATATTATTGCTGGGCTTCAATTTTTTCTGTTGCTATTTCTTTTACCAACCCTGAGGGCTTTAAAATTGCAATGAGTACTTTATCTGATAGTCTAAAGGTTACAGTAGCCCACAATTTGCAGTGGTATTCGAGTCAGAGAAAGCAAGGTTAAGTATACAGCTTTTATTGCTTTCCCAGAATGCCTGAAATCAGACTGAGCAGCCATGGAGGCTAGCTTGTCCAAATCAGCAGCAGCTAGCCCCGACACATACCAGCAGGTTGAAAGGAACAAACTGAAATTAAAGACTCTGATAATCCAGACCATTTGCTACAGAATCCTTCACTGTGCTGCCATACCCAAAGACTGTCTCACCTCATTCAGAAGTGCAAAATGAATGCTGATTCTGCCCAGTTACAGAATGAGAGACTACTGAACCCAGGAAAACATACGTGATAAATGTAGAGGTGAGAGAAGGCAGTCAGCTTGACAGAGACACTCTGTCCTCCACTGTTTGAGACACTGGGAGGTCAAAGAAATATTTATTCAAACAATCAAGAAGTGTAAAAGACAAGTTATGTGAGAAAGATGACAAAAATTTAGGCCAGACCTAGGAGGTAGGTAAGGAGACGAGAAAGGAGTAGACAAACTTACTGGTGTTAGCAGAGTGGTGCGGTCCAAAGAGGTGCACAAGAAGATCCTCATGTGTTCTACCTCCAGAAATACCTCAGTGATCGAACTTTAACATTTCAGTAAGAATTCCACAATTATTTTGTCAACAAAATCTTGCTAAGCAACAGCTTTTGATGCTGAAAAGGCAGCATTTTAACGCTTATGTTCATGTTGGAATAAAAAACAAGTTAACACACAGGCCAAGTTCCATCTGGCCAGCTGAACCTCTCAAGGCATAAAGAGGATCCTGCTGGGATTGCATGCAGGATATACCTTTGTATATAAGAGTGCTAGTCCTAACTGCGTTCAAGCAGGTGAATGGAAAAGATGCACCCCAACTTTCCTGGGCTCCAAAACACTGTTAACCTAATACATGAAGTCAGGCATTCACACAGTCATTTGGGCCAAAATAACTGCACAATTAAAAAGAAAAAACAAATAAAACTGGAACAACTAAGTCAAAACCAACCTAGACATCCGGAAGCGCTGGGAAGGCAAAAGGAAGATAAAAAGCCACTTTTGGCTACCTAAAGCATTTTTACCTTCTCTGCCAAAACTTGTATCTGCATTTACATACTCTGAAATTACAGGCAAGCCAATATTTCACAAATACGAATCAACACATGTACTAATCCCACACTTGGTTTCCCTTTTCTGTCTATCACCAAACCTACAAACACAACCGATGCTTAGAAGTAGAGATTCGAGATTTGATCTTAGATATCATCCATGATCGCTTTATAACACATGAAAAAATCCAACCAAACAAGAAAACAACTATTGGATTAGTGTGTCACTGGTGAGTTCTGCACTCTCATACTTCAGTTTTACCAACATGCAAAGCTTCTGATTCACCTTTTGCTTTATAACAGGTTCATTTTGACTAGAGACACATTTTCTTGGTTTAGGTGATCCTGCTGTTGCAGGCGGATTGGACTAGATGATCTTTGGAGGTCCCTTCCAATCCGTAGTGATTCTATGATTCTACGATTCACATATTTTATTTGTCTAAAGTTAAGTAGTCCCCAGAAAGCTGATGGTGAAACATAAAGCAGATTCAAGAGTTTTATCCTGCCTGTAATAAAAGTTCACTCTTTATGGTATCCCCGCTAGCTTGTCTGGACTCAGGTGTATGAGTAACTGCTGGAAAGTTTGATTGGATAGGGGTGCTAACATACGAGAAGAGGGGCATTAACTCTTAAAATTAAGGTATCCATGAATAGCTTTGTCCTGGGTTAAAACCAACAGGAAGAAAGGCAGCCTGGTCTTGAGGTGGGTCTCGGATAGAATTTATCAGGCAATGACACGGAATAGGGAAACAAAAAGGGGTTTATTACATCTATATCTAAGAACAGAAGGAAGAAAAGCCCAAACAAGTAAAAACACACAAAGCAGAAACTCTGCCACAATGCCATTATAGACACTCTGAGAAAAAATGGGCAAAGAATTCTTTAAGTGGCCTTGGCTTCAGGCTGAGTCCCCTGGGGGAAGGGACACACAAACACATACAGTGCAGCAAAAGGGGAAGGGCACCCCTAGAATGATTCATCAAAACCCAATTTCCCAACATAGAATCATAGAATCACTACTGATTGGAAGGGACCTCGAAAGATCATCTAGTCCAATCCCCCTGACACAGCAGGGTCACCTAGACCACGTCACACAGGAACACATCCAGGTCGGTCTTGAATATCTCCAGTGAGGGAGACTCCACAACCCCCCTGGGCAGCCTGTTCCAGTGCTCCGTCACCCTCACTGGGAAGAAGTTCCTTCTCAGGTTGATGTGGAACCTCCTATGTTCCAGCTTACAACCATTGCTCCTCGTCCTATCACTACTTGACACCGAGAACAGCCCAGTTCCATCCTCCTGACACCCACCCCTCACATATTTATAGACATTAATGAGGTCACCCCTCGGTCTCCTCCAAACTAAAGAGACCCAACTCTCTCAGCCTCTCCTCGTAAGGGAGGTGAGGCTGACCGGTCTATAGTTACCCAGGTCTTCCTTCTTTCCCTTTTTAAAGATTGGGGTCACATTTGATATTTTCCAGTCCCTAGGCACCTCTCCTGTTTCCCAGGACCTAGCAAAGATGATGGAGAGTGGCCTAGCAATGACTTCCGCCATCTCCCTTAGCACACACGGGTACATCCCGTCTGGGCCCATGGATTTGTGCACATCCAGTTTGCTCAACTTATCCCTAACCCAGTCTTCATCAACCAAGGCCAAAGGTTTAAGAGTTACTAGTCTTTTCTAGCTTCTTGGGTGGACAGTTCTGTCAGCCAAACAAAGCAAATGTCCCTCAGGGCTCTGTTCTCCCACTTACTCTGGCATCTCCACTTTTCTCAGCAGCAAGCTATGGCAAACGGTTTCTCCTCCTGCTGTTCAGTAAATCAAGATGGCAGTGGCCACATGGCTGGTCACGTGGCAAGAACACAATGGTGTGGCTACATGGTCAAGTCAGCAGGGAGCACCCCTTCCTCCTCCAGGTTTTCAAGGCTTTTCTTCTTTAAGGTTAGCTCACCACTCCAGCGTTACCAGTCTTGCTGTGCTCAGCATAGCTCTGTTCTGCTTGGTGTGCAGAGGACATTGGCACTGGTGGTTTTTCTGGTTGTGCAAACCCACCCTCTGCCACATGAGCCAAGGAAGGGCTTCTGCCGGCAAGGTTCCATAGCTCTAGCCACAGACAAAAAGCACTGCGATTGCACTCGGTTGTAGCCAGAGCTGGCTCTGGGTAGGCAGGACCAGAACTTCTCTGCCCCATTCTATTCACTGCATCCCAGCCCTGATATGGGTAAGTGAGGCTGGGGCCAGGGCGGAGGCTGGGGTCAGCCACCCTGCAGGGCTCCAGGAGAAAGAGAAGGGGCTGCTTACCCCCGAGTAGAGTCTTTTATTGGGGTGCAGGGTAGAATCATAGAATCATAGAGTCATTCCGCTTAGAAAAGAAAGACCCTTGGGATCACAAAGTCCAACCATCAATCCTACTCCACAAGTTCACCCCTAAACCATATCCCCCAACACCACATCTAAGCGTCTTTTAAACTCATCCAGGGGTGGTGACTAAACCATGGGTAGACAAAAACGCCCCTGGTAGTCCCCTCTAAAGTGACCTTTCCAAGCTCCCCTCCCAGATTTTCAGTTTGAGCTCCGGGACGTCTTCACGGTTTTTATTAGCTCAAATGGACCATTAGGGAAAAGAATACCTAGGCCAACAGCAGTTAATGACTCAGACTCCCGGAGCAGCAAAAAATGTAGTCTCAGGGGTGAAGGGTTTCTTTCTGCCTCCTTTACAGTCTAACACATAATAGATACTATTTTAGGAATAAAAGGAAAGGAAAGGAAAGGTGATACCCAAAATCTATTTTCGTAAGCCAGGACAAACTTCGCATGGTATCATACCAAAAGTTGTCGTCATACAACAAACACGTCCAGAAATGCTTCCACAGTACTATCTGTTTATATCACCACCTCTGCTAAAAATCACAATTTAAGTTTCAGCTTGAGCTGAGTGCTTTCTCATTCACACATTATCACAAACTCTTGTGAGCAGTCAGTCTGCTGTCAGTAATACTTGACCCAAACAAACTGGCTCAACAGAATTATGAATCAATCTACTTCTACATTAAAATACTGATCCAGAAAGAAAACTAACTGTGTTGTACTTGTAAAAGCCTTCTACGAACAATGCTGCAATAAAACATACTCTTTGAGCTTTAAAATCTACCATAGTGGTAATTGATCTAGTAACCTGACTGAGTTAAAGATGTCCCTGCTCACTGGAGGAGGGTTGGACTAGATAAGCCCTAAAGGTGCCTTCCAACCCAAAGCATTCTACGATTCTAACTGTGTAAGACCTAAAATAAAACTAAACCTTGATTTCAATTTAAATAGTATGCTCACAGCTGGAATTATTTGTATGTATGCATTTCCTCTTGGGTTTCACTCCTAACACAGGGGATCTCTAGCTCCTGCAGCCCGATGGTAACATTTTTATACAACAGCAAATCAGGTACACGCTTCAGTCTAAGAGCACATTTCTTCCCCATGGGAATGAGGTTTCCACTAACATAACTTTAAGTACATAGAATGCTATTGCCAGCAACGTAGTATAAAGCCTTTCTTTGACACATTTGATTCAACTTCTCGTTGGTTAAACCACAGCTCTCCAGTCTATCTGTTCCACTTGTTTAGTAAACCCAAAAAATGCAGTAAATTGCTTTTTTGCTTCTTCAATCTGAATACTATTCAGAGGGCCTCAGAAAGGGTCTGTTTCCCGTATTGTATTAAAATTGCTTTATCAGTGCCGGCACCACGACCAGTAACAGCAGGATGAAGCTGTGGATCTCTTGAGTGTTTTTAGGTACTATGGCAACATAACAAGAGCGTAACTGGGTATGAAGGTGTAATGTTACCATCTATTTACACAACCTCTAATAAACAGCTTTGTGGTTCCTGTGAAAAAGGAAATGAACCCAAGGAATGAAAAAGGGGTTTAATCTATGTGTAAAGAACATCAAAGGCTCCAAAATGCATGAGTGAGCCACCAAGAGGGTCAAAATCACAAAAACCCAGAAATTAAATGTGCCAGATATGGAACCACTACTCTCTAATGTTGCCAGTATTTTCATTCCATTTGTTCCAGAGAAACTGAACAATAAGTCCAAATTCAAACAACAGACATGTAACAACTTTCTTTACTTCTGTCATAGCTTTCCCTCAAGGCCTCCAGCGTAAAGCCAGGATACTTTTATACCAAGATAAAGCCAGAGTTTAATGTTTGGTGGAACTCCACCTGCCTGCTTTTCCTACCAGATATTTCATCATGTGGCTATAGGGTAAGTTCCACATCTTAACATAAGAGGATAGAGCAAGTACAAACTATATAGTTTTAACTATAATATAGTTAAAATACAATATTATATATTATATCTTAACTATTATATAGTTAATAGTTCCTACTCAGAACTTCACCATTACATGCAAGGTGCAGTACTATACTGTAACTGATTGTTTGGATTACTTTGAGACAAGGAGAAACTCATTAGGGTCCTCTACAAAGACCAGCTCTCCTGAAAGCAAAAACGAAATTATCCTCTACGTTTTGGCTACTCGCAGCAGCACCTTTACACATGCATTGTTCTTGATTGTGCTTAATGTGGGGAAATCACACTATTAGGGATTTTTACTTTCATGCGAAGGATGGGATTTATTGCTGTTTTTATGCTAACACATTGGTGTTCTGAGTATTTATGACTTATTGTTGCATTTGTTATTAATGCAGTAGTGTATTGGGAAGGGAGTAAGAATCAATAAAAATGTTCTCACATGTGCATTTATAGGATTTAAAAACAAGATGGAACATACATAGTCCATAGGGCTTATTTGGGGAGATGTGTTTCCTGAGCAATTGCATCATTTCTCCTTGAGCAGGAGGGGGGGGGAAATGTGGGTAACTGGTATCATTGGAACATGAAGGTGAAAATAAATTGAAGAGCAATGTTTTGTATGGGTTGCAAAATGCTCAGACTAGAAGCAAAGATCCCAAATTCTGTCCACGTGGTTTACGTTGCGTGATACGCTGTTTAACCACCTAAAGATAGCACCTTATGCAATTCCTAAAAGGACTCTTCCCCTTAACCACCCCGAAATGTCTCTCTGCTCACCAAATAAAATAGCTATACCACAGGCTAAAGCCACAAGCAGCTTGTGAGGCTCTGAGAGACAATACACTTCAAGTAGGTGTAACATAAGATCCTAGTAGGTGCAGAACATGATTCCTAGGCAGACTGTATATGTAGAGTAGCTACAGTAACGTTTAAGTGATTTAAAGATGCATGAACTCACTGCTCTGAGTATCTCTCAGATGTTTCCCAATACGCACACCAAACTTCCCTTTTCCAGTCTTGAGTGATCTCCTGATGTCTGTGCTCCACCTAATTCTGATAAAGACAGAATTGGCTTCTCCTGAGGTTTTTGTGTACCAGGACCTTCACACCATTGACAAGACAGAAACTACAGTCTATGCTTCCTGCTGGGCTGCCCATCCTTAGCTTTCTTACCAAATTCCCATGCATCCCTCCTGCACGCAACATTCATAGAATCATAGCATCTCCCAGGTTGGAAGGGACCTCCAAAGGTCATCTAATTCAACCCCCACTGCAGTAAGCAGGGACATCCTCAACTAGATCAGGTTGCCTAGAGACTTGTAAAGCCTCACCACGAGTATCTCCAGGTCTCAACTACCTCCCTGGGCAACCTGTTCCAGAGTTCAATCACCTTTGTGCTGAAGAACTTCTTCCTCACATACAATTTAAATCTTCCTTTCTCTAACTTGAAACCATTGCCCCACATCCTATCACTACAGGCAGAATCACCTCTCGATCTGCTGGCCACACTTTTTTTGATGCAGCTCGGAATGTGATTTGCCTTCTGGGTTGCAAGCGCACACTGTCTGCTAATGCCCAGCTGCTTGTCCACCAGCACCCCCACATCCCTTCATGGCCACTCTTCCTACATTCTGACAAGGGAAGGCAGCCACAAGACAGCAGCACTTTGTGGGTTTTTTGTGTTTTCAACTCCTAATGGGAGAGGGGCTCAAAAAAACCCTGAGCAACAAGCAAGTTGCAGAATCTGTCAAAGGATTGTTCTCAAATCCACACACAAGCAGCTGCCAGGGAGTTATGAAAGATATTTGCATACTATGCATAGAGGCATTCTGGTGGTTGGAAGGTGGGTACATTGGGTACAGACCTAAGGAAAAGAGACCACATCTGGAGTATTGTGTCCAGTTGTGGGCCCCCCAGTTCAAGAGGGATGTGGAGCTGCTGGAGGNGTGTGATTCTGTGAAAAGGTGCATCATATTCTTCCTGTACCGAAGCAGTAAAGTAGATTGCTTCTGTGCCCCTGTGGTTGTGTCTGGTTCTCTTCTCACATCTCAAACCTTTCACTCTGCACAAAAGCTTGTTTCCAGTTTTGGTCCTATCATTTCTCCAGTCCCCAGTGAAAGACACTTTCCAAAACCCTACCCTTACACATTTTCTCTGTCCACCCTGCATCTCTCTAGTCTTCTTGGCTCTGTTTCTAAGACAGGCTTTATTTTAAATGCAGATGTAATTTTTACCCTTGTGTACATGCTGGAGCAAACCTTCAGTTAGTCTGCAGGAACTGCTGACACAAATAACGAAATCATATACTGAGGATTGGTAGAAAAGGAAGAACACCACACTGAGAAGATACACTTGTGCCTGACTGGCTGTACAGAGCCTAACTTGTGTGTTTTAGCTGCTCAGATGTTCACAGAAGTCCGTAGGTCTGTACCTGCAAACCTGGGAAGATGGTTATAGCACTATAACGAGAGGACCAACAACTCAGTCATTCTGGTTGGACAACTTCATATTTGTGGGTTCGGGGTCAGAGCACGTCACAGCGAACTCCTTCAGATACATTTTCTGGGGGGTTTTTGCATAGAGACACATCACCTCCCACAGGTGCCAGATTGGTTTCAGGCGTTTGTGGATGGAACCACTAAACTACGTGGATAAATTTCAAAAGATGAATGAGCATCTGCACTCCAATATAATTCATACGCAGTCATGCACATGTTTATTTATACACTCTGAAGGCTCGGCAAGCAAAAATGTCACCATTTTGTCTATTTTCCAAATGTATAAATAAGACATAGGATTGTAGAGAAATTATGTTGGAATGCAAGGGATCATTTATCTTTTGAAATTTACTTGCATACCCTTTACGCTAGGAAAAATAACACCATCCAGAATTTACACAGACATAAAATCTGTCAGATTAAAGAGTCTATATAAAATGTTATGGTAACACTCTCAAATTAAGAAAATTCAGCCTTTTTCAAATTCACTAACCCCCAACCATAAACTAAAACCAGATTAAACTCTCCATATATAGGAAATAGAACTACTCTTGCAAGGAGGGATGAATTTTGTTTTTGCTTAAACCCAGATACAGCCAAGAGTTGAAACATATTATTCTATCTTTGCACAGATCAAAGTGACAGTATAATTTGCTCTAAGGAAAGAAGCAGCTGCTGAAGCTTTAAGAATCCCTTACAACTCTAGCATACATAAATTGAAATACCATTCCTAACTACACAGCTCGTCTCTGCTATATGTAACCAACTCCTGCTCAGAAAGAACCTGCGTCATGCATTTGTTTGTAACAGTAATTAAGAATTCACTCATCTTCAATCAGTTCAATAGCACTTACATCCTTCAGTTACACCATTTGGAGGAAAATGTTTCAAATACATTTTCACAGTCTTTTTTTAAAAAAAATAATCAACTGTTTTAATATCAACTTATGTTTTTCTTTAAAACAATACATTTGATGATAAATGGTCAGATTTCTCTGTCCTCTTCTTAACCACTGCCCTGTTGCCTTTTACAATGTCTGGTCTTTGATGCATCATCCACTAAGGTTTCTGGTTTATGTCTAGAGCACATCCATGTCTTTAATGACTCAAGTAGTTGTAGGTTTCTTACCAGCAGAGAATCCACACAAAACCTGTCCTATAGCTATTTCTGCTTCTCCTCTCTGGCTGTCTCTCGTGGATGAAACACGCTGCTCTCAAATTCATATTGAAACATCTTCTAAAGGTTTCTGTATCTCTTGCTTTTTCAGTATAAAAGAAGAGTTTAGTACATAGAATCATAGAATCACTACGGATTGGAAGGGACCTTGAAAGATCATCTAGTCCAATCCGCCTGCAACAGCAGGATCACCTAAACCAAGTCACACAGGAACTCATCCAGGCGGGTCTTGAATATCTCCAGTGAAAAGCACCTCAATGCACACATCAAAAAACCTAGCCCAAAGCCACTGAGGCTAAAAGAAACATTTTGGTGCAGGTATCAACAGTTATGTGGGTAGTTCAGCTTCATTCTCTCAACACTTTTTAGCCTTCAGTTTGTCACCTGAACTTCGCTGCACCACTGCATTTAATGCAGACACACCACAGGGACTTTGTACTTTCATAAGTAAAGTTTTGCTAGGCTATTAGAAATAGGAAAAAAATGCACTAAATCCCACATTAAAATTATAGGGTATAGATTACTATTTTTTAAAGGATGAAAAAGAACCAAATCAAAGAACACCAAAATACTTCCTAGTCAGGATTCTTGTTATTGCTGCTATACAGACATAACAAACTTCTGCACAAAGCAAAGGATCAGAGAAGGATAAATCAAAAGAAGTCAAAATTCCCTAAGCCAGGAAAATCTCTTTTTCAACTGAGGCAGTTTTGAAGGAATCCAAAGTGTAATCTAGGTTTGCTGTTTCTCTAGTCACAAATATAATTGTTGTTTGTACTTCGTTCCACGAGATGCAGCCCTTTAGATTCCAGTGGTTCGGTTAGTCACTAGGCAGATTACAGCACTCTCAAAGTTCTGCTGCAAACTGCACAAATAAATAACTGATGTTTAAGTGCACCATGGGATAAAAGCTTTATAGATCCAGAAACACTTTTCATCTGCTCAGTTCTGCAGCACATACCTGCATAATGCCTTCTGGCAACACTACGTGCAGCCGCGGCCAGGGAGTTCCCAATGCACCAGCCTACTTCCGTATCTCTCTTTGTCTGCAGGTTTTTTTCTTCTTTATGCACATGCCTAGTACCACACAACAGAACCAAAGCCTGATAAAATCACAACTGAAGACGAAGCCTTTTTTTGAAGCCTAAACAGCCAGAAGCAAACGTAATCACCATATTTCTATCCCTCTGGTCAGAACGCAGTACATGAAGAGAGGAGCACCTCATTCAAACTGTTGAATGGAGCCTGGAATCCAGGTCTGGACAAGCTGTTTTCTGAGAAGGAGTTTTCTTCAACACAGAAAAATAGCAACTATAACTTCACCACTAGTAATTTAGATGTTTCTTTGGCACTAGGAAAATTAGCACAAATTAATATATCACATCTGAAGCAGCTTAACTATGGTGGCACGTGTCACATTGTGCTGTTCCTTCTCTTTGACTGGGTGCTTCCTAATCCAGCTGTGACAGAGCCAGCTCTGCAAACAATTTCAGCAGGCAAACGCATACAGGCCCATGATGTGCAGCCACTAGCCAGCTGACCAGTCATGGGAAACCATACAAGAATTCTTGACCCTCAGAAAAGAAACTTGAAGTAAGATAGACATAAAATTAATGGGAACTATAGTACCATGCTTTTTAGAGATCAGTAAGATAAGATGCTGAGACAGAGTTACACAGAGATTCAGAAGGTCTGCCCTAAGCCTCCTTTTCTCTAGGCTAAAAAAATCCATTTCCCTCAGAGACTCCTCACAGGTCTTGTGTTCCAGGTCCTTCACAAGCCTCAGTGCCCTTCTCTGGACATGCTCCATCACTTCAATGCCCTTGAAATGAGGGGGCCAGAACAGAAAAAAATATTCAGGTGCAGCTTCACTAGTGCTGAGTACTGGGGGACGATCAGCTCCCTACTCCTTCTGGCCATCCTATTTCCAATACAAGGTAGGATGCTATCAGCCTTCTTGGCCACCTGCTGGCTCATATCCAGATGACCACCAATCAGTACCCCAAGGTCCTTTTCTGATATGCAGACCACACATCCCTGAGTCTGTAGCCTACCATGGGGGTGTTTTAACCCAAGTGCAGGACCCAGCACTTTAATTCTTGAATACATCGCTTGTAAAAAAGTTGTCCAAATTCCATTCATGAGCTCTGCCCTATCCAGGATGAAAAGGGAGGACAGCAAGAACATTCCAGTTGCACTCATTGGAACAAATGCATTACCTACCTAGCACCCATCCAAGTATACTCTGAAAATAGCTTCTTTCTCCCTCCCTCCCTCCCTCCCGAACAAGCAAGCACTCATTTGAACTAGAATATTAACCTTGGTCAAGCAATGAAATTTAAAAAGGAACTGCTTCTCTGGGTGCTTCCTGAGGCAGATTAGGTGACTCCTTAAACACATCTTCCTAATACATGTCAAGACTGTAGCACACTGTCCTGGCACTCCAACCAGGAACATGTGGAACAGACAACCAAGGCTCATGTCAACGCTCATATGTCCAAACTAGAAGGGACACCCCAGGCAAAGAACAACAGGCCAGACAGACTTGGTTAGGATCAGCGATGGAAAGAAGAGGAAGGCTTTTTTAGCAAGATGAAGACACACGATAGTTTTTGCACAAGTGCCTTGTGAAAAGTGAGCACAGCAGGGGTCCAGAGATCATGTTGTTGTTTTCAAAGGCTGGTTTGTCTTTATTATTGTATTTTAAGTTTGGGAAGAGGGTGCTGGTTGGGGGCTTTTTGTGTGTTTGATCTCACACACACACACCCATGAGAAAGAAGAGATGATGGAAAATGTATAAAGCTCCTCTTGAAACACAAAATTGCCAGCCCTGTCAAGAATTCTCTCAATAGTTTTATAATAGCTATGAAAAGATTACTGCCTGTATTTCAGTTAAGAAGCTGAAAGCAGCAGTACCAAGCGAGACTCCAATCCAGCACAACCATCATTTTTATTATTGTATCATCTAGGGACTTCTAGTGTGGGAATACGAGGAGCTTGCACTCAGTATCGGCTGTCCCCCTAAGTGCTACCATTTAGATAAGCATGTACTTAAAAAGATAACACATGCTGAATTTGATCAGTGACTTCTCGTCACCCTCATTCTGTCTCCTACACATGCCTTTTCCTCTAGTTTCCAAGCCTCAGGAGAAGGCTGCACACTCGGCACGGAGGCATGACTCCTTTCTTTGGAGCCCACTGAGGTCACTGCACAGTCATGACCTCCAGGCATGGTTACACGACAGATATCTCTGTGAAAAGCTAGATTTAAACTAATCTAAGAACAGCCTTGGTTTAGCAGTGTGGGGTCTAGTTTACTCTGGTTTGTTTGCAAGCTGGATTTGCACCTGATCCAAGCCCAGTGCTGCTGTGGTTAAATCACAAGTGCACCAGCCAGCTGCTTTGAAGCCAGCTATTGCAAGTAGTTCTTTACCAAGAGCTCTCAGACAGCCCTCCTACTCCAGCAGCCACCTCACACCTCCTCAGTTTGACAAGTACTTCAACACAGAGAGGGGACATTACCCAGAAGCTCCTGGAAGCACACTGGAGGAATGTGCTAATGAAATGACAGCTCAGATAGCCCAGCGGGTGGAAGATGAAGATCCACTGACCCAGCTTTACCCAGGAAAGGTGCAGACAGAGCAGACAGCAGAAATGACACTTCCAGCAGCCCATGACACTTCTGCAAGACGTATTCTTGCAATCCTGTGCTCTTGCCGTCCCTGTGCACCACACAGTCTGCCCTTTCCCAGGCCAGAACATGCCCAGCGCAGCCCTAGCCTTGCCCAGTGCCAAACAATGCACCGGCACTGCCCGCCCCACCGCCCTTTCCTTCTTTCCCAGACACAATCCCATCCACCTAGCTCCCCCCTTGCGGACGATTTAATCTGATCATAAACTCTTTCGGGTAAAGATGATCTTTTATTAAGTGCTGATGCAGTGCTCAGAAAAGGTGCCACTGTAACATAAATAACAGCAATTCACTATTGCTAGTCTTCGGTAACTTCAGGAGTTTCACTGGGAGATAGTGATCCATGCCGACATGACTTCCTCCTGAGCAGAAGAGGATCTTTAGAGGTCCCTTCCAATCCCTAATGATTTCATGACTTCTGCATGTTCCGGTATTTTTGGGGGGAAGGAATAGAAGAAGAGAGGAAATGCAAAGTTAATCTAAACCACATTTGATTCTTTAAATTTATAATAAATCCAAATGATTTACCAGAACATAAAATTCTCACATGCAGAGTCAAGGACAATCTTCTATTCATGTGCAAGAGTCATTTATTCCTTTATAATTAGATAAAATGAACGGCAATTTTTTAAGAAAAAATTTGCATGTGGCAACAGTAATGTATGACGGGAGGGGAGCACTTTGTTACACCCATTTGTTAGTCAGGACACCGGCGCTGCAGCTTAATAGACAAGAAATAAGTACAGTAGAGGAAGGGAAAAAATTAAATTCCGCGTGATCAGCAAGGTTTCGAACAATCACTAGCCAACTGAAGTGGGTACCATATCTATAAGTCATTTTGTTTTATAGGCCATTAGGATCTCCTGAGAGAGGCTGCATGGAGACCGCTGCTTTTTGTTGAAATTAAAATGTCAGAGAAAAAGAAATAGAACAAAACAGGGAATCTGCAATTAATTACAAGGCCATAGAAATTCAATAATCAGGAGGCAGTGCTGCTGTAGGCACAGCAGTATCTGATTCAGGCTAACAGGAATGGAATACATTAATCTTTTCAAATTAGTTTTTTAATCTGACGGGGATATATAGTGACGTGTTCTTTTACTGTTTGAGCAGAGCTGCTGTCTAATATATAATGCTGAGTGTCTGGAATTAGGACATCTATGGCCATTCTGTGACTACAACATTTGCACGGCATTTATCCAGCCCTATCTGTACACCTGTCCTACAGTAATCAGGCAAAATGTGTTCAAAGTTCAAATCCTAGATCCTGCTCATGAAAAAAGAATTAAAATGCTGGGTTTAAAAACAAATAGGAGGACTGGGGAAAAATGCTTGCCCCAAGGCTGCGCTTCAGGATACAGCACTGGGCTTTGAAAATGGTTTTCCATTCCTTGGCTACATTGAGTTAGCCTCTTTTTTCCCCCCACCCTCAAAGGTGACCAGCAAAAATGAGTGGGTTTGTGCATTTCTATTTTGCACACTTTGGAGCAAATCCTTGAGAATTTCATGGATTACACAAATTTCTTCTTTTTCCCTTTAAATATCAATAGCATCCCTTAGACCTAGTCTTCTGGTGAACACATCGTCACGCTCCGTAGCAGATCTTTCAAGGAGGCCAAATGCACACTGGAGATTCCTACATGTTACCTAAACACTCAGAAGATGAATGTTTTCTCAGCACCAGCTATCTAGAGCGTATACTCAGCCTCAGAGTTAGGTGTACACAGTTCTTTTTTCATACATATCTGCTTGCCTCCTTTGCTAGGCTTTATTCTCTAATTACAGTAAAATTACATTAATAATATTTTTTAATGTTTAAAACAATGATACATTAATTTTGAATCTCCATTCGCATGATGTATGGTGGGCAAGGCACACAAATCCTTCTTTTTTGAGTTCTCCATCAATAACTTGGAACATTTTGCGACAGGAGTCTCCTGACATTGACTGGCTCTTTAACTCTGCACTAAGGAATACAATTATCTAAGATCAAAATTTTCCTGTAGGTGAGTAAAGTCATTGCCATCTTGTTTGTCCTTGTTGCACCAAGCTCACTCATTTTGCTCCACAGAACCACAGAACATAACGGATTGGAAGGGACCTCAAAAGATCAACTAGTCCAATCCCCCTGACATAGTGGGATCACCTACACCAAGTCACACAGGAACACATCCAGGTGGGTTTTAAAGTTCTCCAGTGAAGGAGACTCCACAGTCCTCATGGGCAGCCTCTTCCAGTGCTCTGTCACCCTCACTGTGAAGAAGTTCCTTCTCATATTCATATGGAACCTCCTAAGTTCCAGCTTAAACCCACTGCCCCTTGTCCTGTCGCTAGATGACACTGAGAAGAGCCTGGCTCCATCCTCCTGACACCCACCCTTCAAATATTTATAGACATTAATGAGGTCATACTTCAATCTCTTCCAAGCTCAAGAGACCCAGCTCCCTCAGCCTTTCCTCATAAGGGAGGTGTTCCACCTCCTTCATCATCTTCGTTGCTCTGCACCAGACTCTCTCCAGCAGCTCCATGTCCTTCTCAAACTGGGGGACCCAGAACTGGACACAATACCCCAGATGTGGTCTCATTAGGGCAGTACAGAGGGGAAGAAGAACCTCTCTTGATTTGCTAACCACTCCTCTTCCACCCAGGTGTCAGCCACATCTCCCAGCTCTGTGTCATCAGCAAACTTGCTGACAGTGCTCTCTAATCCCTCATCCAACTCATTAATGAATAGATGTATAGGACTGGTCCCAGTACCGACCCTTGGGGAATTCCACTAGATACAGGCCTCCAACGTCTGTCCCATTGACCACTATTCTGTGCTTTCTATCCTGCAGCCAGTTCACTATCCACCTGGCTGCCAGGATGCTGTGGGAGACTGTGTCAAATGACTTACTCAAGTCAAGATAGACCACATCCACTGCTGTGTCATCATCTATGCACCTGGTTATGCCCTCAGAAAAGGCTATCAGGTTGGTCAAGCATGATTTCCCGTTGAAGAAGCTATGCTGACTGTCCGTAATGACCCTCCTGTCCTTAATGTGCCTAGAGACAGCATCAAGGACAAATTGTTCCATCACCTTTCCTGGGATGGAGGTGAGGCTGACCAGTCTGTAGTTAGCTGGGTCCTCCTTCTTACCCTTTTTGAAGATTGGAGTGACATTTGCTATCCTCCAGTTCCCAGGCACCTCTGCTGATCTTCATGACTTAGCAAAGAGTAGCTTATCAATGACTTCTGCCATCTGCCTTAGCACTTGCAGATGCATCCCATCTGGGCCCATGGATTTGTGTACATCCAGTTTGATCAACTTATCCCTAACACAGTCCTCATAAACCTCATAAACCAAGGCAGGCTCCTCTCTTGTCTCAACTTCCTCTGGAGCCTCAGCAGTCCAGGGCTTGGTATCAAGACAGCCCCAAGGAGTATAGACAGAAGCAAAGAAGGTGTTCAGTATCTCTGCATCCTCTGTCCTCTTGCAATGTATTTGAAGAAGCCCTTTTTGTTGCCCTCAACCTCTCTTGCAAGGTTTAATTCCAAGGAGGCCTTGGCTTTCCTAGTTCAGTCTCTGCATTCTCTCACCAGATCCATTTGAGTCTGTAAGGACACATCCCAAGAAAAAACATAAACCCTACGTTAAATGCCTAAGCTCAGGTTTGAATTAAGACTTTACACCTTTGGCTAATTCCATTTCTAGTTTATAGATCTTTTTTTCAATCAAATTCTAGTGTACTCAATTGAAAAACCTGTTCTTCAATTCTTCACAGTGCCTGCATACAGAGAACTCCACTTATGTATTCATTGCTTTTTCCTGCAAGGCAGAATGAATGGGCATGGATGCATCCTCTTCATGGATCCTTCAGAAGGATAAATAATAGTTGGTGTTGGGGTAGACGAAAAGAAAGAAAGGGGGAGTGAGAGAGCCATTAAGCAAGACCTAATACTTTGAGACAAGGTTTGAAGGTTAAAATTAATGGTGGGTTATACTATTCCAAGCATGGAAATGGTACGAAAAGCTTCCCTGCTGCAGGTATTCATAATTTTCTACACATCGCTTCTATTTTACGTCACGACAACAGCAGGACCACCTTCTGTAGTTAGTTTATCAGATTCTTCAGTGTTCCTATAAGTGTGTCCCTCATACACATGCACATGAACACATCCATACTTAATGGCAACGAGGAGTACAAACTTACTTCCACTGAGGTCAACTATTACTAATAAAGGCAAGAATATCCTCCTAGATCTCCATAACAAATTAATCTGTCTGAGTTGTCTATTGTCCCTCAATAATTAAAAATCAAACATGCTTTAGTAGTTTCCATATGAGGTAACTAGATTCTGCCATCATATAACATTCCATATGAATTTGGCCTTATCAGAATGGGTCATAGTTTACTGGCTATGTATAATGTTAATGTACACGTGACAATGTTTGAATGCAGCACCCATTCCATGCAACGTGATGTTAGTCTACGACTTGGATAGGCAAGAAGATGGCACATGACATAAATTTCAGGGGGAATTAAGGCAGATACACCCCTGAGCTGTATTACACCCACTACACTGTGGTAGTTACCTCTACTACACTTACAGTGTCTCATGTGTCAGCACTGTGTACTGAACAAGCCAGCGAGAGATAACTCTCATCTTCACATCCTAAATACAGTCTCATCTGGTAAGAGGTGAAACCAGAGGTAGGAAAATTAGCTTTAAGTGAAACAGTTAACTGTTTCTGTTTGCAGTGTTAAGAGCATATCAAGCAATATTATTTCCATAAATGTTAATTTATGGCACAAAGGTATTTGTAGTATCATCACTTCAAGTTGCCCACCACAACTACTGAATACTCAAAACAAGCTAGGTCTCCTTACTCATTCAGTTTACTTTCTGATCATAACTAGACAAGCATAAGCAACTGCTTCAGTGATATCAAATAAAGTAATTTTTGCCAATTTTAAAATTCTACTAAATATACTACTACCATATACAATACTGATGTGCTGGAGCACAACCAAAGGTCAATATTGCTGGTGAAGTGTTTAGCACACAAGTCTTCTGAGGAATGGCTGAGGGAATTTGATAAATTGACAGTGAGGTGGACTAAAATCTGTCTGAACAGACAGGCTCAAGGAGTTGAGACCATCAGAGACTAGTCACTGCTAGTGTAAGCCCAGAGGTCAATACTGATACCAGTACTGTCTAAAATCTTCATTAATTACCTGGATGATAGGAGAGAATGCACCCTCAGCACGTTTACAGATATTAAACTGGGAGAAGTTAATGGCACATGAGATCATCATGCTGCCATTCAGAGAGACCCTGACAGGCTGAAGAAGTCGGTCAGTGGGAATCACACCAAGTTCAACAAAGAGAGGTGAAAAGTTCTACATCTGGAGAGGAAAAATCTCATGTACCATGATGATCTGTGCGTTGACTGTCAGTAAAGCAGCTACACAAAACTGGACCTTAGGTTATCCAGTCAGCAGACAACAAATTTCCCATAACAAAGCAAAGGCAGCCAGCACCACCCTGGGCTGCATTAGAAGAACATTGCCAGCAGGGCAAGGAGATCATTGTTCCCCTATGTTAAACACTGGTGAGACACATCTAGAGCATTGTGCCTAATGTTGAGCTTCCCAGGATGGGGTGGGGGGAAACCACAAACAAAAGAGACATTGAAAGACTAGAAGACTGTCCAGCAAAAGTCCACAAGATAATTCAGGGACCACATCTCTTGTCACAGAAGGAAAAGCTGAGAGGTCTGGGACAATTCAGCCTAGAGGCTCAGGGGTATTTTATCAACGTATATAAACATATGACAGAAGCAAGTAAAGAAAGCAGAGCCAGACTTTGCAGTAGCCAGTGAAAGGACAGGAGAGTGGGCACAAACTGGAATACAGTGTCTTCTATTTAGTCATTGAAAAAAACCACCAAACCAGAACAGCGTTGTACTGTAAGGGTGATTAAAGACCCTTACAGCACAAGACTGAGAGACTGCATAGAGATTACGAACATCCTTGGAGTTATCCAAAACCTGAGCGGACATAGAATCATAGAACCATAGAATCATTATGG
>VXBP01008555.1:0-37368 GCA_013400115.1 Rhinopomastus cyanomelas
CGTGCTAGCTACTCTACACATTTTATTGCTGTAAATATTTACTAAGTCACTTAGAGCAAGCAAAGCAGCCCCCCGTGCAGAGCCTCAGCTCACCTTCCGTTTTGGGTTTCGGTGGCGACCTGTCCACGCAGGACAAACGCTCTTGCATCTGTAAGATTTAAATGAGCCCTGAGAGCTGTTCCTGTCCCAGCTCTGCTGACAGGTTCCAGGCTGCTCTCGGGCGCTTTCCTGAATGGATGATTTCTAGGTCAAGGAGAGTGTGAAGTTTTTTCTGACCGTTTGTCTTGTGCTAATCGCTGTCGGCGCGAAGATTTATGCGCCGGTAGTGAGGGCGGATGGGGTCGCTTCTAATAGGAACTCGCACACCGAACGGGGAAAGGCAGGGTGGGGGGCAAGGGGAGGGGGCTTTTACCGGGTCGGCTGCAGAGGCTCAGGGGATCTGCTGCGTTGGACACTTTTCTGCTCTTAATCACACAGAGCGTTAGGGATGGGAAGGGACCTCAAAGATCTTCTAGTCCAATCCCCCCACTGCAGCAGGATCCCCTAGATCCAGTCACTGAATCACACAGCATTAGGGGTTGGAAGGGACCTTAAAAGATCATCCAGTCCAATCCCCCCACTGCAGCAGGATCCCCTAGATCCAGTCACTGAATCACACAGCATTAGGGGTTGGAAGGGACCTTAAAAGATCATCCAGTCCAATCCCCCTGCCACAGCAGGATCCCCTAGATCCAGTCACAGAGCATTAGGGGTTGGAAGGGACCTTGAAAGATCTGTCTGCATCTGCCTGTATGCCTCAGACCGTTGCTGTAGGTAGCTGGACAATCAGGTTTGGGGAGTCTCCAGCTCAATATGTGATCACAGAACATTAGGGATTGGGAGGAACCTGGAAAGATCACCCAGTCCAATCTCCCTGCCACAGCAGGATCTTCTAGTCCCACCAATACCTTTCCTTATTGATGAAAGACTGAGGGAGCTTAGAAAAAAGGAGACTGGGAGGTGACCCCATGAATGAAAGGGTGGGTGTTAGGAGGATGGAGCCAGACTCTGCTAAGTGGCATCCAGTGATAAGGCAACAGATGTGAACTGGAACAGAGGAGGTTCCACATCAATGTGAGAAGGACCTTCTTCCCAGTGAGGGTGACAGAGCCCTGGAAGGGGCTGCCCAGGGGGTTTGTGGAGTCTCCTCCTCTGGAGATGTTGAAGACCCACTTGGCCATGTTCCAGTGTGACTGGATCTAGGGGATCCTGCTCTGGCAGGGGGACTGGACTGGTGGATTTTTCAAGGTCCCTTCCAATCCCTAATGACTGGATCTAGGGGATCCTGCTGTGGCAGGGGGACTGGACTGGATGATCTTTCAAGGTCCCTTCCAATCCGTAATGTTCTATGATTCTGTGAATACAGACCTCTGGAACTGAATAGCAAAAACATCTACTAGCATTTCTTTTCCATGTGGAAGGGAAATCCGTGGTGACAGAGCACAAGTAGAGTTGTCTAGAACGCCAGAACAAACCACTACATCCCAGTGGTGTCTTGCACTAGCATGGGAGGCTGTGGCTCCCCTTTAGATCTCCGCACTAGTATCCAGAAGCAGGTAAAACCAACGGGCAATCCAGTGCTCCTGTATCCTTTGACTTTTTCCAGACCATCTAAACCAAATCGGGTTGCTCTGTCTGGTGAATGGGATGATTCGAAGGGTCACAATGTGCTTCTTGGTGTTTGTAGTCTGTTTAGACCAGTAACTGCAGGAGAACTATAGAGATAAAGTAACCTGGGTGTGGAAAAGGATGGTCCTCAAGCAGTCGTCATGAGTTTTGCTGGTGAACTTTGTCTAAGACATCCCCACTTATTTTTAATGAAGAAAATAGGGGGAGACCTCATCTCAGGAGGATGAGTGGCTGGAGAGCAGGTGGGCAGAGAGGAACCTGGCAGTACTGGGTGACAACCACATGAACAGGAGCCAGCAGTGTGGCCAAAGGCATCTTGGCTTGGATAAGCAAGAGTGTGGTCAGCAGGGCTGGGGATGTCATTCTCCCCCTCTACTGGGCACTGGGGAGGCCTCTCCTTTGAGTACTGGGGGCAGTGCTGGGCCCCTCACTTCAAGAAAGTGATGGAGGGGCTGGAGCAGGTGCAGAGGAGCAACAAGGCTGGGGAAGGGACTGGAGGGAAAGTCTGATGAGGAGAGGCTGAGGGGGCTGGGGGTGTTGAGCCTGGAGGAGAGGAGACTTAAGAAAGGACCTTTTCCTTCTCTCCAGCTCCCTGAAGGAAGGTTGTAGTCAGGTGGGGTCAGGCTTTTCTCCCAGGCAACCAGCACCAGGACAGGAGGACAGAGACTGAAGCTGCACCAGGGGAGGGTTAGGTTGGATGTCAGGAAGCCCTTCCTCATGGAAAGGGTGACCAGAGTCTGGAGTGGTCTGCCCAGGGCAGTGGTGGAGTCCCCATCCCTGGAGGTGTTGAAGGACATCCTGGCTGTGGCCCTCAGCGCCCTGTTGTGGCCACTGTAATGATGTTGGTTCCACATCAACCTGAGAAGGAGCTTCTTCACAGTGAGGGTGACGGGGCACTGGAAGGGGCTGCCCAGGGGGGTTGTGGAGTCTCCTTCACTGGAGATGTTTAAGACCCACCTGGATGTGTTCCTGTGTGACTTGGTCTGGGTGATCCTCCTGTGGCAGGGGGATTGGACGGGGTGATCTTTCAAGGTCCCTTCCAATCCATTATGATTCTATGCTAGGTGCTGATCTGGGCTGGGTGAGCTCAGAGGGCTTCTCCAGCCTCAGTCACTCTGTGATTCCCACCGAGCAGTGGCAATGCTTCCAGCTTAGGCCACCAGAACTCTCCCATAGGCTGATGGACGAGATGGGCACTAAGGTGCATCGCGTGAAACAGCAAGGGCTCGTGTACTCTTCTCACCCCATCCTGGTCGGAGCAGTGTCGGAGGAAAGTACATGAGATGCTCCATCCAGCACGCACACCCTGAGGAGCCAGAACCCATCACAGCCCTGAGAAACGAAGCTGAGCAGAAGAGCACAAGCATTTCCTGAGCAGGTAGGACCAAGAAACGCAGAGACCCCAGCCCCGCTCTCCGAGCGCCCTTCGGAAGCCGCTGCGCGCCGCGAGTGCTGCAGAGCTCTGCTTAATGGACACTCCCCAAGGTTTCCCCTCCGTGTCCCACAATTGATTGCAGCGAGATTACGATGCCATTAGAATTCACTCTGCCCATAAACCAGCGCCGTGGAAAATGCTGACGTTTATAGCGGCTCCTACAAGAGACATATTTCAGCGCGCGAGCGAGTCCTAATGCGAGAAGTTTATTTAGGTAAAACAACATCCGAGAAGCAGGGGAAGGGGTTGGGGGGGATGAGAGGAGGAGGAGGAGGAGGAGGAGAGGTGTTGGCAATTGCAGAGAATTTTATTTCTTTCAACTAATGGCTATGGGGCTGCTAAATTTAAAAGACATTTTTAATAAATCTATTGGCCTTTGACAAAATCAATCCAAACCCCATAAACCAAGAAGTCACCCACTTGGTATTAATGAGGCTGCATTTGCATTTATTTTTCCTTTACACTAGACAAACCATTAATTCCGTGTTTATGCTTCCTTTGAAGTGGGAATGCTTGCAGATAGATGGCCACATCAAGTCTCCTGCTGCTACATTAATATTTTGCTGGTAAATGATAAATTCGACCATTTCCTACAACACCCCTTTTTTCTTTAAGAAAGCTGAGAAAATGTGGGCAATAAGTCTTAAGCCCCTGAAAGCTTAGCTGGGTTTTTTTTCCTAGATGCTCTGCAGTCGTTGATTATTAAAGCAGCCATCGCTTTAACTTGGGGCCGCGTTTGATGGCGCCCGGAGCTTGGCTGCTGGAAATGGAGAGACCGTCGTTAGCCCGGCCTGGGCTGCTCTTTGGGCAAATGATCCTTGTGTGTGACCTGTGGCCAGGTCATCTCTGCTTCAACCCCGTCTCTGGACTCTGCAAGTTGCTTCTTGCATCTCTGCTCAGCCCTGGTGAGACCATGGCTGGAAACTTGTGTCTGGTTTTGGGGTCCTCAGTTCCAGAAGGACACAGAGCTGCTGGAGAGAGTCCTGTGCAGAGTCACACAGAGAGTGAAGTGAGTGGGGCATCTCCCTCCTGAGTAGAGAGGTTCTCGTGCCCCTCTACTCTGCCCTGCTGAGACCATGGCTGGAAACTTGTGTCTAGTTCTGTGCCTCTCAGTTCCAGAAGGACACAGAGCTGCTGGAGAGACTTGTGTAGAGCCATGGAGATGATGGAGGGAGGGGAGCATCTGCCTCCTGAGGAGAGAGGTTCTCCTGCCCCTCTGCTCTGCCCTGCTGAGACCACAGATGGAATCTTGTGTCTAGTTCTGGGTCCCTCAGTTCCAGAAAGGGACAGAGATGCTGGAGAGAGCCCAGTGCAGAGCCACAGGGATGATGGAGGGAGGGGAGCATCTCCCTGCTGAGGAAAGGCTGAGGGAGCTGGGTCTGCTGAAGCTTGGAAAATAGGAGACTGAGGAGTGACCTCATTAATGTTGATCAATATGTGAAGGGTGGGTGTCAGAAGGATGGAGCCAGGCTCTGCTCAGGGGCACCCAGTGACAGGACATGGGGCAGTGGGTGTCAGCTGGAGCAGAGGAGGTTCCACATCAATGTGAGAAGGACCTTCTTCCCTGTTGGGCTGATAGAGCCCTGGCAGGGGCTGCCCAGGGGGTTTGTGGAGTCTCCTTCTCTGGGGGTGTTTCAAACCTGCCTGGATGTGTTCTTGTGTGACTTGATCTATGTGGTTCTGCTGTGTTAGGGGGATTGGACTAGATGATCTTTCGAGATCCCTTCCAATCCTTAATGTTCTGTGATTCTTATAGTTTTATAGTAATTCCCTTATTTTGTGCTTTTTTGCTCAGGATGTTCTGTTGCCTGCAGAGCGTCTGATGCCAGAAGCTCCTCGAAACACCAGCTCCTAGAAACAAGGTGCTGGGCTCTTCTCACAGGTCATTAGTGACAGAAGCAGAGGGAAGGGCTTCAAGTTCCAACAGAGGGGAGGGTCAGACTGGCCATCAGGAAGTTCTTCCCAGAGAGAGTGTCCAGGCCCTGGGATGGGCTGCCCAGGGTGGTGGTTGAGTCCCCATCCCTAGATGAGTTTAGAAGTCGCTTAGATGTGATGTTGAGTGATCTGGTTTAGGGGTGACTTTGTAGAGTAGGGTTGATGGTTGGACTTGATGATCCCGGGGGTCTTTTCCAACCTGAATGATTCTGTGTTATTTAATGTGTTGGGGTGAGGGCTGGATCTGATAATCCTGAAGGTCTTTTCCAGCCATGGTGACTCCATGATCTCTGATCCATCCTGCTTTCCAGCAGTGTTCCCCAACGACGTGGGGACGCAACAAGCACACGGGACGCAGGGCTGTCCAACGGTCTGCACAGAGTCCACGGATCAAGGGCTCCCTTGGCAAGCTGCCTCTCCCTGCTTCCACTAGATCTTTGATACCTGTCATCCCATCGATCTCCCAACAGTTTGTGTGGTGGAGGATACGAGCTTTATTTTCCCTCTCTTCCCCATTCACAACTGCCCCACACATCCATCTCCTAAACAAGGAGCTGTGATCTGAGCATGAATTAGCAGACTCAAGATCACTGTCTTGCTTTGTGTTTGGGGTTTTTTTTGTTGAGTTCATTTTCTTTTGAAAATGAAAGACCTTTGGTAGCTGCACTGGGGTCACTTTTCACATAATTCTTGTTTATTTTCTTCACTGGATGGACTTTAAGGAGGAGGGAAGGGATGTTCTGTCAATAGGGGAGTGGCTATTGACACTTGCTGCTGTGAAGTGCCTTTATGTGCCTCCCAATGGCAGGATTATGCTCTGGGTGGCTCAGAGCCTGAATTGCCTCAAGCTCTATTAACAGCCCAGAGATGGAGGCGTGAGCTTCTCCTGGGGTCTGGCGTGAAAAAGGACTGGGCAGTGGATGTGCAAGTTGCACCCGCTCTGGCTTTTGCTTTGCTTTTAAAAAATAGAAGTGAAGAACATTCCTACTCTTACAGCTGTTAGGAACTCAGCCTTGCTGGGGTGCACAGCTCCCCTCGAACATGCCTGGGTAGGATCAGTGCAGGTGGACACATCACAGCGTCAGAGGATGTTAGGCATGGGAAGGGACCTCAAAACACCATCCAGTCCAGTCCCCCTGACACCGCAGGATCCCCTAGATCCAGTCACACAGGAACATGCCCAGGTGGGTTTGAAACGTCCCCAGACAAGGAGACTCCACAAGCCCCCTGGGCAGCCCCTGCCAGGGCTCTGGCACCCTCCCTGGGAAGAAGGTCCTTCTCACACTGATGTGGAACCTCCTCTGCTCCAGCTCACACCCACTGCCCCTTGTCCTGTCACTGGGTGCCCCTGAGCAGAGCCTGGCTCTATCCTCCTGCTCTTTCCATATATATAAACATTAATGAGGACACCCCTCAGTCTCCTTTTCTCCAAGCTGAAGAGCCCCAGCTCTCTCAGCCTCTCCTCAGCAGGGAGATGCTCCCCTCCCTCCATCATCCCTGTGGCTCTGTGCTGGGCTCTCTCCAGCAGCTCTGTGTCCTTCTGGAACTGAGGAGCCCAGAACCGGAGGCAAGATTCCATCCGCGGTCTCACCAAAGCAGAGGAGAGAGCAAGGAGAACCTCTCTCTATCTCCTCACCACCCCTCTTCTAATCCACCCTTTGTCACCCTTACTGGAAAGAAGTTTGTTCTCATTCCTTGCTTGATGAGTTTGTTCTCATCCCTTGAGTTTGGCCCCTTCAATTCAGGAGGTTGGTGTGAAAAGCTTGAGACCTGTTTTAAGCAGTCGTGTTCGTTCCCATCATTCTCATTCAACGATTTCTCATTCAGCTCCTGGTGTCTGGACTTGAAAGGTGCCCATGTCCACGCTTGACACGAACCCAGCTGCGTGAGAAGACGACTTTAAAGAAGAAACGATGCCTCGATCCAGGTCAGCAAAGGACATGCTGTTTCAGAGGTGCCCTCAGCACCTGGTGCCCCATATATGGATCAGTGGAACAGGATTCTCTGCTCTCTTAGAAGCCAGGTAAGCAATGTGGTTGCCCAGAGAGGTTGTGGAGACTCCTTCCACACAGATGATGAAGGGAGGAGAGTATCTTCCTGATGAGAAAAGACTGAGGGAGCTGGGGCTCTTCAGCTTGGAGAAAAGGAGTTTGAGGGGTGACCTCATTAATGTTGATCAGTGTGTGAAGGGTGGGTGTCAGGAGGATGCTCTGCTCAGGGGCACCCAATGGTAGGACAAGGGGTAGTGGGTGTGAGCTGGAGCAGAGGAGGTTCCACATCAATGTGAGAAGGACCTTCTTCCCAGTGAGGGTGACAGAGCACTGGAAGGGGCTGCCCAGGGGGGTTGTGGAGTCTCCTTCACTGGAGAGGTTCAAGACCCACCTGGATGAGTTCCTGTGTGACTTGATCTAGGTGATCCTGCTGTGTCAGGGGGTGATCCTGCTGTGTCAGGGGGATTGGACTGGCTGATCTTTTGAGGTCCCTTCCAATCCCTTATGATTCTATGATCGAGCAAAAGTCCTGGTTGAGCTTCTCCTCTCAGGCAGCAGGTCTGATAAACACAGACCCAAGGTGGCTTTGGTGCCAATAAATCTCTCTCTCAGCATCCAGGATTTGTGCCCAGCAGAAAGTCAGCGCTTAGCTCGGCTCCAGCTGGCTCCTCTTTCCGTTCCTGCCATCCTGCCAGCTGCTCACACGCTGAGGAATCTCAGTGTCTTCTGGATATCCATGGATGTTTCCCTTCCCCGACGAGTCTGAACCCGCCGAAGATCAAGCACATGCAGTCGGCACTTCCTCTCGATAATTAGAAATGAAAGCAAGCATGAAAGAAATGAGCCCGAGTTCTCCCCGTGAAAAGCTGGAGCTCAAGCAGGGATTTCAGACACCAGCCTCCTGCCTTTCATTTCATCTTTTGGCCTCTCTGTTCTTATTTTAAATTTGAAAGAAGTAGAAGTCTAGAGTCTGGGATCTGGGAACCACCCCTACCCTACACTTCTCACTGTCGTTCATGTCTGGTCCCATGCCCCAGTGTCAGAAAGGAGCTGAATCTGATGGCACCAGGGCTCCTCTCCACCCCACCCCTTCTCCAGAAGCTGTGCCCATGCCCTAGGGAGGGAGGCTGGCTGAGGAGGAGACACTTCCCTGTAGCCCTCAAAACTCTGCCTTTGAGCAGAGCTGGGTTTCTAGCCTCAAACCAAGGGGGAACCTCCAAAGCCACAAAACCAAGCGCAAGCACAAAGCCCGGACGACTCTAATGGTCGCGGTTATTAGGGGTTTTGCTGCACCTTGGACCTTCCAGCTCACAGTGCTCAGGGGCAACGCAACGTGGTGGGGATAGTCACCCCTTGGGTGAGCAGAGAGCTCCTTTGCACCTCTGGCTGGCTGCTCCTTCTCTGATGTTGCAGGGTGTTTGTTCATGAAAGGATGTGGTCGACAGCATCGCCGCGGCTTCGAGCCGCTGCCAGGGCTGGAAGCTGGGCTGGTCACGGAAGATGCAGAGCTAGTGAGTATCATCCTGTCAGTCTTTGTTCTCCTCAGTGAACAAAATGAAACAGAACCTGCTCCTTGTAGAGATGATCTCCTCGATGACACAGAATCATCAGGGATTGGAAGGGTCCTCAAAAGACCATCCAGTCCAATCCCTCAGCCACAGCAGGATCCCCTAGACCAAGTTACACAGGAACACATCCAAGTGGGTTTTAAACACCTCCAGTGAAGGAGACTCCACAACCCCCCTGAGCAGCCTGTTCTAGTTGCTCAGTCACCCTCACTGGGAAGAAAATATAGAGGCCATCACCCATGGGATGAGACTTTGGAGGATGATTGCTTACTGCTTCACAGATATTTCCATGCAGCTGACATCATCAATAACCTCCTTGTTAAAGAGTCAGGTCTAAGGGCTCAGGTTTTAGCAGCTCCACTGGCCAGGGTCATCTTTCATTTACTCCTTGACAGACCAGTAGTTGTTCTTCCTCCCTGCTGCTCTCTGTAGTCAGCACCTACTCAGCTAAGGAAACTCAGGAACTGAGAAATGGGAGGTCTTTGAGAAGATTCTGGTGTCTTTGCCCTCTTCCCACTGCAGATCACAAAGTGAGAGAGACCCCGTGTGCTGCAGGTTTTCTTCACTCTTGTCTTTAGGTAGATCCTTGACCAATGAAAGGCTGTTTCAGGACTCTGGTGCCCTGAAGCTCTTCTCTTACCATGAGCACTAGTGACATAGGAGGTTCCACAAAAAATGAGAAGGAACTTCTTCATCAGGATGATGACAGAATCCTGGAAGGGGCTGCCCAGGTGGGTTGTGGAGTCTCCTGCTCTGGAGACATTTCAAACCCTCCTGGCCATGTTCCTGTGTGACTGGATCTAGGGGATCTTGCTGTGTCAGGGGGATTGGACTGGATGGTCTTTGGAGGTCCCTTCCAATCCCTAATGTTCTGTGATTCTGTGACTTGGACTTCCCACCATCCATTCCAGATGTATCCTGGTGAACCACAGCCATAAGCAAATCAGTGCTATGGTGTCCTCAGCTATTTCTGCTGGAGAGGAGAAGAGCTGATGGGAAGTCTCAAGTTGTGTGAGGCTGAGAGGAGACCTTCTTGCTCTCTACAACTACCCCAAAGGAAGTTGCAGCGAGGCTGGTGCTGGTTTCTCCTTTCAAATTACTACTGATGGGATGAGGGGAAGTGGCTTCAAATTGCATCAGGGAGTGTTTAGATTGGATCTTGGGAAGAGGTTCTTTGCGGAGAGAGTGGTTGGGCACTGGAACAGGCTGCCCAGGGAGGTGGAGTCTCCATCTCTGGGGAAGGGTGGTGGAGTCTCCATCTCTGGGGAAGGATGGTGGAGTCGTCTCATCTCTGGGGAAGGGTGGTGGAGTCTCCATCCCTGGGGAAGGGTGGTGGAGTCTCCATCCCTGGAGGTATTTAAAAACCGAGTAGCTCAAGCACTTGAGGCCATGGTCTAGGGGTTAGGGAGATGCTGGGATGAGATCCTGGAGGGCCTTTCCAGCCATGATGAGTCTATGATTCTGCTCTCTCTGAGTGAGAGAGATGGAAAGGGAAGGAAATGGAGAAGAAGGAGGAAGCAGAGACACAAAGCCAGGCAGTTGGGTAGAAAAGGAATCTCATCCTCCCCAGTCTAGTATCTGCCCTTTATTCTGCATTACAATGCGTCGGCACTTGCGGACTGGTTGCCAGAATCAAGGCTGAAATTAGTGTGCAGCCATTCATTCATAACTGCTCCGTTTAGAGAAAGGAAGGGGAGAGGAGGGGGGAGAAAAACAAAGAGGGGGAGAAAAGGTGGGGGGAGGACAAAAGTAAATACGAAAAGAGAAATGTTAACACGTGTGGCACCGACTGTGTGCAGCAGACAACACTCTGCTTGTTCTCCCACAATGGCTTTGAAAAGCAGGTGTCATAGCAGCTGCACAAGGTTAAAGCACAGGGACCATTATGTACAAAACCAGGGAGTCTTTATCCCGCGGCCGCCTCGGCTCTCGAGGATGCGCTTCCCATTGTGCCGGCGTTTGCTGGAAGGACTCCCTCTGCACAATGGAGAGATGCTGGAGAGACGTTTCGTCCTCACCTTCCCCCCAGCCCCTCCGTTCCGCCGTCGAAATCTGCAGTTATGGATATAATGCAGACCTCTGGCACTCAAGGTCCTCGTTGCCCTGCACTTGGGAGACAAAAGCTATTGTGCGGCGCCGCGGAAGCCGGCCTGTGGCGGAATAAAGCCGCTCGCCGGTGGACCCTGGGAGAGGGTTTGTGAGGCGCTCTCCAAAGTTAAAATCCAGGAGAAAACAAAGCTCTTCTAATTAAAACATGTTTTCTTGTTTTGTTCTGTTTCCTTTTCCACCCCCTCTCTCTCCCCTCCCTCTCTTGGAGAGGTTCGGAGAGATGCTCACATGAAAAGGAAGGTGACCTGTCCTTGCTTTTCATCCTCAGGGGGAGGAGAAGGAGGAGATGGAAAGAGGAGCAGGAATGCACAGCCTGGGAGACGAGCAGTGTTACTGAAGAGAGGAAGAAAGGCAGAAGTTAGAGGCCAAAACCAGACCAGGATGAGTCTTCTTCCCAGTAGTCAGCGTGGTGGGCTGGTGAGCTTTGAAATGCAAGATGTGGAGCCCAGCAGCTGCTCTTCTCCCCTTTGTTTTGTGGTTTGTGGGGTCTTTGGTAAGAACAAGTGCAGGCTGTTGTTATATGAAAACTTCTTCCCAGTGAGTGTGACAGAGCCCTGGAAGGGGCTGCCCAGGTGGGTTGCGGAGTCTTCTTCTCTGGAGATGTTTCAAACCCACCTGGGCATGTTCCTGTGCAACTTGGTCAAGGGGATTGGACTGGATGAACTTTCGAGGTCCCTCCCAATCCCTGATGTTCTGTGATTTCTGGTGGTGGGATGGTGTAACTTGGGAAAGAGGGTGATCTCTGATGGTGGGAATCATAGAATCATTAGGGATTGGAAGGGACCTTCAAAGCCACAGCAAGATCACCCAGACCAAGTCACACAGGAACACATCCAGGCAGGTCTTGAACCTCTCCAGTGAAGGAGACTCCACAACTCCACTGGGCAGCCTGTTCTAGTGCTCCATCACCCTCACTGGAAAGAAGTTTCTTCTCATATTCATTCTATGAACTGTCCAACTCCCAGTTTTTCCATACCCTTCCCCACAGCACATTCAGGGTACCTCAGGTCTTTCCTAGAGGGGGTGTGATGGATGGTCCCCATGCCCAGTTTGTCCCCTGGGTATGTGTTTTGGGCATCGCAGAGTGTAGGAAAGGCAGGGAGGTTGGTAGCTCTTCCTACTGTCTCCAGCCCAGAACAACCCTACAGAAAATGATCAGTATGAGCATCCAAATTCATACTGAATCCACAAAAGAGATCAGTGAGAACTTTGCTTCACCACTGGGAGATGCTACTGAGACAAACTCAACCCCTTTATTGCAAAAGGACTGTCCTTCTTGGGCTATCTCAGAACATTAGGGATTGGAGAGGACCTGTAAAGATCATCTAGTACAGTCCCCCCACCACAGCAGGAACCCTTGGATCATGTCACACAGGAGCATGTCCAGGTGGGGCTGTACATCCCTTCTTTGTGTGGGGGGAGAGAGGGGTCCTGAGGTATGGCCACGCCATGGCTCAGACTGCCCAGGTTTAGGAGTGCACCTTGCCCTTGAGATTGCAAAGGTGCAGGACAGTGGGAGAGGGGAAGGAGGAAACACCTTGAGCTTGATTTTTCTTCTGTGGCTGGTTCTGTGTCAGACTTTGTATTTAGTACACACCTGGTGGGGACGTGGAGCCAGGGGATGGGGTCTTTGGTGCAACACTCGCTGCACCCCTCTGCAAGTGCAACTCTGTGTGTGGAGAAGTAACTGCAGAGCTTATAACTGACACCAGTCTCTACAAGACCCTACATCCATGATGCAGAGATGGACAGAGTGGAACTGAGGTTGATAAAGAGAAGGAATGAAGCTCTAAGACCCCCCCAGTCCTTGAACTCCAGCAGATCACAGAACATTAGGGATTGGAAGGGACCTTGAAAGATCATGTAGTCCAATCCACCCACCACGGATGACAAGGACTGGAGAAGCTCTATGCTTGGGCACTTGGGTGGTAGCTTGGATGCCAGCTGGGAGTCTCCAGGCAAGCATCCTCCTTTGGGCTTGTTTCTTCATGTAGCTGTAGAGAGGGAGAAGGGACAAGACTCCAGATATGGTCTCACCAGGGCAGAGTAGAGGGGGAGAAGAACCTCTCTCAATCTGCTGACCACCCCCTTCTGATCCACCCCAGGATGCTGTTGGCCCTCTTGGCCACAAGAGCACACTGCTGGCTCATAGTCATCCTGCTGGCCACCAGGACCCCCAGATCCCCCTCTCCTACACTACTCTCCACCAGGTCAGTCCCCAGCCTATCCTGGTCCCTGGGGTTGTTCTTGCCCAGATGCCAGACTCTACACTTACCCTTGTTATACCTCATTACATTTCTCCCTGCCCAGCTCTCCAGCCTGTCCAGGTCTCGCTGAATGGCAGCCCAGTCTGCAGGGGTGTCGGTGACACCAACACAGCAGAGGGGAATCGATCTACGAAGTTCCTCAAGCATGTGAAAGATGATTTCCTGACACAACTGGTAAGTTGAGCCTACAATGGGGGGGTGTCTTGCTAGACCTGCTCTTTACAAATAGAGAAGATCTAGTGGGACGTGTGGTGATCGAAGGCTGTCTCAGGCTTAGAAATCATGAAACGATTGTGTTGTCCATCCTTGGTGAAGTAAGGATGGGGGTTCAATCAAAGCACCACAGTGGAAGTCTGGAGGGCAAATTTGGGCCTGTTCAGGGCATTGGTGGAGGGAGTCTCTTGGGAGACACTTCTGAAGGACAAAGGGGTCCAGAATGGCTGAGAGTTCCTCAAAGAATGTTCTTAAAACTGCAAGAGGAGGCTGTGCTCATGCTTGAGTTTGGGGTTGATTCTGTGATTCCCAGTTTGACTTTCCTCTGGCACTGGTATTAGCACCCCTTTTGTAAGGCTGTGATGGGTCTCTGTGGGAGCTGCTCACTCAGTGATCCTTGAGGAGTTAATCCCAGCTGACACCTTGAAACTCACAGTTGGACCATGTCCACACTGCTCTTGCTTTGCCCTTCAGCACAGGCCCAAGGATGAATTAATCACTGAACATTAAGGATTGGATGGGACCTCCAAAGATCATCCAGTCCAATCCCTCTGCAACAGCAGAGTCTCCTAGATCCAGTCACACAGGAACACGACCAGGTGGGTTTGAAATGTCTCCAGAGAAAGAGACTCTACAACCCCTCTGGGCAGCCCCTTACAGGGCTTTCTCACTCTTACTGGGAAGAAGGTCCTTCTCACACTGATGTGGAACCTCCTCTGCTCCAGCTCACACCCGCTGCCCCTTGTCCTGTCACTGGGTGCCCCTGAGTAGAGCCTGGCTCCATCCTCCTCACACCCACCCTTCACATATTGATCAACATCCATGGGGTCACCCCTCAGGCTCCTTTTCTCCCAGCTCCAGAGCCCCAGCTCCAGAGCCCCAGCTCCCTCAGCCTCTCCTCAGCAGGGAGATGCTCCCCTCCCTTCATCATGCCTGTGGCTCTGTGCTGGGCTCTCTCCAGTAGCTCTGTGTCCTCCTGGAACTGAGGGGCCCACAACTGGACACAACATTCCCGCTGTGGTCTCACCACATGCCAGGCATGGGAAGAGGAAAGGGTCATCAGGCACTGGAACAGGCTGCCCGGGTAGGTTGTTGAGTTGCTACCTCTAGATCACAGAACATTAGGGATGAGAAAGGACCTTGAAAGATTATCTAGTTCAATCCCCTGCACCACAGCAAGATCATCTACACCAAAAAGTCTTGTAGATCTGGAGCTCAAGGACACGGCTTAGTAGTGGGCTTGGTAGAGTTAGGCTGATGGTTGGACTCAATGTTCTTAAAGGTCTTTTCCAACATGAACTATTTTGTGGTTCTGTGGACATCATGGTTTCTCCCTGGACACGAAGGTCTTCTGAGAGCCAACGTTTTGAGGAAGAGGAACAAGAGCTGCCCACCTGGATGTGTTCCTGTGCAACTGGATCTAGAGGATCCTGCTGTGGCAGGGGGATTGGACTGGATGATCTTTGGAGGTCCCTTCCAATCCCTAATGGTTCCATGGTTCTATGATTCACACATTCCCCCCACCATCACTCCCTTTTGAAATGAATCCAGAGGAAGGTCTTCTAGAACAAAACCACAGTGGCAGGCAGCTCACGAACAGGTTGTCTGCCTCTTGCTCCGTAGTGTCAGGCAGCAGCATCTTTCTCAGAGAAGACTTTGTGGACCTGAGATTCTTGTGGGGTTTCAGGGCAAAGGGAGAAACGAGCTAGAAAAGCAAGCTGATGTGGAGAAATGAGCTAATGAAGTGAGATCACGAAGTGTGCAACCCCAGCTGGTTGTATCTTTCTCTCCAGTTACCTTGGCAACTGAGTGGTGATATGATGCCGCTTGGTTTCGTATCTGCGAGCGAGAGAAGCTCCAAGAACCCACCACTGGCACAAATGTGGGTAGGAGATCGCGCTCTTCTGTGGAACATGACAGCTGAGCTGTGGGCTCGCTAGACACGGTATTGAAGGGGGAAATACATCTCCCCCAAAGCCTGGATGAAATGATTTGGTACCTCTTTGATGGGGGTTCCTTAGGGCCAAGTCAAAGGGATCACAGAACCCCTCTTTCCTGGTGACATAGTTAGGTGAATCATAGAATCGTTAGGGATTGGAAGGGACCTTGAAAGATCATCCAGTTCAATCCTCCTGACACAGCAGGATCACCTAGACCAAGTCACACAGGAACACATCCAGGTGGGTCTTAAACATCTCCAGAAGAAGGAGACTCCACAACCCCCCTGGGCAGCCCCTGCCAGGGCTCAGTCACCTTCACCGGGAAGAAGGTCCTTCTCATATTGATGGGGAACCTCCTCTGTTCCAGCTTACAACGGCTGCCCCTTGTCCTATCACCAGATGACACTGAGCAGAGCCTGGCTCCATCCTCCTGACACCCACCCTTCACATATTTATAGACATTAATGAGGTCACCCCTCAGTCTCCTCTTCTCTAAGCTAAGGAGACTCTCTACATCCTTCCAGTCTTAGGTCTTTCTGTTGATGATAACATTGGTTAAAGAGAGATATGGAATCCAATAGAACCTGAGCAGTGTTTGGATGAAGGTAGACTTCCTTAATGGGGACCATGAGCTCACAGTGAGGTAGAAATCTCTCTGACAGATGACACACACCAAGCTTTGGATCCCCTGACCTTCATGCCATTGGCGAGAGGCTTTTATGGACTCACTGGTGGGAGCTTTCCTGGTGGAAGTGGGTGGCAGCTGTGAGCTGGTTCTTTCCTTCAGTTGTCAAATACTTCACAGGATCACAGAACATCAGGGATTGGAAGGGAGCTTGGAAGATCATCCAGTCCAATCCCCCTGCCACAGCAGGATCATCTAGATCCAGTCTCACAGGAACACGTGCAGGTAGGTTTTAAACATCTCCAGATCTCCAAGGAGGAAGGGAGTGCTACTGTGTCCCAGTCGCTTTCTCCATCCCCAGCCCAAGACCACTAGGTAAGGTAGTCTAGGGTGGTCAGCATGGGGGGGTGGACCTCTGCCTGGCCACAGCACCTGGCCAGCCACCAGCTCTTTTCACACAAGCACAGAACATGAGGGATTGGAAGGGAGCTTGAAAGACCATCCTGTCCAGTCCCCCTGCCACAGCAGGATCCCCTAGATCCAGTCATTAGGGATTGGAAGGGACCTCAAAAGATCATCCAGTCCAATTCCCCTGTCACAGCAGGATCCCCTAGATCCAGTCTTTAGGGATTGGAAGGGACCTCCAAAGATCATCCAGTGCAGTCCCCCTGGCAGAGCACGACCCCCTAGAACCAGTCACACAGGAACATGTCCAGCCTCCTGTATCCCCACTCTCCAGCTTCATTCATGACTCCTGACCCTGAAGTCTGAGGAAATGGTTTCATAAAAGCACAAGTCTCCATGGCCCAGGGTTGTTCTCTGGGAGGCTGGAGAACTGTGGTCTGTCTCTTCACAGTGAAGGTGTCAGAGCCCTGGAAGGGGCTGCCCAGGGGGGCTGTGGAGTCTCCTTCTCTGGAGAAGGTTAAAACCCACCTGGCCGAGGAAGGAAGACGAAGAAGAGCCTCATCACACCTCAGAAGGGCTGGAAAGATGATGAAGCCTAAGTGTGGAAAGGTTGGGTAACCAGCATCCTGGAGGGAGCTAGAGATGGAGCGATGAGGAGGGGGGCAGGTGGGCAAGTTGCATAACCAGTCCATATGTACAAAGAGTCTGTGCTCAGCAACTCCTCAATCACTGAACTTCACTGCTACTTCAACGCAGTAGCAACGGGCTCCCATCCATTGACCCACCAGACCCTTGCCCCGTGGCCACCTGTGTCTGCAGGGCGCAGGACACGTGCGTGGAGACCTTTCCACCACCTCCTTGAAAAGCCAGGGCTTGTCCCTGGGTGGGAAACTGCACAAAACCCCTGCAGAGGACGCAGAGGTTCGATCTACTGCCCACGACAGAGGAAGCCCATCGCAGCGGGGCAGCAGAAGTCAGGCTGGCGCTGGAGCGACGAGTTTCTGCTGCCATCCTGTGGCTACCGGCCGTGTTCACGGAATCACTCAGTCACCGAGGCTGGAGAAGCCCTCGGAGCTCAGCCCAGCACCCAACATCACCGCAGTGGTCACACCAGGGAACTCAGGATCACAGCCGGGCTGACCTTCAACACCTCCAAGGATGGCAACTCCACCACTGCCCTGGGCAGGCCACTCCAGGCTCTGAGCACCCTGTCCGTGAGGAACATGTAAGTTGGCAGAGAGGATGATCTGAGCCAGGCTCTTCTCAGTGTCATCTAGTGATAGGACAAGGGGCAGTGGGTGTCAGCTGGAACAGAGGAGGGTCCATGTGAGTTTTAGAAGGACCTTCTTCACAGTGAGGGTGACAGAGCCCTGGCAGGGGCTGCCCAGGGAGGCTGTGGAGTCTCCTTCACTGGAGATGTTTAAAACCCTCCTGGATGTGTTCCTGTGTGACTTGGTCTAGGTGATCCTGCTGTGTCAGGGGGATTGGACTGGATGGTCTTTCAAGGTCCCTTACAATCCCTCATGTTCTGTGGTCTCTGGTGGTGGGATGTTGTCACTTGGGAGAGAAGGTGATCTCTGATGGTGGGATGGTGTAACCTGAGAGATGAGGTGATCTCTGGTGGTGGGACGGTGTAACCTGAGAGATGAGGTGATCTCTGGTGGTGGGATGGTGTAACCTGAGAGATGAGGTGGTCTCTGGTGGTGGGATGGCGATCTTCATGAAACACAAAATCCCCCCATGGGAAGGGAGGTGTGACAGTCACAGACGAAGTCATTTGGGATTCCTAACTCTTTTTCCCCTCAGAAACCAACCCAGTTCTGGGCCCCCTCAGTTCAAGAGGGACAGGGAGTGTCCAAAAGGGGGACATAAGGATGATCAGGGGACAGGAGCATCTGCCTTATGAGGAGAGATTGAGAGACCTGGGGCTGTTCAGCTTGGAGAGGAGAAGGTTACAAGGGCACCTAATCCCTGTCTATAAATCTATGAGGGCTGGGTGTCAAGAAGAAGGAGACAATCATTTTTCTCTTGTGCCCTGTGATAGGACAAGGGGCACTGGGTGTCAGTTGGAGCTCAGAAGGTTCCACCTCAACATGAGGAAGAACTTCTTCCCAGTGAGGGTGACGGAGCACTGGAAGGGGCTGCCCAGGGAGGTTGTGGAGTCTCCTCCTTTGGAGGTTTAAATCCTGCTTGGACATGTTCCTGTCTGACTTGATCTAGGAGATCCTGCTGTGGCAGGGGGACTGGACAGGGTGAACTTTCAAGGTCCCTTCCAATTCCTAATGACGCCATGATTCCCAAGACCCACCTGGATGAGTCCCTATGTGACCTGTCTTAGATTTTGTGCTCATGCTTGAGCAGAGGGGTTGGACTCGATGACCTCTGGAGGTCCCTTCCAACCCCTAATGATCTGTGTATTAGACACCCCATGGCTCTGAAACGGTGGCTCGTGTAGTCCTGTCTCTGTGTCATTGCACAGACACATCTGCACTGCAGACCAAAGGGCTTTCCTTTGCTTTTCCACCACAGTTCACCTCAACAACTGTGTAGAAGAAGTCTTGAAGTAGAAGAGTGAGCCTTTTATTAGGAAGAAATGAACATCTACTTTCTTTGGAAGAGCAAGACCTGGCAGCAATGGGCTTGGACACACCAAGAGTAGGTAAAGGATGTTTTTTCTACAGAGTAAGTGCATTTTGTGACCTGCACCTCTGGCTACAGGCAGTGTTGTGTCTGGATGCTTGTAAGTGAAAGAAACCCATTAGTAATGAATTTAAAATGCAAATGTTGAGTGTGATGGACCTGCAGGCACATTCTGTAGTGAGCTGGAGGGTTTTGCCTTGCAAAGGTGCCTCCACAGAACCACAGAACACTAGGGGTTGGAAGGGACCTCAAAAGATCATCCAGTCCAATCCCTCTGCCACAGCAGGATCCCCCAGATCCAGTCCCACAGGAACATGTCCAGGTGGGCTTGAAATGTCTCCAGAGAAGGAGACTCCACAACCCCCCTGGGCAGCCCCTGCCAGGGCTCTGGCACCCTCACTGGGAAGAAGTTCCTTGTCATATTTATATAGAACCTCCTCTGTTCTAGCTCACAGCCATTGCCCCTTGTCCTTGTGGCAGTGGAGCTTGCCAGTGGCATGTCCACGTCTTCTGAATTCCCCTAGTGTGGGGAAGCTGCCCCAGATGGGGGGGTGAAAAGTTCTGACTCTTTATAGAATCACAGAAGGGCCCTCCAAAGGGCATCTGGTCCAAATTCCCCTGCAGGAAGCAGGGACAACCTCAACTAGACCAGGTTGCCCAGAGCCTTGTACAACCTTCCCTTGAAGATCTCCAGGGATGGGGCCTCAACTCCCTCCCTGGGCAACCTGTTCCAGTGTTCAACCCCTCCTGCTAAAGACCTTCTTCCCAACAGCCCCTTTCAATCTGCTCTTCTCTAGTGTGAAACCACTGCCCCTTGTCCTGTCACTGCAGGGCTTCATAAGCAGCTCCTCTGCAGCCTCCTTGTAGCCCCCTTCAGGGATGGGAAGGTCACCATCAGGTCCCCCTGGAGCCTTCTCCTCTCCAGGCTGCACAACCCCAGCTCCCTCAGCCTGTCCTTGTAGGCTTCTTCTAAGAAATCCAGTGTGAAGCAGCCTAGACAGCCCCTCAAGGTGCCTTTCATCACTTGGTGGCCCAAGACAGCTGTTCTGAGGGATCAGGTGAGTGGAGGTGACCACTGAGCATCACAGTCCTAGTTTAGTTTACACATGGAGTGAGTTGGTTGTGTCTACCTCTCCCAAGCAGAGAGCACTTCATGGACTGCTCCTAGTCTAGGAGTATAAATCAGTATTAAATGAAGGTGGATCAGAAGCGGGGTGGTTAGTAGATGGAGAGAGGTTCTCCTCCCCCTCTACTCTGCCCTGGTGAGACTGCAGCTGGAATCTTGTGTCNTATGGAGGGATGAAGGGCTAACTCCTGTGCCACCCAGAAGGAAGGTGGCCCAAGTGGCACACGTGGTGTTTGTACACAAATGTGCAAGTGAAAACAACCCAAAGTGATCAAAAGAGTAAATTCAAGGTGGGAGAAGAAGGCTATTGATCCAAACCTGGAAAAGAAAGGAAATCTGGGCTGGTTGTCAGCAAGAGCATCGATTTATGGAGAAGTTCATTATGACAAAGCGCAGTGTGCTTGTAGGAGCTCGTCCCTGAGGAACTCTCCCACCTGCCTCACTGGGATTATCTGGGCCATTTGGTTCTCACTGCTTCACAGACCAGTTTGTGTGGTCACTTGAAGTGCTGGGGGCAGTGCTGGGCTCCTGACTTCAAGCAAGAGATGGAGGGGCTGGAGTGGGTGCAGAGGAGAAACGAGGCTGGGGAAGGGACTGGAGGGAGAGGCTGAGGGAGCTGGGGGTGTTGAGCCTGGAGAAGAGGAGACTCAGAGGAGACCTTTTCTCTCTCTCCAGCTCCTTGAAAAGAGGTTGTAGTCAGGTGGGGGTCAAACTCTTCTCCCAGGCAACTAGTGCCAGGATGAGAGGACAGAGCCTGAAGCTGCCAGGGGAGGGTTAGGTTGGATGTTAGGAAGCCCTTCCTCCTGGAAAGGGTGATCAGAGCCTGGACTGGACTGGCCAGAGCAGTGGTGGAGTCCCCATCCCTGGAGGTGTTGCAGGGCAGCCTGGCTGTGGCCCTCAGTGCCCTGGTGTGGCCACTATGGTGATGTTAGGTGCTGGTCTGGTCTGGCTGAGCTCAAAGGGCTTCTCCACCCTCAGTCATTCTCTGATCCTGTGAAATCCTCCAAGCCAAAGCTAAATACAACCACTAGTTTGAGCAGTGCTCAGACTGTAGAGTAGGGTTGATGTAGAGTAGGGTTGATGGTTGATGGTCCTGGGGTCTTCTCCAGCCTGAATGGTTCTATGGTTCCATGACCCTGTGCTTCCTTGCAAAGCTCCAGTCCAGGAGAACATCTGTGGTCCAGGACTGTGTCCAATTGCACAGGTAGTCCTTAGCATGTGCTAGTGTCAGCGAGACAGGATCCCACACCTGCAGCCTCTCACGTCCTCTTGCTCACACAAACCTCTGCCTGGGGTCCCATAATGAGCTCATGGGGTCATCTCCCTCTGGGGACTTGCTTTGAACAGCCTGTTCCTAAACACTGACAGATCTAAAGGTGCGTTGGCAGTCAGGATCCTAAAGGTGTTTGGGTGCCAGTACAGGGTGCTGCACCCCTGTAAGAGGGGATGATGTCATTCAGTGGCACTCTAGACCCTGTTGAAGGTCCTAGTCCCTTTGTGCTGGTCTTTCTGTTTCCTCTGACAACAACCTTGTGTAGGGCCACCTCAGTGCAGGTTAGTTTTAAGAACAAGAAGTCAATGGTAGACAAAGGGGAAGGGTAGGGAGCTAAGCTGGGTTTGGGTGGAAATAGGGTGTTTCTTCCATCATTCAATGAGAAGGAACTTCGTCCCAGGGTGGCAGAGCACTGGAAGGGGCTGCCCAAGGACATTGTGGAGTCTCCTTGTCTGGAGATGTTTCAAACCCAGCTGGATGTGTTCCTGTGTGACTGGATCTCAGTGATCCTGCTGTGGCAGGGGGTTTGGACTGGATGGTCTTTCAAGGTCCCTTCCACTCCCTAATGTTCTGTGATTCCTCATCACAAAACAGGGCAAGAACCATCAGCCTTCTCTTCCTTTAACCTCACCTGGGGTGCTGTGTTCCATTCTGCAGCACCCAGGGCAAGAAGGATGGGGAACTGATGGAGCAAGTCCATAGGAGGACCATAGGGGATGGTCACAGGGCTGGAGCACATCTCCTATGAAGACAGGCTGAGCCAATTGCAGTTGTTCTGCCTGGAGAAGGCTCTTGGAGGATCTTATAGCAGCCTTCTTGTATCTGAAGGGGCTACAAGAAGTTGGAGAGGGGCTTTTTACAAGTGACTTTAGTGAATAGGACAAGGGAGAGAGTTTCAAGCTAAAAGAGGGGAGATTAGGTTAGATCTTAGGAAGAAACTTCTCACTTTGAGGGTGCCACTGGAGCTGTTTGCCCAGGGAGGTTGTAGAAGGTTCAAAGGTAGAGGTTCCAAGGCCAGGTTGGATGGGGCCCTGGGCAGCCTGGTCTGATGAGAGATGTGTCTCTGCCCATGGCAGAGATGATTGGAACCCGCTGATCTCTGAGGTTCCTTCTAACCTGAGTCATTCTATGATTCAAACCTATTTTTGTTGACAACTTCTCACCTGCCCATAAGTTTCCTCCTCCTCCCGAGGACAGGTAAGAGTGTAGGAGCTGAGTGGTTGCTTGAATTTCACTCTTCCCAAGAAACTAACTTGCCTGGGCATGTCTGGTGATCCTGCTGTGGCAGGGGGTTGGACTGGATGGTCTTTCAAGGTCCCTTCCAATCCCTAATGACTGGATCTAGGGGATCCTGCTGTGTTGGGGGGATTGGACTGGATGGTCTTTCAAGGTCCCTTCCAATCCCTTATGATTCTATGTGACAAAGCTCCCCATGTCTCTCTCTGTATCTCATAGGGTTGGTTTCTCCTCATGTGTGGTGGGGCAGTGAATTAAAACTTCTTGAGGTATCTCTTCTCCAAATTGAGTTGGTCTTGAGGTGTCTCTCTTCCAAACTGAGTCGGTCATTTCACTGCCTGCAGATTCACAAGTGGTTTTATTATAGAATCATAGAATCATCATGGCTGGAAAGGACCTCCAGGGTCATCAAGTCCAACCTTTTCTCCTAGTGTCTGATGCTTTAGGTGGGAGATCTTGGCTGAAACACAATCTCCAGCTGTTGATGTTGTTGGTGGGACACGTGGGGATCCAGGTGAGGCCCCACAAAGCCCCACCACCACTAAGGCTGCGACGACTTTATAGCCTGAAGTCATGGCTGCCACAGGGGGAAACCGGAAGATTCGTTGCCTGTGCCCTGCTGGGCCACAAACTCTTTCTTGAGGTCCCTTCCAATCCCTAATGATTCTATGATTGTATTTGCTCCTCTGAGTCACCCCCTCCACCCAGCCCTCCCTGGCTAATTGCAAAATATCCTCTATATCAAGTTTCCTGGTGTGGCCAGCAGTTCTGCGGCGACACTGGTCTGTGGCCAGCAGTTCTGCGATGACCCTGGTCTGTGTTAGAGGCCGCCCAGTGATGGAAGGAGTGACTTCTTAGTGCCATCTGGCTCTTCTGGTGGTAGTTGTCTTTCTCATCCAGTGGCTAACTCTTCTTGAGCCAAGGCTGGCGGTAGAAGCCATGGGCAAGTGACACTAAGAGAAGCGTCTTACTCACATAAAGGATAAAAAGCACAAAGGTTTGGGTCCATGGCTGAAAAATCATAGAACCATAGGGACTGGAAGGGACCTCAAAAGATCATCCGGTCCAATCCCCTTCCCACAGCAGGATCACAGGAAGACACATTGTAGCTGGACCAACACATTTCCTTCTCCATAATGATCTCCAAGGACACTGTAGAGATGTTGGGGCTGGTCTCTTCTCACAGGTCATTAGTGAGAGAAGCAGAGGGAAGGGCTTCAAGCTTCCACAAGGTAGGTTTAGATTGGACATCAGGAAAAAATCCTTCCTGGAGAGAGTGGTTGGGTGCTGGGATGGGCTTCCCAGGGTGGTGGTTGAGTCCCCATCTCTGGATGCGTTGAAAAGTCACCTAGATGTGGTGCTGGGGGATCTGGTTTAGAGGTGAACTTGTAGAGTAGGGTTGCTGGTTGGACTCAATGATCCCAGGGGTCTTCTCCAACCTGAATGATTCTGTGATTCTTCTGAAGATCCTTTTTGCATCCTTTCCTTTCCCTTTACCTTCCTCTTGTAAAAATCCTTATGTTTGTAGACGTGAAGGTAGAAGAGTCAGTTTGAAACAACCACCACAAGAAGGTTTTGCTTTGCTGAATTTGTTATGTTGAGGTCTTGGCTTCTCTCTCACAGTCATGGAATGTGAGGGATTGGAAGGGACCCCTGGAGATCATCTAGTCCACCCCCCTGCCAAGGCAGGATCTCCTAGGTCAGGGGCTTACACAGGGCAGCATCCAGGTTGGTTTTGAAAGTCTCCAGAGCAGGAGACTCCACAACCTCTCTGGGCAGCCTGTTCCGTGGCTCCATCATTCTCACAGTAACGAAGGTTCTCCTTGTGTTATGGTGGAACTTCCTACGTTCTAGCTCGTCCCAGTTACTCCTTGTCCTATTATAGGGCACCAGCATAAAGAGACTGGCCCCTTCCTCTTGACAGCCACCTCTCAGCTATTTACAGACATTGAGGTGACTCTGATGTGGTGGGGGGATGGGACTAGGTGATGTGTCAAGGTCCCTTCCAATCCCTAATATTCTGTGATTAAGATGCCCTCTCAGCCTTCTCTTCTCCACTAAACAGCCCTGGTTCTCTCAGCCTTTCTTCACTGGGGAGATGCTCAGGTCCCTTCAGCATCCTCATAACTCTCCCTAGATTAGTTTTTAAAACCAATCCTGGAAGAAACTCGTCCTGAGCTCCCATGGGGGTTGTGGATACTCCTTCTCTGGAGTTGTTTAAAACCCTCCTGGCCATGTTCCTGTGTGACTGGATCTAGGGGATCCTGCTGTGGCAGGGAGATGGGACTGGATGGTTTTTCAAGGTTCCTTCCAATTCTTAATGTTCTGTGATTCTGTGACTGGATCTAGGAGATCCTGCTGTGGTGGGGGGATTGGACTGGATGATCTTTTGAGATCCCTTCCAATCCCTAATGTCCTGTGATCCTGTGAGTGGATCTAGGGGATCCTGCTGTGGTGAGGGGATTGGACTGGATCATCTTTTGAGATCCCTTCTGATCCCTAATGGTCTGTGATCCTGTGAGTGGATCTAGGGGATCCTGCTCTGGCAGAGGGATTGGACTGGATCATCTTTTGAGATCCCTTCTGATCCCTAATGGTCTGTGATCCTGTGAGTGGATCGAGGGGATCCTGCTGTGGTGAGGGGATTGGACTGGATGATCTTTTTAGGTCCCTTCTATGATTTCTCAGTGTGTTCACTCCACAAAACCCCCAGACTAACCAAGTCCCCTCAGCTCCCCAAACCCTTGCCCGAGTAACTCTTAGTGCACTGCCGTGCCCAGCCCCAGAAAGCACTAACCTGCTTGGGTATCACTTGTTCCAGAAAGACCCAAAGTACCTTCCAAGCTCCTTCTGACCAACCTCTGGCAGGTAGTGCCAGAGCAGGGCCTGGCAGTTTGTCTCCTTCACCACGCAGGGGTTCAGCGAGGAAGGATGCGAACAAAAGCCTTATTAGCATCTTATTTGGCTCTTAATGGGTAGGGAAGATGCAAGATCCTTTTGGCACAGCAGTACTTCTTTTCCTCCAAGAAAGAAAGGTGGTGGGGGGAAGCAGAAAGGACTTTAATTGAAGGCTGCAATGTTGCATAAATGGAAGATCTAAGTTTTAATTGAAAAATAATTATAACCACTTAATCATTTTAAATGAGGGCTGTAATTGCAGTCGGTTCATAATAGCCAAATACAGACACTTAGATTCCTGCAATAAAGCAGGGATGGTGCAGCTTGATTTGCTAATAGCTCCTCCACTTCTCTCCTCTTTTGTCTCAAAGATTAATTCAGGCGAGGGCTATTAGTGCCGTTAATTGGTTCTGCAATTTAGACCTTGTGCTGCTGAATGAGTGACTGATGCAGACCTATCAGCCAATAATGTGAACACTTTGTCAATGTGTTTCTCATTGTCCGGCCACACATCGCTCCCCGAGCAGCTCCTCCGCCACCCAACCCGGGCTCCCCGGAGGGATCAAGAAGACTGGGTCTCCTCTGGGGTGAGGGATTCACTTAGCTTTAGATAGGTCACCGAGATGTCTTTGAAAGGATGGCCGGTGCATGAATAAAATAATCAGGCAGCCGGGGCGTCCTCCTTGGTAGGGAAGGGACAAATCCTGTATTCAGGACAAATCTTCTCTGTTACACTGCAAGAACGTTCAGTGAGGAGGGGTTGAAGCTGGCAATGAGATATGTTAGCTGGAAGATGGATATTATAAATACCAGAACTTCTTCACAGTGAGGGTGATGGAGCACTGGAAGGGGCTGCCCAGCAGGATTGTGGAGTCTCCTTCACTGGCGATGTTTAAAACCTGCCTGGATGTGTTCCTGTGTGACTTGGTCTAGGTGGTCCTGCTGTGGCAGGGGGATTGGACTGGATGATCTTTTGAGGTCCCTTCCAATGTCTAATGATTCTATGATACTGCTGGTGTGAAGGGGCTTCTGGCCCTGGGCAAGGTCCTCTAGGGATCCCCATCCTAGGGGAAGAAGATATGACTAAAGCCAGTCTAAAGTCACAGAAATCACAGAATTATTGAGGCTGGGGAAGCTCATCCAGCCCAGACCGGGACCTGACATCACCACAGTGGCCACACCAGGGCACAAGGACCACAGCCAGGGTGGCCTTCAACACCTCCAGGGATGGGGACTCCACCACTGCCCTGGCCAGTCCAGGCTCTGATCACCCTTTTCATGAGGAAGGGCTTCCTGACATCCAACCTCACCCTCCCCTGGCAGCTTCATGCCCTGGTGCTAATTGTCTGGGAGAAGCACCTGACCCCCACCTAACTACAACTTCCCTCCAGGGGGTTGTAGAAAGAGGAAAGTTCCCCCCAAGTCGTCTCTTCTCCAGGCTCAACACCCAGAGCTCCCTCAGCCTCTCCCTCTAGCACCTCCACCACAAACTCAAGACTCAAACAGATGTTATTTTTCACTTGAGCAGTTAGGGCATCAGTGATGGGCAGCTGGTGGGACGTGGCCTAACAGGAACCACTGGTGGCATCCTCCTGGACCAGAAGCTTAGAAACCCCAAAGGGCTTTGACCACCCATCCATTTTGTGGGAGACAACATCTTGCTTAGTCTTTACCAGAAATAACTGTCATGTTAGGACCCCAACAAGTGGAGCTGCAGGTCCTGCTCCATCCTCTTGGTCTGTTCCGTTTACTTTTCGGTTGGTCTTCTCTGAGAGCTTTGTATTTCTAAGCTGTGTGTCATTTATTGTTCCTCTCATGCTATTAATTCATTGACATACTGCACTGTGCTAATTAATGCAAACCCACAATTTTGATGCCATCATCTCTATTTCTTCATTTCTACTGTTTAATTATACTTCCCCCACAGCTAATTTGGGACCATTTCACAGAGTCTCCCTCTCTGGAGATGTTTAAAACTCGCCTGGATGTGCTCCTGGATATGTCCCAATGTGGTCTCAGCAGGGCAGAGTAGATGAGGAGGAGACCTTATCTACTGACTGCCCTGCTTCTAATGCAACCCAGGATGCCACTGGCCTTCTTGGCCACCAGGGCCCCTTGCTGGCTCCTGGCCATCCTGCTGTGCACTAGGAGCCCCAGGTCCCTTTCTCCTCTACTGCTCTCCAACAGGTCAGTCCCCACTCTATCCCAGTCTCTGAGGGTGTTCTTGCCCAGACTCTACACTGCCCTGGTTATACTTCATTAAACTTCTCCCTGCCCAGCTCTCCAGCCTGTCCAGGTCCCACTGCTGTGTTTTATTTCAGCGCTGACAAATCAAGGAGGATTGACTCAAACAAGAGGCTCTGTGAAAGGTGGGAGAAGAAGCAGCAAAGGCAAGAGCCCACGATGGTGGTTGATCCTCCCCAGTGACCTGGGAGAGAGTCGTAGACTGCACTTCAACTGGAGGAATAGTTGTGAAAGGTGCTGGTGAGTTTTGAATGAGAAAAATAAGTGGCACTCTCACGTCAAGTTGGTAAGTCTAGGTGGTTGAAGGAGTTCAGTCCTTGATGATTTTCACTGTAAGATGCTATCAGGAGAGAAAACTGTCCTTTTGGGTACAGCTATGAAAATGGCTCTTTGTAAGTGATACTTGCTGCCACTTGACTCAGTCATTCAATTAAAAACAGCGACGATTTGGCCAAGATCTTTCCCTTTTGCATGTGGATAGGGCTTCCCACCCAGGGATTGAGTTGTACCAAGCACAGAAGCACCTTCCAGGCTTCCCAGGATGACTGAATGCAAGCTGAGTCCATCCTTCTGGTGGAGGCTTGTATCTCCTTCACTGGACATGTTTAAGACCCACCTGGATGTGTTCCTGTGTGACTTGGTCTGGGTGGTGACTTGGACTTGGTTCTGTGACTTCACCAAACGCAATGGCTGGCTGTCATGAGCCCTTCTAGTCACCAGGTGATCGCAGCAGTGACAAACACGGGGAGTTTGTTTGCAGACTGGTCTTGGGCTCTATATTTAGCTGTGTGACACCGGGAAAGCTTTCCATGATTCAGCTGTGCTGACCGATACCGAAAGTCATTGGAGCCATCGTGAGCAGCAAGAGCAGTGTGTCAGCAGCGTTGGGTAGGTGCAGAAGAGGGCTGGGGAGAGGGAGTAGATTGCAGGAACCTACATGAATCACCAGTGCTGTTCCTTGGAGGGAAACAAAGGAAATGGGGTAACGTTGTGCTTGAACAAGAGCATGTTGATGAGACACGCTTATAAATATGGGATTTATATAAATGTATAAATATGGGAAGGGTGGGTGTGAGGAGGATGGAGCCAGGCTCTGCTCAGGGGCACCCAGTGACAGGACAAGGGGCAGTGGGTGTGAGCTGGAGCAGAGGAGGTTCTCCATCAATGTGAGAAGGACCTTGTTCCCAGTGAGGGTGCCAGAGCCCTGGTAGGGGCTGCCCAGGGGGGTTGTGGAGCCTCCATCTCTGGAGACATTTCAAACCCTCCTGGCCATGTTCCTGTGTCACTGGATCTAGGTGATCCTGCTGTGTTGGGGGGACTGGACTGGATGATTTTCCTAATGTTCAGTGATTCTGTGACCCATGTAGTTATTTTCCCCTGTTTGGTGACAATTTTCAGGCACCACTTTTCATGAATGAAGTGTAACACACTTCAGTGTTGATCATAAAATCTCCAGAACTGATTTTTGAGGCCTGGGATGAACAGTCTTGACGGAGAATGGCACCTTCTTTATGCACATTGTTTGACAGTGGGTTAGGGCTTTATGAGAAGTAGAGTCACTCTGCTTTGGGTGTGGAAAAGGACTGGATGACCTTCCAAGGTCCCTTACAGCTTGCTGAGTTCTTCCAAAACAATGCAGAACAAAATCAAACTCTAGAAGCCAACCACTATGTTCTCTCAACTGGTTGAATCTTCTTCAGAAGCAGCTTCACAAGGAAGTTCAGCACAGAAGACCAGTCCTCTGCTAAAGGACCTAATGGTCCTTTAACAAGAGTGAACATAACCAGATGACAGTGGTTGGCTTCTTTGTGCTTCCTGATGACCTTCCCCTTCCACCAGCTAAATGTCACCTCCCTGGACGCTAGTTCTTCTTTCAGGTTCCTTCCTGGATCCTTCACAGCATCATAGAAATTAGGGATTGGAAGGGACCTCAAAAGGTCAACCAGTCCAATTCTCCTGCCAGACCAGGATCCCCTAGATCCAGTCACACAGCAACGTGTCCGGGCAGGTTTTAAACGTCTCCATAGAGACTCCAGAACCCCCCCTGAGTAGCCCCTTCCAGAGCTCTGGCATCCTCACCAGAAAGAAGTTCCTTCTCACACTGATGTGGAACCTCCTTTGTTCCAGCTCACACCCACTGCCCTTTGTCGTATCATTGGGTGCCCCTGTGCAGAGCCTGGCTCCATCCTCCTCACACCCACCCTGTGAGTCTGACACTGTTGAAGAGGGTTTGTCATCTTTTTACTCTTGCACAGAGCAACACCCCCGTTCCTCCTTTCCAACAGCCAACAAGTTGGCACCAATAGAAACTTGGACTAGAAAGAAAGTGATGAGGGATGTGACAGAATGGACACAAACCAACCAGATGATGGTCTATGATAAGATCAGGTTTGTTAGGTCTCTTGTCTGACAGTAACATACAGCAACATTTGCCTTGTCCTCTTTCTTTGTCCATCTAAACAAGCCCAAATACTAGTTTGGATGAGGACAACAAAGCAATAGCAACTTGTCTTGGCTTCTACTTGTCTTTTTCCCCTGCTCTACCTGCCAGATTTGGTCCTTCACTGAAACAGGCTGCCCAGGGAGGTGGTGGAGTTGTTTAATAACTGAGTAGCTCAAGCACTGGAGGTCATGGTGTAGGGGTGAGGGTGATGTTGGGATGAGGGCTCGACGGGATGAACCAAGAGGTCCTTTCCAGCCCTGGTGACTCTACTACTCTATTCTATGATTCCTTGGAGCACTTGAGGCCATGGTCTAGGGGTTTGGGAGCTGTTGGGATGAGAGCTGGACTTGCTGGTCCTGGAGGTCCTTTCCAACCAGAATGATTCTGTGATTCTTTGATTCACACCATCCGTTTCTTCAGCAACTGCAGCCTTTTCCATGGGCTCCTAGCCTGACCTCATCAAGCAGCAAGGTCCACCCAGCATCAGCACCCTGCCCTTTGCTGTCCTGTCTTGCACATCATCCTCTGCTGAAGTGGTTTGGTTAGAGAGACATGCAAAAACAAACCCTCTAGTGATAGGACAAGGGGCAACGGGTGTGAGCTGGAACAGAGGAGGTTCCACATCAATATGAGAAGGAACTTCTTCCCAGTGAGGGTTACAGAGCCCTGGAAGGGGCTGCCCAGGGGGGTTGTGGAGTCTCCTTCTGTGGAGATGATTAAAACCCACCTGGACTTGTTCCTGTGCGACTTGGTCTGGATGATCCTGCTGTGTTGGGGGATTGGACTGGATGATCTTTCAAGGTCCCTTCCACCACCTAACGTTCGTGATTTTCTCCACTTGGCTCAAAAGCACCATCACTGCCAGGAAGGGATTCGGTTTTCTGCCACTTTCATCAGTTTCATCTGGTTTAAGCACCTCTGGGTTGTTCTCCTGCAGTGCACAGCCTCTCGTGCAGAAGTTCTCCCGTGGTTCCTTCAAAGGGACCCCCTGAGCCCTGTGGCTGGTGCTGGCTACACCTCTGCCCGGAGAGAGAAGGCAAACAGAGCGCGAGGCGTTCACGCCGCACGTCACAAACGGTTCTTGGTACCGACCGAGGAAAATTATCTCAGCGGAGCAGATAAAGGGAAGGGGTAGGTTTTGTGTGGTGCAGACCAGACCTCTCCTGACTCCCGGCTGTGACGTGGGCTGTGCCTCCAGCTAAAAGTCCCTTCTGCCCTGGCTGCCTGCCCCAGTCCTGGCTTGCGGAGGCTTGCGTGCACCGAGGATCTGCCTGCCGAGCACCGGGCACCATGTCTGTGACAATATGCCAGTCCATGGGCTTTGTGGTGTCGGCTTTAGGAATAGGAGGCGTCATCGCGTCGACGTGCATGGACCAGTGGAGCACCCAAGACCTGTACAATAACCCAGTGACGGCGGTGTTCAACTACCAGGGCCTCTGGCGCACCTGTGTCCGGGACAGCTCCGGCTTCACCGAATGCCGTGGCTACTTCACCATCTTGGGCTTGCCAGGTAAGGCTTGTTGGCTGTGAGGGCGGAGAGGGTGGGTGGGCAGAGCCGTGGGCTTGTGCCAGAAGTTGTGTGTGACCAGTGGTGATGGGTGATTCTTTGGTGAAGAGCAGGGTAGTGAAAAAGGAACTGAGATGCTCATCCTGTTTGGATGAGAGGATCCTTGGAAGTATCTGAACCCAAATCCCCTCCCATGGTAATGCTGAGATTCAGCAAAACTCATTACAGCTGAAGAGACCCAGCTCCCTCAGCCTCTCCTCAGCAGGGAGATGCTCCCCTCTCTCCATCATTCCTGTGGCTCTGGCTGGACTCTCTCCAGCAGCTCTGTGTCCTTCTGGAACTGAGGGCCCCACAACTGGACACAAGATTCCAGCTGTGGTCTTCCTAGGGCAGAGCAGAGGGGGAAGAGAACCTCTCTCCATCTACTAACCACCCCCCTTCTGATCCACCCCAGAGGGATGACATTGGCCTTCTTGGCAAAGGAGCCTGAGGGGTGATCCCATGGATGTTGATCAATATGTGAAGGGTGGGTGTCAGAAGGATGGAGCCAGGCTCTGCTCAGGGGCACCGTGACAGGACAAGGGGCAACAGGTGTGAGCTGGGACAGAGGAGGTTCCACATCAACATGAGAAGGACCTTCTTCATGGTGAGGGTGACAGAGCCCTGGCAGGGGCTTCCCAGGGGGGTTGTGGCATCTCCTTCTCTGGAGACGTTTCGAACCCACCTGGAGATGTTCCTGTGCGACCTGGTCTAGGTGATCCTGCTGTGTGAGCGGGATTGGACTGGATGACCTTTCGAGATCCCTTCCAAACCCTAATGATTCTATGTTCCTGTGCAACTGGATTTATGGGATCCTGCTGTGTGAGGGGGGTTGGACTGGATGACCTTTCAAGGTCACTTCCAATCCCTAATGACTGTATCTAGGGGATTCTGCTGTGTCGGGGGATTGGACTGGATGACCTTTCGAGGTCCCTTCCAGTCCCTAATGTTCTGTGATTCCATGACTCTGTGAATATACATCAGGGTTAGGAGGTCTTGTCCAAGCAATACACCCACAGCAGGGGTTTCTCCACGGGGTGGTTTGTCCCCTGTGCCGTGACCAGCTCGGGCACGCTCCCCTACCCAGGCCGTGTGGCTCTGTGTGCCTTCCCACCAGAAACCACTAATACCCTTGGCACGGGAGAAGATCCTCCTCTAAGAGGATATGTCACAGCTCAGCTCACCGTATTTCTCTTTGGGCTAACACCATCAGGCTGGATTTCTCCTTAATTCTCCTTTGGTTCCAGTTTTCTTCCTTCCGTGGGTATCACTGCTGTCCTGGTTGTGCCCAGAGTATCTCGGGGTGCAGACAATTAGGTTACAACAGGATTATCCGGGGGGCCTTCTGGCCTGAACACAGTGAGAAAAAAGGCTCTTAGGCTGTTATATCCATCGAGCCTCTGCTTTGGGATGGGGAGAATGAGGGAAGAAGCCTATTATATCAGGAGATCGTGGCAGAACTTCTGCAAAATGGCATTTCCAAAACACAAAGGAATAAGCACTGAGCACAGAAATTGCTTCTTCTCCAGCAGTCTGCTCCTGCACAACTCAGCCCGATGCAACCCAATGCAGCTGCACCCCCAGACACCAGCAGGAGAGGGGTTTCAACCCCAGAGCAGGTTGCCCGGGGTGGCTGTGGAGTCTCCTTCACTGGAGATGTTCAAGACTCACTTGGATGTGTTCCTGTGTGACTTGGTCTAGGGGATCCTGCTGTGGCAGGGGGATTGGAGTAGATGATGTGTTCCTGTGTGACTTGATCCAGGTGATCCTGCTCTGGCAGGGGGATTGGACTGGATGATCTCTCGAGGTCCCTTCCGATCCCTAATGATTCTATGATCTTCCAAGGTCCCTTCCAATCTCTAATGCTTCTATGATCACTCAAGGACCCTTCCAACCCCTAATGTTCTGTGACTCTGTGATCTTGCTGAAGCACTCAGTGCTGTAGAAGATGTGAGGTAGTGAAGGGTGGCATCCAGAGCAGGAGACTTGGGCAGGGTTTGTCCTCGCACAGTGGCAGCTAAGCTGAGCACTGTTCCCAAAGGAACCTCCTGCAGCAAGGGGCAGGAGATGCTGGTAAGACTCGACTTGATCCGGCTCAGTGCTTGTAGGTAACGAGATTACAGTGGCCACATCAGGAACAAGTGGTGATGGAAACAGCAAATCCTCCACACACACACACTGCAGAACCTCCCCAGTTCATCACCAGTAAAGCTTAAAGTTGCAGAAAACATAACTCTACAGAAGCAGCACTTAACCTTTTCACATGTTCAGCTCTGGGGACTACAGTAGTCTCTGAAGAAACCCTAATTATAGAGTCACTGAGGCTGGAGAAGCCCTCTGAGCACATCCAGCCCAGCCCAGGACATCACATCACCACAGCAGAAACACCAGGGCACTGAGGGCCACAGCCAGGCTGGCCTTCAACACCTCCAGGGATGGGGACTCCACCACCTTCTTGAGATTTAGGGTCTTTGGAAAGACCTCAGTCGCTCACCGGGGCTTGATGAGAAACAAACTAGGGATTATTTTTTGCAGTCCCCATCTCCAGACTGGTGGGTGGGGAATAATTTCCTAACAGGGGGATGCACAGCAGTGTTGGGGAGCAGGGATGTCCTTCGTTAGGCTGTGAGAGGTCCATCTGTCTCTCCTCACCTCTATCCAGACTGCTCGGCCAGCTGCAGGTGGAACTGGAACATCCCATCCTAAATGTCAGGGTTTCCAATGGACCCAGTCATCCTAGACTGGGATGGCCATGTGCCTTTGCTTGTCCTCTTGCAGCAACCTAAAAAAAGGGGTACAAAGTCAAGAGGTTAAAGCATAACCTTTAAAAATAAAGGTGGGTGGGAGCCCAGAGCCCCCAGAGCTGCTCTGCTTATCCTCAGTGGTTATGGTCAGCACTAGCGTGGCCAGCAGGACCCAGGAGGTGATCCTGCCCCTATACTGGGCTCCACCTCAAGTACTGGGGGCAGTTATGGGCACTGCAGTGCAGGAAGGACACAGAGGGGCTGGAGAAGGGGAACTGGGCTGGTTAGGGGTCTGGAGAACAGGTCTGATGGGGAGAGGCTGAGGGAGCTGGGGCTATTCAGCCTGAAGGACAGGAGGCTGAGAGGAGACCTCACTGCTCTCTACAGCTACCTGAAGGGAGGTTGGAGTGAGGTGGAGGTTGGTCTCTTCTCCCTAAGGACTAGCAGTAGGACCAGAGGAAATCACAGAACATTAGGGAGTGGAAGGGACCTCGAAAGATCATCTAGTCCAATCCCCCTGCCAGAGCAGGATGGGGTCAGGTTGTGCCAGGGGAGGCTCAGATTGGATCTTAGGAAAAACTTCTTCCCAGGAAGAGTGGGGAGGCCATGGAACAGGCTGCCCAGGGATGGGGTGGAGGCACCATCCCTACAGAGAGTCAACAACTGGGCAGCCAGGGTGATTTGGAGATGTTTAAAACCCACCTGGACTTGTTCCTGTGCAACTTGGTCTAGGTGGTCTTGCTGTGGCAGGGGAATTGGACTAGATGATCTTTCAAGGTCCCTTCCAAACCCAAATCTTCTGTGACTGAGAAGATGTCAGACAATATAGAACAGGAGGGACAGGCAGGAGCCTGGGGGCAGAGAGCAAAGGAGGGACTTCATTAAGAAGGAAAAAAATCCACCCCACTTTGTAGGGCTGTGCTGGTACCACCAGTCATGGAAAGCTCCTAACTGGGGTGAAACCAGGTTAATATTTACATGCCACACACTGGTGGGGAAGGCTCTTCACCATAGCATCATCAAGGCTGGAAGAGACCTTCCAGATCATCGAGTCCAACGGTCCATCCTACGACCCCCAACTACTAATCCATCTTCTCAGTCACAGAAGATTTGGGGCTCCTGCATGACCTGGTCTGGGGGATCCTGCTCTGGATGATCTTTAGAGGTCCCTTCCAATCCCTGATGTCCTGTGATTTTCCCTTCAGTCTATCTGAAAATCAAAATCCCAACTAAATAGAGGATAGATGATGGGCAAAACCAGTTTAATTTTTGCTGCAGGAGTGAGGGACAGAGCAAATAAAACCTCAGAAGCACTCGGGTCACCTCGCTGCCTTAGCAGAACCACAGAACATTAGGGGTTGGAAGGGATCTTGAAAGATCATCCAGTCCAACCCTCCTGCCACAGCAGGATCCCCCAGACCAAGTCACAAAGGAACTCATCCAGGAGGGTCTTAAATGTCTCCAGCAGCCCTGATTATAGGTCTTGGTGCTCAGGGCTCTTCTGGCCAAGTCGCACAAGAACATGTCCAGGTGGGTTTTAAATGTCTCCAGAGAAGGAGACTCCACAACCCCCCTGGGCAGCATCTTCCAGGGCTCCGTCAGCCTAGACTGAGTTGCACAGGAATACGGCCAGGTGGGCAAGATAATGAGAAGTAGCCCAGGTGGCTGATGGCCAGTGTCCTGATTACTCGCTGCAAGTTCAGTCTCTGGTGAAATATCGTAGGATCATTCCGGTTGGAAAAGACCCCTGGGATCATCAAGGAGTCCAATCATCAACCCTACTCTACAAGGTCACCCCTAAATCACATCCCCCAACACCACATCTAAGCATCTTTTAAACTCATCCAGGGATGGAGATCAACCCCCACCCTGGGAGGCCCAGCCCAGTCCCTGACCACTCTCTCCAGGAAGAATCTCTTCCTGATGGCCAGTCTGACCCTCCTCTGTTGGAGCTGGAAGCCCTTCCCTCTGCTTCTGTCACTAATGACCTGTGAGAAGAGCCCAGCACCAGCATCTCTGCAGTGTCCTTTCAGGTAGTTGTGGAGAGCGATGAGGTCTCCCCTCAGCCTCCTCTTCCTCAAACTAAACAGCCCCAACTCTCTCCATCTCTTGGTCCCACCAGACTGATGCTCCAGGCCCTGAGTTTCCCTCAAGAGCTCAGTCGGTTTGCTCTCACGTTCCTTTCTCTCATTACTTTGTGCTCCTCGCTCTTGGTGTCTCAGCAGACCTTGTTGTGACCATCTGGAGGACACGAACTGAATTCAAACACTCACATAACGGACAAACAGCGAGCGCTGAGCTGCAGCAAACTGGTGGTTCCACCCAGCCGGACCTCACGGGGCTGTTTTCCTACTGAAAGGAGCATTTTTCAGTCTCTTACAACCAAACCACAATAATTTTCATGTTGTCTGTCTTGGTCTCTGTCTTTTCCAGACCTCTCCAACTAGACTCAGTCATTCTTTGTTGAAAGAACATTTCATTCTCGAGTCAGAACCTCCTTTGACTCTTGGAGAAAGGCTGAGGCGACTCCCTGCTTGGAACAAAAGGCTGGTGGCTTGAAAAATCAGAATATTTTTGCTTTCTGAAGCCTGAGAGCTCTTTACTTGGCTTCTCCAAGTAGCAGAAGGATACTTGGCACTGGAGGGGCCAGAGTAGCCCGTCGGGAAGTAGCCGTCGCTGCCCAGACTGCTGCACAAACAATGGTGTTGAGGTTTGCTGCTGCAGGGCAGCAGATGTTCCCTGAGGAGGGTTCATGTCTGGGAAGTTTCAAGCTGGCGTCTCTGGGTTCTTTCTACTTCTGGGTCAGTGTCCTACAAGGGTTTCTCCAATGAGAAGTGTAGGGTCTGGCATCTGGGCAAGAACAACCCCAGGAACCAGTGTAGGCTGGGGACTGACCTGTTGCAGAGTAGTGAAGGAGAGAGGGACCTGGGGGTCCTGGTGGCCAGCAGGATGACTATGAGCCAGCAGTGTGTTCTTGTGGCCAAGAGGGCCAACAGCATCCTGGGGTGGATCAGAATGAGGGGTGGTTAGCAGATTGAGAGAGGTTCTCCTTCCCCTGTACT
>VXBP01008555.1:37558-74964 GCA_013400115.1 Rhinopomastus cyanomelas
GGATGGGACTGGATGATCTTTTGAGGTCCCTTCCTATCCCTAATGTTCTGTCATTCTGTGACTGGATCTAGGGGATCCTGCTCTGGCAGGGGGATTGGACTGGATGATCTTTTGAGGTCCCTTCCAATCCCTAATGCTCTGTGTTTCTGTGAAATGTGGGGTGTGGGCTACAGCTCAAGGGTGTAGCTTCTCTCACTCCACCTCTGCTGAGAGACTATGAAGGCCCTCTGGACCACCAGAAGACCAGTGGTGTAGAGTGGCTCTGAGCTGGGACAGGGGACTTCCATGAGCCCCTCTCACTGTGCAGTTTCAAAAAGTCCAGCCCTCCTCATTCTATGGACTGGTGGCCTCCTGGAGATTTGTGTTCACCATGGTGATGGAGGAGCAGAAAGAGCAGGGTGGGTTTGCTTTGTTTCAGTCTGGACTCGCTGGAATTGGTCAGCAGGGTGTGAGCTGTATTTGCAAATTTGAAAGCAAACATGAGCTGTAGGTGGTTTTTAGGGGAGAGGCAGCGATAACATTCAGGAGCTGCAATGGGCCCAGCCAACGGTTTTGAGATAATAGCTGGGTCCACACCTGGGTGTAGATACAGCAAGCATGAGCTGAAATTAAGGCTGTGGAGGGGAGTGATCACAAAGTGTCACACAATCAGAGAATCATAGAACATCAAGGATTGGAAGGGACCTTCAAAGATCATCTAGTCCAATCCCTCTGCAAGAGCAGGATCCCCTGGATCCAGTCACACAGGAACATGGCCAGGTGGGTTTGAAACATCTCCAGAGGAGGAGACTCCACCTGGAGACCGAGCAACAGGCACCTGCTTGGAGATGATCCTACGACCTGTTATAGGGCTGGGTGCTGGGAAAATGGGATAACGAGCTCTTTTGTAAATCACAGACTCACAGAACATTAGGGATTGGAAGGGACCTCAAGAGATCATCCAGTCCAGTCCCCCTGCCACAGCAGGATCACAACAGCTTCCCCAGGGAAGTGATGGAGTCACCATCCGATTCTATGATTCTTTGATCCATGGAAGGATTTAAGATGCTTATAGGTGTGGAAACACTTTAGCCCCCATGAGCATCTAAGAAACAGCCATTAAAAATTCATCTCCAAAAAAGAACATTCCAGAAATGCAGAGAACATGTGCTCTGGGGAGGGTTGGGAAGGAAGCAAGTTTGTGTTTTTCCTCCTGAACTTTGCTTCAGCCAACCACAGAGGAAGGTGTTTGTGGGAGCTTTGAGCAACCTGTGCTGACAGAGCACAAGCAGCTGACGTTGGGATAGTGGTCCTGCTGTTGCGGGGGATTGGACTGGATGGTCTTCAAATCCCTGATGTTCTGAGGAAACAGGAACACAACCCCCTACCCTCCTCATTAATGTCTTTAAATATGTAAAGGGTGGGTGTCAGGAGGATGGAGCCAGGCTCTGCTCAGTGTCATCTAACGATAGGACAAGGGACAGTGGGTGTGAGGTGGAACGTAGAAGGTTCCACATCAGTGTGAGAAAGAACTTCCCTGTGAGGGTGACAGAGCACTGGAAGGGGCTGCTCAGTGGGGTTGTGGAGTCTCCTTCTCTGGAGACATGTTCCTGTGCAACTGGATCTAGGTGATCCTGCTGTGGCAGGGGGATTGGATTAGATGATCTTTTGAGGTCCCTTCCAATCCCTAATGATTCTGTGATTCTATGAATATTCCTTCAATGACAAGGAATTCTGGGGTGCTGGCTGATTGCCCCTTGGCTAGTGACTGCAGCATCACCCTCATTATTGAAGTTGCTCATCACCCTCTGTGGTTGAAGTTGCTTTCTGAGGCCCATTTTTGGAGGGAGGTCTCAGAAGGGGGAGTAAACCAACCCTGAGCTGGTTTATCCTCTTCAGAGACATGAGTCTACCTAGTCCTCCAAATCAAACACAGCCTGTGTCACGGAATCACAGAGCATTAGGGATTGGAAGTGACCTCAAAGATCATCCAGTCCAACCCCCCTAGGATCCCCTAGGTCCAGCCACACCTGGAAACTCCTGATATTTTTGATTTCTCCACCATTCCTCTGGGCTTTCAATGGCTCTGAGTAAAAGGGGTGGTGAGAAGGGGCATCCCCCATCAGCAGGATAAATCTGTCTCCCTAAGGAAAGGTCTGATTTTTCTGCAGATGTGCTGGGGAGAAGCAATGGGACGTGAGGGTGTGAAAGGCTGGAGGGGAAGAGGAGGAGAAGGTCCTTATTGGCTTGAGGAGCTACTCCAGATGCGTGCAGCTGGAACTAGCCAGAAAGGTTGGAGGAAGCAGTGGTGCCTTCCCCTCCCAGCAAAGCACACACATGGACATGGCCACCTCCACTGGGATTCATGCAGCCACTCAGACATCCAGCTTGGCAGGAAAAACCCCTGAGATTACTAAAGCAGTAGAGGGGTTTAGGGGGGACACATGTAGAGGAGGGTTGATGGTTGGACTTGGTGGTCCCAAGGGTCTTTTCCAACCTGAATGATTCTATGTAAAAAGGTTCCCACTCTTTGTTTGTCTTCCTGGGTTTATTTTCAAGTGTGACCACTGGTCCATTTGTCTGTGCAGCTCTGCAAGTGGTTGTACACTAGTGGTGCAGGGTGACACCAACCTTGGGAACAGGAGTTATGTCCTCACTGCCCAGGGAGGAGGCGGAATTGCCACCCCTGGAGGTGTTTAAAAAGCAAGTAGCTTGAGCACTTGAGGCTGTGGTCTAGGGGTTAGGGAGCTGTTGGGATGAGGACTGGACTTGATGGTCCTGGAGGTCCTTTCCAGCCAGGATGGTTCCATGATTCTGTGTCCCAGAGGAATATCTGTCCCTGGACCACAGCTTGGAGTGGTCCAACCTGGACAAGAAAGCTGGGGTAGGGCTTTTGACTGAGGTGGTAGTGAGAGGATAAAGGGAAAGGGTTCCAGATCTGAAGAGGGGAGACTGAGGTTGGCCATGAGGAACCAATTCCTTGCTGGGAGGGTGGGGAGATGCTGGAGCAGGTTGTCCAAGGCAGCTGTGGCTGCCCCATCCCTGGCAGTGCTGAAGGGCAGGTTGTCTGGGGCCCTGGGTAACCTGCTCTGGTGAAGATGTCTCTGCCTGTGCGGGGGGGTCAGAACTAGATGATCTTTAAGGTCCCTTCCAACTCCAGCCTTTCTATGATTTGATGTGTTCTCTCACCACTAGATTGCAAGAAGGTAGGTCCTGGGGCATGAGGAAGGAGGGCAGTCTTGAAGAACTGAGAGCAGCATCAGTGCTTGGGTGCACCTAGCTTTTCCAAGCTGAGACACTGCTCTAACTGTGGAGCAATGAAGGGTGGGATGAGCAGCTGGCAACACCACTTCTTTCAGGTCATATTGTCCTCCTGGCTTCTAGGTGATTTATCATCAATCTGAGATGATTGGTGTTGGTCCACATGCCCTCTCCCTCGTTAAGGAGAGGCATCTCAGCATCTCTGCTTCTTGAGGGCTGGTTTCTACAGCTTTTGTTGAGTCTATTATTCTTGCTGGTGACTTCTGATCTTTAGAGATCACAGAGCATGAGGGATTGGAAGGGACTTTGAAGGATCATCTAGTCCAATCTCCCAGCTGGAGCAGGATCACCTAGTATCTTGAATTGATGGTAGATCTGTTCCCCCTTTGCATAAGCTGAAGGCCAGGGAGATGGTGACCTGGTCTGGGTGCTGAGTTCTCCTGGGACCACAGACCTTTCCTCAGCCCCTCTCACTGGGCACGCAGGAGGAGCCCCACGAACAGCAGAGGGTTTCGGTGTGGGGACGGCGCAGGTTCCAAGTGGGTTGGCCAACACTTGATGGAGTGTGGCTGCTTAGCTGGGGAAGGACAAGCACTTGTAAAGGACAAAAGCCCCTATCGACGGCCCTGCCGGCGCAAACCTACCCAGCGAGAGTGAAACTGGACTATCTTGCAAAAACACCGTGAGCAAACACACGGCTCAATGGAAAGCATCTGATAAGAGCCGCCGCGTTGCTGGTGCCTCAGTCGAGGGCCTCGGCGCTCCCAGTAGCTCTGCGGCTCCATCAAGGCTGTGTCTCCTCCTCTCTCCGGGGAGACACCATGTCCACGACTATCTGCCAGGTGATGGGGTTCATCGTTTCGTCAGTGGGTGTCGTGGGCTGCATCGTGTCCACGTCCATGGACATGTGGAGCGTGCAGGACTTGTATGACAACCCAGTCACGGCCGTCTTCCAGTACCAGGGGCTGTGGAGGAGCTGCGTGCAGCAGAGCTCGGGCTTCACGGAGTGCCGGCCGTACTTCACCATCCTTGGGCTGCCAGGTAGGGGCACCAGATGTTCCAGGTTTAACCCAGGGGCACTCCTGTGGCTCCGCACGGTTTTCGTCCCAAAAGCAGGAGGAAACCCGTTGGAGAACAGCGGAGGAGAAAGGGACCTGGGGGTCCTGGTAGCCAGCTGGATGGCCAGGAGCCAGCAATGGGCCCTGGTGGCCAAGAAGGCCAATGGCATCCTGGGGTGGATTAGAATGGGGGTGGTTAGTAGATGGAAAGAGGTTCATCTCACCCTTTACTCTGCCCTGCTGAGACCATATCTGGAATCTTGTGTCCACTTGTGGGCCCCTCGGTTCCAGAGGGACGTGGGGCTGCTGGAGAGAGTCCAGTGCAGAGCCACAGGGATGATGAAGGGAGGGGAGCATCTTCATGATGAGGAAAGGCTGAGGGAGCTGGAGCTGGGAAAAGAGGAGACTGAGAGGTGACTCCATGGATGTTGATCAATATGTGAAGGGTGGGTGTGAGGAGGATGGAGCCAGGCTCTGCTCAGGGGCACCCAGTGATGGGACAAGGGGCGGTGGGAGTGAGCTGGAACAGAGGAGGTTCCAGAGGAGGAGTGTGAGAGGGACCTTGTTCCCAGTCAGTGAGGGTGACAGAGCCCTGGAAGGGGCTTCCCGGTGGGCTTGTGGAGTCTCCTTCTCTGGAGATGTTTAAAACCCACCTGGCCATGTTCCTGTGCAACTGGATCTAGGGGCTTCTGCTGTGTCAGGGATTGTACTGGATGATCCTTCAAGGTTAATTCCAATCCCTAATAACTGGATCTATGTGATCCTGCCTTGGCAGGGGGATTGGACTGGATGATCTTTCAGGGTCCCTTCCAATCCCCAACGTCCTGTGATTCTGTGAAGCGCCACTGAGGTTCTAAACCAACCTGCCAGCCTGGTGACATCCATCCCCCGCATCTCAGCCTGGCCCCACAAATGCTGGGGTCGTGCTCCTTTGGAGGATTATGATTTCCAGGCTGTTCAGAGTACAAGCACCAAAACACGTGCATCTTCACCAGGACAGCATCTTTTCTCAGTGCAGGTTACACCTTGGAGCATGTGTAGGGGATCTCTGCGTGAGCATCATGGGTTCAGCCTTGTCGTCGCAGAAATCACCACCCCTGTCCCGATGTGAGGAGAGAGGGGGAGGTTAAACCCACAGATTCTGTGTCACAAGGGAGTGTGACACAGATTGAACAAAGGAGGTTCCACATCAGTGTGAGAAGGACCTTCTTCCAGTGAAGGTGACAGAGCCCTGGAAGGGGCTGCCCAGGGGGTTGTGGAGTCTCCTTATCTGGAGACATTTAAAACCCACCTGACATGTTCCTGTGTGACTTGGTCTAGGTGATCCTGCTGTGGCAGGGGGATTAGACTGGATGACCTTTCAAGGTCCCTTCCAATCCCTGATGATTCTATGGTTGAACTCAATGATCCCCAGAGTCTTTTCCACGAGTCTTACTAAAGTAGTAGAGTGGTTTGGATGTGTTGAAAAGTCACTTAGATGTGGTGCTGGGGGATCTGGTTTAGGGGTGAACTGTAGAGTAGGGTTGATGGTTGGACTCAATGATCCCAAAGGTCTTTTCCAACCTGATTCTGCATCGAAGAGCTATTTCCCCCACCGCTGCAAGCAGGGATGCTCCGGTGCTCCTGAGTCAGTCAGTCCCATGGGAGGGGAGCAGCCAGCCTGGTTCACCAAGCTCTCTGCGACCTGTTGTGCCTGTGCTCTGCCAGCTAGCTAAGAACGTGGCCATGAGAGTAGTTTCCACTCGTAGTGCACAAGTAGGTGCAGGGCTGTGGTGCTCTACACAGGCCTCTCAGTTGGTGTGGAGGAGACCGTGACGCGTGTGCTCAGCCCCGTATCCCCAGGGATGCCAACCTCATTTCCCTCCGGTGACGCAGGAGGGAACCAGCACCTTCAGAGCTGGAGGCCCTGGTGTTTGCTTTTGGAGCACGGCTCGTGACCGTTCTGAGGGCTGCGATGGAATCAATGTGTTGCTGTGTACCCAGCTTCCAGATCCCCAGGCAACGCCAGTTTCGTTCGGAAGGGCAAAACCTGATGTTTGGAGTCACTTTTCCTAGGGACCATTTGTTTCAAAGAATAAACTAAACATCTTTCTTGGACTGGATGATCTTTCGAGGTCCCTTCCACTCCCTAATGACTGGATCTAGAGGATCCTGCTGTGGCAGGGGGATTGGACTGGATGATCTTTTGAGGTCCCTTCCAACCCCTCATCATCTGTGATAATACCACAGAGATAGTCTGTGTCTGTCTTACAGATGTTCTGTCAGTTTTATTCTGTCAATCAGCTCATTTAGTTGATTAATTACTTGAAATATAAAGAAGGAATTTGGTTAACTTAAAACTTCTTCTTTTTTCCTCAAAACTTGCTAGTAATTGTGATTAGTATAATCATAGAGTCATCCTGGATGGAAAGGACCTCCAGGATCAGCAGGTCCAGCCCTCAGCCCAACACCTCCCTAACCCCTAGACCATGGCCTCAAGTGCTTGAGCAACTTGGCTTTAAACCCCTCCAGGGATGGGGACTCCACCACCTCCCTGGGCAGCCTCTTCCAGTGCCCAACCACTCTCTCAGGAAAGAACTTCTTCCTAAGTTCCAGTCTGAACCTCCCTTGATGCAACTTGAGGCCATTTCCTCTCACCCTCTCATGAGGAATTTGGGAGAAGAGCCCAGCAGCAGCCTGGCTCCAACCTTCCTTAAGGCAGCTGTAGAGAGCAAGAAGGTCTCCTCTCAGCCTCCTCTTCTCCAGACTCACTAACCCCAGTTCCCTCAGCTGCTCTTCACAGGACCTGTTCTCCATCCCTCTCCCCAGCCTCGTTGCCCTTCTCTGGCCCCACTCCATCGCCTCAACATCTGATCCTGTGGCACCCAACACTGGACCCAGCACTCCAGGTGTGGTCCCACCAGTACAGAGCCCAGGGGCACCATCACCTCCCTCGTCCTGCTGGTTTACTTTCCATTAACCCTTGCTGGACACTGAAGTCACCTTTCCACCTTCGTGTGAGCAGTAGACACGCAGGTGACGACAGCTCCAGTGCCTTTAAGTGGGTTTTCATTCCCTCCCATCTCACTACTTGCAGCAGCACCACTGGGGAAGAGGGCAGCTCTTCCACTCGCACCTGACAAACCCAGTGATGCAAACTGTGGTGGCAACACCACGACCACTTGTTTTAGGGACCAAGCTTGTGCTGTCCCTGCTTTCTGTCCTTGCTGTTCCTCCGCAGGAGGATCAGCTGTGCCAGTGGAGCAGCCACCTCATGCAAAGGAGCTGCTGGTCTGTGTGCGTGACTTTCAGCCACGGGGCTGTTGGTTGCCTTGGGCTCCTGATATGATTTTTCCCCCCCTTAGCCTCTTGTTTTGTTTGTCCAAGCCCTCCCACTCCCTTCCTTCCAAGGGAGGTCACTCACCCTTGGAAAGCAGCTCTATTCAGAGGTCTTTTGATGGATGAGAAAATTCACTTGAAACTGCAGCACTCCGTTTCCAAACAGCTCTCCAGTCCTGTGAGCCACGTGAAGAGGTCCTCACACCACAGCAGACCTGGGAGCACCTTCTTCTCCTTTCTCTGCCTCTGTGGGGATGGTGCCTACGTCAGCCTCACAGACTCTTAGAATTGTTCAGGTTGGAAAAGACCCTTGAGATCATCAAGTCCAGCCACCAACCCTATTCTACCAAGGTCACCGCTAGGTTGGATCTCTTAGCATCACATCTAAACAACTGTTAAACATCTCCAGGGATGGAGACTCAACCCCTCTCCCTGGGCAGCCTGTTCCAAGGCCTGATGACTCTTTCAGTGACAAATGTCTCCTACTGTCCAGCCTAACAGAATCACAGAACACTAGGGATTGGAAGGGACCTTGAAAGATCATCCAATCCAATCCCCCTGCCACAGCAGGATCCCCTAGACCAAGTCACACAGGAACATGACCAGGTGGGTTTTAAGCATCTCCAGAGAAGAGGACTCCACAACCCCCCTGGGCAGCCCCTGCCAGTGCTCTGGCACCCTCATTGAGAAGAAGGTCCTTCTGACCCTCTCCTGGAACAGCTTGAGGCCACTTGTCCATTAGAACCCCCAGGTCCTTTCCTTCCAGAGAGCTTTCCAGCCACAGTGCCCCAAGCCCGAAGCATTGCTTGAGGCTGTTGTGACCCAAGTGCATGGAGAGAGGGATCTCCACTGATGGTTTTTCGTGCTGCTTCTGTTGTCCCCTCTCTCTCCCCTTTCCAGAAGCAGCAGATCACTCATTCCCAATGGACATTCACAGCACCTGGGCTCTAAGGCTCCAGCAACATCCCCAGAGGCTTGTCCTGACTCCTGAGGCACCCAAGGAACATCCCTCCTGGCAACTCACGATACCTCTCTTACAGTCACCTAAAGGGTTGAGTCCACCTCAGTGATGGCTCCTAGGAATCCTAAGAGCTGTAGGAAGCATCCCAGGAATGAAGGACTTGGGGTCCAGGGCCTCCCCTTGTGATCCCTAGTGTCTTCTGCTGCCCAGCAGCATCACCCCTTCCCATTCACCCTGAGACAAAAGCAGTTGCAAAGGAGCTCAAGGGGCTGTGAAGACAAAGAGCCTTGTGATCTGCCTCTCTTTGTAGTTTTCTGCTTCACACCAGGTGCCACAGGAAAAAAACCTTCCAGGGTTGATAAGACGGATCCGCCAGCTTCTTGTTCTCCGATGAATAATAACTGCTGAGCTCACACCTGGGGCTGATGGATGGCAGATTGAAAACCCCAGCCTCGTTAGCTCTCCTTATCAGCAGATAAGGGCAAATTGAGTCATAAGAGCAGCAGCCCCACCGGGGCTGCCAGGTGGGAGAAGGTGCTGTATGCATAGAACCAGAGAATCCTTAGGGGTTGGACTTCAAAAGACCATCTACTCCAACCCCCCAGCCACAGCAGGATCACCTAGATCAAGTCACACAGGAGGGCAGACCACTGGCTTTCCTTCTGCATCATCCTGCTTGGGTTTGTGGGACCCCACAAGCAAGAAGACCCACATGGGCAACCTGGCACCCAGCCTTGCCCTGCTGGGGAGGGTTTATAGGCACTTTTCTGCTCCTTGTTGTCCCATACCAGCGCCTCTTGAGCTGGTTGGGTCATCCAGTTGGCTGGGGCTGGTCTCTTCTCCCAAATTCCTCATGAGAGGATGAGGGGAAATGGCCTCACGTTGCAGCAGGGGAGGTTCAGATTGGATCATAGGAAGAAGCTCTTTGCTGAGAGAGTGGTTGGGCTCTGGAAGAGGCTGCCCAGGGAGGTGCTGGAGTCCTCATCCCTGGAGGGGTTTAAGAACTGAGTTGCTTGAGCACTTGAAGCCATGGTCTAGGGAGGTGTTGGGCTGAGGGCTGGACTTGCTGATCCTGGAAGTGCTTCCAGCCAGGATGATTCTATGATATTGGACCCTTGGGCAGCTGAAGAAAAGAGGTGAAAGGCAGAGAGATTGAAGACCCCAGAGCCCTAGGATACATTGCCTGCCCTTCTTGGTTGGTTATGAGCCCACATCATCTCCCCTGAAGAGGGAAGGTCATGCTAGGGAGCATTAAATCTAGATAAAGGGCTGTGAGAGCTCATGGTGGGCTGGGGGGCAAGAAGAGGCTACAAATCCCATTGCATTTTATAATAAAAAGAGGCTGAATTCTGTCTATAAATATGTGAAGGGTGGGTGTGAGGAGGATGGAGCCAGGCTCTGCTCAGGGGCACCCAGTGACAGGACAAGGGGCAGTGGGTGTGAGCTGGAGCAGAGGAGGTTCCACATCAGTGTGAGAAGGACCTTGTTCCCAGTGAGGGTGGCAGAGCCCTGGCAGGGGCTGCCCAGGGGGGTTGTGGAGCCTCCTTCTCTGGAGATGTGTAAAATCCACCTGGACATGTCCCTGTGTGACTGGATCTAGGGGCTCCTGCTGTGTTGGGGGATTGGACTGGATGATCTTCCAAGGTCCCTTCCAACCCCTAATGTTCTGTGATTAAACCCTTTGGGAAGTTGAAACAAAAACCTCAACAGGGAGATGCCCCAGATGACACTGAGAGTGAACCTGGTGCTTGTTGTTGAAGGTTTTCTTCTTTGATTCTTTTTAGACAGGGGCAACCTTCAAACCTTCTCAGGCTCCACTGAATCTCATCCCAATCACTCCTGAGCCTCTTGCCAATTTGTTTTGCAGCGATGTTCCAGGCTGTGAGGGCCCTCATGATCGTCGGTATTGTCCTGGGCATCCTTGGCCTCCTGGTGTGCATTTTTGCCCTGAAGTGCATCCGTATCGGCAGCATGGAGGACACTGCCAAAGCCAACATGACCCTGACCTCTGGCATCATGTTCATCATCGCTGGTGAGTGGGTGATGGGGAGTCTTCCATGTGCAAGGAGCTAGTGTTGCCTGCAACATCTGGCCAGGAGTAGGAGATGCTTTTGACCTGTTGGAGAGCAGCAGAGGAGAAAGGGACCTGGGGGTCCTGGTGGCCAGCAGGATGACCAGGAGCCAACAATGTGCTCTTGTGGCCAAGAGGGCTAACAGCATCCTGGGGTGGATCAGAAGGGGGGGGGTCAACAGATCAAGACAGGTTCTTCTCCCCCTTCTACTCTGCCCTGCTGAGATCACATCTGGAGTCTTGTGTCCAGTTGTGGGCCGCTCACTTCCAGACGGACACAGAGCTGCTGGAGAGGGTGCAGCGCAGAGCCACAGAGAGGATGAAGGCAGGGGAGCATCTCCCTGCTGAGGAGAGGCTGAGGGATCTGGGGCTCTTGAGCTGCGAAAAAGGAGCCTGAGGGGTGACCCCATGGATGTTGATCAAGATGTGAAGGTTGGGTATCAGGAAGATGGAGCCAGGCTCTGCTCAGGGGCATCTAATGATAGGACAAGGGGCAGTGGGTGTGAGCTGGAGCAGAGGAGGTTCCACATCAATGTGAGAAGGAACTTCTTCCCAGTGAGGGTGACAGAGCTCTGGCAGGGGCTGCCCAGGGGATTGTGGAGTCTCCTTCTCTGGAGACATTTCAATCCCACCTGGATGTGTTCCTGGGTGAGTTGATCTGGGTGGTTCTGCTGTGTCAGTGGGATTGGACTGGATGATCTTTCAAGGTCCCTTCCAATCCATAATGTTCTGTGATTCTGTAGAGTGACACTATATCCTTGCTGCTGGAGTTTGAACCTGTCACAATCCTGGTGGAGGGGTGAGTCTGCCGGAAGTACAGTGCCAAGACACAAAGCAGGTCTCACCCATCTCTCCAGAGCTCTAAGGTGCTTGTCTGAGGTCACAAGTGACTGCTTGTACACACAGGTCTCAGTCTCTCTCCTTCTGTTTGGTCCCAGGACTCTGTGCTATCACTGGAGTGTCTGTGTTTGCCAACATGCTGGTCACAAACTTCTGGATGTCCACAGCCAACATGTACCAGGGGATGCAGAATGTCCAGAACAGGTAGGTGCTCCACACGGCAGATCTCCCCCAGGGCCAAGGGAAATGGGGTCCAGTGTTGGGCACCTTGGTCCAAGAGGACATCAAGGGGCTGGAGTGAGTGAAGAGCAGGGCAATGGAGCTGGGGAAGGGCCTGGAGAATCCATCTGATGAGACTGAGAGATGGAAAGAGTTGAGGCTGTTTAGTCTGCGGAAGAGGAGGCTGAGGGGAGACCTCATCGTTCCTACAACTATCTGCAAGGACACTGCAGAGATGCTGGTGCTGGGCTCTTCTCACGGGTCATCAGTGACAGAAGCAGAGGGAAGGGCTTCCAGCTCCAGCAGGGGAGGGTCAGACTGGCCATCAGGAAGAGATTGTTCCTGGAGAGAGTGGTCAGGGACTGGGCTGGGCTGCCCAGGGTGGGGGTTGAGTCCCCATTCCTGGATGGGTTTAAAAAGTTGCTCAGATGTAGTGCTGAGGGATCTAGTTTAGGGGTGACCTTGTAGAGTAGAGTTGATGGTTGGACTGGATGATCCCAGGGGTCTTTTCCAACCTGGATGATTCTATGACAGGCAAACTCTGGTTGCATATTAATCCGCTCTCAGGACTTGGAAAATCTGTTGAGTCTTTCTTGTCTGCACTGGGGGTAATTTCTCCAACCAAAATGCCCGGGGTGTGTCTTTTCTCCCAAATCTCTAATGATAGGATGAGGGGAAATGGCCTCCAGTTGCATCAGGAGAGGTTTATGTTGGATCTTCAGAAGTTGTTCTTTGCTGAGAGAGTGGTTGGGCACTGGAACAGGCTGCTCAGGGAGGTGGTGGAGTGCCCATCCCTGGAGGTGTTTAAAGATGGAGTACCTTGAGCATGTGAGACCATGGTGTAGGGGTTTTGGAGCTGTTGGGCTGAACTTGCTGATCCTGGAGGTCCTTTCCAGCCAGGATGATTCTCAGATTGAGAATGAGAACCCACTGGGGATGAGCTGCAGGTGGGATGGAGGGACGAGAACTTCTGTGGGAGCAGAGGGAGAATGACACCCCTCAGTGTATGTCAGAAAGACCAGACTGAGGCACCCCCAGAGCACTAACCAGGCAGGTCCTCCGTGTGTTTTGCAGGTACACCTTTGGCTCAGCCCTCTTTGTGGGCTGGGTGGCCGGTGGCCTGGCTCTTGTTGGAGGCATCATGATGTGCCTTGCTTGCAGAGGGCTGATTCCAGAGGAGTCACGGTAAGCCCGTCTGTGGGGATGTGGGAGGGTGCTGCGTGGACCCTTGGGCGTCAGTAACACACATGGCCAGCACCACACAGGATGCATCTGCATCTGGAGGTGCTGAAGGCCAGCCTGGATGTGGCCCTCAGTGCCCAGGTCTGGCCACTGTGGTGATGTTAGGTCCTGGGCTGGGCTGGATGGGCTCAGAAGGCTTCTCCAGCCTCAATCCTTCTGTGAGTCTGTCAAAAGAGACTTGCAGCACGTCCACAGATAGCTTGGTCCAAGTGCTGACACAGTACCAAGTTGCCCAAAGCTCACGGCAAGCAGAACACAGCGTGCAACACCAGGTGGCCACAGACCCTCCAGCGGCTGATGCCACCTTCCGTGTCTCTTCCAGCTACAAAGCAGTGTCCTACAACGCGTCGGGACGCAACATCTCTTACAGAACGGGGCCGTACAAGGTGGGGTCAGGCTATGAACCCGAAGCAAAGAGCAGGAAGGGTGCAGGATACGAAGAAGCACCTCGAAGTGAGGATGGAAGACGCTCGTACCCTTCGAAATACGACTACGTCTAGTAGACCTTCTGGGCTCGAGTGGCGCTAGCGTTTATGAACCACGTGTAACTTCAGGAGCAAGAAGTGTAGACAAAGCAGTTTGTACATAGGGTTGTGTGTTCTATCGTGTTCCCCCTGCTCTGAGGTTGTGCCCTGGCCTGGTAGGAAGATCAGGTTCATTCAGCTGCCTGCTCCTGTGCCCACCAGACACAGGTTTATCACCACCATAAAGTGCCTTCTCTGCTCTTCACTGTGGTTTTGCTACCCGTGTTGGTCTCATGCAGAACACTGAAAAGCAAAAACCACCATCAAGCCATCTCCTGCATCATTCCCCTCTCTATTTTAAGTTAAATAAGTTGCATTCACATGGTGGCCAGCGCACACAGACTCCACAGCCACGGCGTTTTCCTCCCTGGTGACTTCTCCTACTCAGACACACGTTAGCTTTGTTGGTTGCTCCTACGGTGCTGATCTGCTGTGATAGTTAATCTGATTTGTGTAGTTAGATGTTTGCTCTAACCCGTGATAACAGAGTGTATTTATCCCTTCTGATCTCTCCAAGGGCTCTCTCTAATCCACTGTTGTTCTTACGCCGGGTGTTTGCTCTAATAGCTGAAAAAACCTCTGCGTGTGACCAGCGATCCTGCAGATGTCACCTTTAATGAAGCCAGAAGAATTTCTCATTTAGAATTAATTAAGAGGGACATCTGGAGTAGAAATCCCAGGGAGCATTAGGTGTTTAACTAACATCCTGTGTTAATTCTTCCCCCAGTGATGGGGAAGATTAATGCCTTAGTGGGACGTTGCTCTGGTGGGGGGGTGGGACTAGATGATTGTTCCAGGTCCTTTCCAACCCTGAATGGTCTGCGATTCCTCCAACCCTTTCAACTAAACTTCCTCTCTGACTGCCTGGATGTGTTCCTCTGTAACTCGGTCTAGGGGATCCTGCTGTGGTGGGGGGATTGGACTGGATGGTCTTCCAAGGTCCCTTCCAATCCCTAATGTTCTGTGATGGACTGGCTAGGAGAGGCGATCACAGCAAGAGGGTAGGGAGAAAGGTTCATGGTCAAAGAGGAGAAGGGATGGGGCAAAGCACTGGCTGCCCAGAATCATGGAACATTAGGGATTGGAAGGGACCTTGGAAGATCATCCAGTCCAATCCCCCTGACACAGCAGGACCATCTAGATCAAGTCACACAGGAACACATCCAGGTGGGTTTTAAATATCTCCAGTGAAGGAGACTCCACAACACCCCTGGGCAACCTGTTCCAGTGCTCTGTCACCCTCACTGGGAAGAAGGTCCTTCTCAGATTGATGTGGAACCTCCTATGTTCCAGCTCACACCCATTGCTCCTCATCCTATCACTAGATGACACTGAGCAGAGCCTGGTTCCATCCTCCTGACACCCACCCTTCACATATTTATAGACATGATGTGGTCACCCCTTGGTCTCCTCTTTTCCATAACACGAGAGATTATATGGGAGGGGAGTGTTGTGGGCCAGTAGCAGGACCTCCTATCTCACTCCGGAGACATCCTAGAAGCCATCTATAAGCAAAGCAAAGGGTACTGGTGGATAAAGTAGAGGAAAAAGGATCCAGAACCTCCAAAGTAGCCATTCTGGTAGATGTCTGTAGTGGGTTTTAGCTCCACTGGTTGAGACTATAAATCCTCTGCAAGAGTTTTGGTGACATGTTGAGAATCCCCTGAGTAGTTTTGTATTCTGAAGGGATCAGATGTAGAGCTAGAGGTTCCTCTAGAGCTGGTCCTCTGGTAGGTCAAGCTACCAGTTTCACTGGGATCTCCGGTGCCTTGTATGGATCAGAGAACAGTAGGGATTGGAAGGGACCTTGAAAGATCATCTAATCCAATCCCCCTGCCACATGATGTTCAGTCTGTCTCCCTGAACAGTGAGAGTGGGTCTGTCTCAGTGCTTCCAGCGAGCACAGACCGTACCCACCAGCTGTCCATAGCCATCAGCTCTCCACCATGCCATGGAGGCACTTCTCCAGAACACCTTCAGGAGGTGTGGAGAGCTGGCACCTTGGGCAGAGCAGTGAGAGAGGGCTTGGGGCTGGCATGTTTGGCAGGAGGAGATGACCACCACACAGCCAGGCATGGAAGAGCTTCCATCCAGCAGGAGCTCTTGGTCCCACCTCAGGCTGGATGTTGACCTGGGGTAACTCACTGCTGCTGCTGGCTCTCCCTTTCCTACTTGAGAGGGAATTGCTCCAAGGAGCTGTTTTTTACAGGAGAAGAGTTTAGTTCTGCAGTGGTGAATCCTGTTCTATTTTAGACCATCAGTCTTCCTCACAGCAGACTCATCTCCATCTCTCACTACGGACGTGGATGTATTTGTTTGCTTGTTTTGTTCTTTGATGCCTCTTTTTTTTTTTTACATTAATATTAAAAAGAAAAAAGTCTCTCAGACCAAAAAAATCATTGTTTTCACTCATTCTCTCCTCATCACAAACAGCAGCTACCAACTCTCCAGCTCAGCTAAACTCACACCAGCCTTGGCAGGGTGAGTTCTACAGGTTCTAGGGACCAGCGTGGACAGGTAAGTTGAGGGGAAAGAATCACAGAATCATTCAGGCTGAAAAAGACCCCTGGGATCATCGAGTTCAACCATCAACCCTACTCTACAAAGTCACCCCTAAACCAGATCCCGCTGACAGAATCATGGAATCATCCAAGTTGGAAAAGACCCCCAGGATCTTCAAGTCCAACCAGCCACCCTACTCTACAAAGTCACCCCTAAACCAGATCCCGCTGACAGAATCATGGAATCATCCAAGTTGGAAAAGACCCCCAGGATCTTCAAGTCCAACCAGCCACCCTACTCTACAAAGTCACCCCTAAACCAGATCCCGCTGACAGAATCATGGAATCATCCAAGTTGGAAAAGACCCCCAGGATCTTCAACCATCAACCCTACTCTACAAGGTTACCCTGAAATCAGATCCCCCAACATCTAAGTGACTTCTAAACTCATCCAGGGATGGGGACTCAACTACCACCCTGGGGCAGTCCAAGTCCAGTGCCTGACCCTTCTCTCCAAGAAGAATTTCTTCCTGATGGCCTGTCTGACCCTCCCCTGTTGAAGCTTCAACCCATTCAAGCTTAAACCATTGCTGGAGCTTGAAGCCATTCAAGGATTAGAAAGCACCCTCAGACTGGAAATCAGTCTAGTAGAAAGGGACCTGGGGGTTCTAATGCACAGGAGGCTGAATGGGAGCCAGCAGGGTGCCCAAGTAGCCAAGAAGGCCAATGGCATCCTGGCCTGGAGTAGAAGCCCTGTGTCCAACAGGAGGAGGGAGGTGATTGTCCCCCTGCACTCAGCACTGGGGAGGCTGCACCTTAAGTACTGGGGCCGGGTTGGGCACCTCAGGACAAGGAAGACATCGAGGTGCTGGAGCAAGAGCAGAGGAGGGCAACGGAGCTGGGGAAGAGTCTGGACAATCAGTCTGATGGGACTGAGAGATGGAGAGAGCTGGGGCTGGTTAGTTGGAGGAAGAGGAGGCTGAGGGGAGACCTCATCGCTCTCTACAACTACCTGCAAGGACACTGTAGAGATGTTGGTCCTGGGCTCTTCTCACAGGTCATCAGCGATAGAAGCAGAGGGAAGGGCTTCCAGCTCCAACAGGAGAGAGTTAGACTGGCCATCAGGGAGAAATTGTTCTTGGAGAGGGTGGTCAGGTACTGGGATGGGCTGCCCAGGGTGGGGGTTGAGTCCCCATTCCTGGATGGGTTTAAAAAGTTGCTCAGATGTAGTATTGGGAGATCTGGTTTGGGGGTGACCTTGTAGAGTGAGGTTGCTGGTTGGACTCGATGATCCCAGGGGTCTTTTCCAACCTGAATGATTCCATGATCCTCTGTAAGACACAGTCATTATTCACTGCCATGAGCCCCAGAGAAACAAATGAACAAGCATCAGGGGACCCCAGCGCAGTGACGCAACCAGCTGCGAGGTCCCTGTTGGGTTACAGCTCGGCACGCTCACGTCTCCTTGTGAACCGGAGGCCAGCGCCTGCCTGGCTCTCACGGCAGCAATTAAAACACTTCTAACCACTTGACTGCTCTTAGGAGGGTGAAAAATTGCTGGTATGCTCCCAGTTCCTGCCAGCCTCCACTGGAGCGGGGTGGAAAGCACAGGAATGTTTGATTTAGATAGGAAACGCAGCAGCTGCAGTTGGGTGACGGTCACTAGGGCAATGAAATAGAAGTTTCCAGCAGCGTTGGAACAAAACATTCTTCTCCCCATCTACTCTGCCCTGGTGAGACCACAGCTGGAGTCTTGTGTCCAGTTGTGGGCTCCTCAGTTCAAGAGGGATGTGGAGCTGCTGGAGAGGGTCCAGCGTAGGGCAACGAGGATGATGATGAAGGAGGTGGAGCACCTCCCTTCTGAGGAAAGGCTGAGGGAGCTGGGTCTCTTGAGCTTGAAGAAGAGGAGACTGAGGGGTGACCTCATTAATGTCTATAAATATGTGAAGGGTGGGTGTCAGGAGGATGGAGCCAGGCTCTGCTCTGTGTCATCTGGTGATAGGACAAGGGGCAGCCGTTGTAAGCTGGAACAGAGGAGGTTCCCCATCAATATGAGAAGGAACTTCTTCCCAGAGAGGGTGATAGAGCCCTGGAACAGGCTGCCCAGGGGGTTGTGGAGTCTCCTTCAGTGGAGAAGTGTCAAACCCACCTGGATGTGCTTCTGTGCAACTCGGTCTAGGGGATCCTGCTCTGGCAGGGGGACTGGACTGGATGATCTTTCGAGGTCCCTTCCAATCCCTGATGTTCTGTGATAAACCTTTTGGAGGTGGTTCAGAGCTGGGCCACAAAAATGATCAGAGGGCTAGAACACCCCCACTATGTGGACAGCCTGCATGTGATGGGGTTGTCCACCTAGAGACTCCAAGGTGGCCTTAATGCAGCCTCTCAGTACTTAAATGGAGCCCACAAGAACGAAGAGAAGGGACTTTCTAGTAAGGCCTGTTGTGACAGGAGAAGGGATGATGGTTTTAAACTAAACTAGATGCTCTTTCCAGGTCCCTTCCAATCCCCAATGATTCTATGGTTCTAAATGAGATTAGACCAAAGGAAGGAGGTTTTTTGGTCAAACACTGGAACAGGTTGTGGTCCCATCCCTTGGGACATTCAAGGTCTGGCTGGATGAGGCTCTGAGCAGTCTGATCCAGCTGAAGATATCCCTGCTGGCTGGTTGGACTAGTTGACCTTGAAAGGTCCCTTCCAGCCCAAAGCATCCTGCAGTCTGGCTCCTTGCTCTGGAAGAAGGGTGAGGCCATGGTCAGCAAAAGCCAAGGATGCTGGACAAGCCCTGCTCCTCCAAACCAGTTCAAGATGCTAAGGTTGCATCTTCCCTCAACTAACAGAGCTCCAGGGTTTCATATCTTTCCAGGAAAAGCCTCTGGGTGTTGAAGAGCATGGACGGGGATGTGTGCTCCAGCCCATGGGTCAGGGTTACTCCAACACCCTCTAGGAAGCAGCAGGCTGGTGGTGCACAAAGAAAGGGAGCACCCAACACCTGGCTGCTGTCTGAGAGAGTCTCAATACGGGGGGGTCTTCCCCAAAGGAAGAGCTGCCGGAGCCCAGGAGCAGCCCTGGAGAGGCTGAGGAGCAGCTGCTGCCCGTTTCTGGTCCTGTGGCACCATCCAGTGGCTGCTGGCAGAGGACTGCTCGCTGCTCTCAGCACCCTGCAGCCCGCAGCCCCAGGGCTGTGGGGACAGAGGGGATCCCCAAACACCAGTGGGGGCACCAGGGAGGAGCCCCTCTGCTTCAGTCAGCAGAGATCTCTTGCCCACCGGGATGATGCAAAGATCAGAGCACAAAGGACCTAACGTGATGGCATCAGGGCACCACAGAATCACAGAGCATCGGGGATTGGAAGGGACCTGGAAAGAGCATCCAGTCCCATCCCCCTGACACAGCAGGATCCCCTAGATCCAGTCATTAGGAATTGGAAGGAACCTTGAGAGATCACCCAGTCCAACCCCCCTGCCACTCCTGAAGCCAACTCATCCTCAGGTGGAAGGAAGAAGGAATTTCTGAGCCTTCACTTGCTGCTGACACCTGACCAGAGACTGGAGGCTTTTGTAAGTTTGAGTGGAGACTCTCCAACTCCAGCTGATGAAGCTGACACTGTTCTCCCACAGCCCTGTGTGGTGACAAATCCCCTGAGCAGCATCACTCACATCTCAAGAGGATGCTGGAGACTCCAAGCCCAGTCCAACCCACACAGAAGCTCTCAGCAGCCCTGAGCATTGCAAGGTCACACTTACCCTCTTGACTCTCTCCTGCTCTCCAGCTTTTCCTCTAGTGCTTCTTCAGGGGTTGGGGTAAAGCTCCTTCAGTAGTGCTGGGCTTCCAGCAACCTCCATTTCCCTGCATCCAACTGTCCTCTGCCTTCTCTTCCTTGCCTGTCCCTCCTGAAAAGCTGGTAGCCTTCACCTGCAGCATCCCACCCATGGGAGTCACCCCATCACACTGCTCTGATGGCAGCTGAATCAGTTTACTTGATTCAGCTCCTCCTGCTCGTTAGCAGATCAAGAGAAGTTCTTCTCCGCCTCTGCTCTGCCTTGGTGAGACCACATCTGGAGTCTTGTGTCCAGTTCTGGGCTCCTCAGTTCAAGAGTGACCAGAAGAAGCAGGGAGGTGATTGACCCCCTGTACTCAGCACTGCTGAGGCCCCACCTTGAGCACCTCAATACAGGAGAGAGATTGAGGCGCTGGAGCAGGTACAGAGGAAGACAATGAAGCTGGTGAAGGGCCTGGAGAATGGATCTGATGAGAAGACATCTTCCAGTCCCTAATGATTCTATGAGAGATTGAAAGAGCTGAGGGTGTTTAGTCTGAAGAAGAGGAGGCTGAGGAGAGACTTCATCACTCCCTACAGCTACCTGAAGGGACACCGTAGAGAGGTGAGTGCTGGTCTCTTCTCACAGGTGGCAGAAGCAGAGGGAAGGGCCTCAAGCTGCTCCAGGAGAGGGTCAGAAGGGACTTCTTCTCAATGAGGGTGTCAGAGGACTGGAAGGGGCTGCCCAGGGGGGTTGTGTTGTCTCCTTCTCTGGAGAAGTTTAAAACCCACCTGGATGTGTTCCTGTGTGACTTGGTCTAGGGGATCCTGCTGTGGCAGGGGGACTGGACTGGATGATCTTTCAAGGTCCATTGCAAACCCTAATGATTCTATAATTCAACCTAACAGAGAGAGGACAAGGAGCAACTGATTTGTTTTGGGGAGGGTTAGGTGCAGCTCCAATGGTCTGATTTCCACGCTCCCTGGTGCTACTCATCCTCCTGAGCTCCATCACTAAGTGGCTCAGTTCCTGGGTTGTTCTCAGTCTCTGGTGAAGGATCTACTTCACCTTTACCATTTCCCCTCTGCTACTCATCTACCACCTTTGGGACACTTCATCTTTCAGCCCAAGCCCTCTGCTGAGAGTAAACCCTGTGACCAGAGCAGGCAGGGAGGTCCTGGGGCACAGCCAGGGGTGCTGTGCACGGGCTGACAGCACCTCGGACAAAATTGTCCTGTTCTCTTGACTTGTTTGGGTTTTGCTTTGGTTGGTTTTTGAAGACTGGAGCAATCACTGGGCTTCCCAGGACTTATCTGGGGCTGCTCAGGGTGGAGCCGCTGACTGATGATAACTGCAGCCGGTGACGTCCGCGAGCATTTTCCATCCCTCAGGACTCTTTCTTCCCCTCCTCTACCCTGGACCTTTGCTACCTGCACTGCCAGGGTTGTGGTGGTGATGTGGACATCAGCCCTGCTAGATGCAGGTCCACTGCAGAGGTAGCAATTAGCACTGGCCAGCAGAGCAGAGTTGAAGGTGGCCACCAGCACCATTTCCATTCCATGTGCACAAACCTCCTGTGTCAGTAGATCCAGGTCTCAGAGCAATGGGCTCTCCTTTTCCTTGCTGGCAGAGGGGTGCACTTGATGATCCCAAGGGTCTTCTCCAACCTGTGGTGTGAGTGCTGTCCCAGTTGCTGAGCCAGGCTGTTGCATGGCCCTTCTCTCTGCAAGTGTTTAGCAGGCATCTGTCCCTTTGGGTCCTCCTTGGTTCCCTGATTCTTCTCCACCCTTCCCCACCCACCCTGCTCTGTCCCACCTCATGGTTTCTTAGCTCCCTGCAGAGGCTGGGGGTGCTACAGGAGCCAGTAACCCTCTGCAGCCCTGCTGATGTGGGAGCCCGCCAGTGTTGGGAGGTCATTGAACCATTAGGGGTTGGAAGGGACCTTGAAAGACCATCTAGTCCAGCCCCTCGGCCACAGCAGGACCACCTGGACCAAGTCGCACAGGAACACATCCAGGTGGGTCTTAAACATCTCCGGTGAAGGAGACTCCACAACCTTGATGATCCTGGGGGTCTTTTCTATGGTTCTATCACAGAGTTAAATGCAGGTGTTTGCACCAACTTCACTTGTCACCAGGCAGAAGGGTGTCAGGAGACCCAGACTCTGCTCATGACCTTCCTGAGCAGCTCGTCTGGACCCTTCCCAAAATCAGCCATCCCTCCCTTTCTCACCAGTGTGAGATCTGCTGGGACTGGTGCCCAGCAGCAGCAGCATCAGGCTGGCTCAGATGGCTGCAGGAGGGGGATCCCATGCAGGGCTTTCGCTGAGGTCAGCTGTGTTTGCCCCATGTTCTACCAATACGTGAGTGGCAGGAGGGAGAAGTGAGGTGGGGTTGGACCTCACCTGCAGGGGAGTCACTACCTAGCACATCAGAGCCTTGGCAAAGGTGAGTGTGAGTGTGGCCCAGAAAGCTGGCTGCACCCTGGGCTGTGACTAATGAATTGTTGTTGTGGATTGTCCAGAGGAGCAAGGAGGCTGGGGAAGGGACTGGAGGGAGAGGCTGATGAGGAGAGGCTGAGGGAGCTGGGGGTGTTGAGCCTGGAGAAGACTCAGGGGGGACCTTCTCCTGGCCATGTTCCTGTGTCTAGGGGATCCTGCTCTGGTAGGAGGATTGAACTGGATGATCTTTCGAGGTCCCTTCCAACCCCTAGTGATTCTCTCTCTGTCTCTCTCTGTCTCTCTCCAGCTCCCTGTTGTAGTCAGGTGGGGGTCAGGCTCTGCTCCCAGGCAACCAGGACCTGAAGCTGCACCTGGAGAGGGTTAGTTTGGATGTTTGGAAGCCCTTCCTCGTGGAAAGGGTGGTCAGAGCCTGGAAAGGGCTGCCCAGGGCAGTGCTGGAGTCACCATCCCTAGATGGGTTTAAAAGACACTTAGATGTGGTGTTGGGGGATCTGGTTTAGGGGTGACCTTGTAGAGTAGGGTTGATGCTTGGACTGGATGATCCCAGGGGTCTTTTCCAACCTGAATGATGCTGTGATTCTATGGTAGATGCTGAGAAGCAGCTGAGAGCAGCCAGGGGCCAGCAGCTGCCACTCAGGGAATGGAACTTCCAGGGCTCCTCCCCTCCACCCCCTCGGCCCAGGAGATCACAGAACATTAGGGATTGGAAGGGACCTCAAAAGATCATCCAGTCCAACCCCCCTGCCACAGCAGGATCCCCTGGACCAAGTCACACAGGAAAACCCAAAGTCATGCAGGAGGACAGACCTCCATGGCAGAAGTGGGGTTGGAAGTGCACTCGGTCCCGCTACCTGAGCAGAGGACCAAGCGCACATGAAACCCACGTGTGGAGGACTTTCATCTCCAGATGAACCCTGCTGAGATTTCTAGCTGCAGCAGTGGCAGTGCCAGCTGCAGCAGCTCGGTAGCCGCGGTGTTTGCCGGAGATAGCATTGTGCCGATGGCAAACATTCGGTGACGGGCAACCGATCCACCCACGGCTTTCTGCTCCTGAGTTAAAACCAGCTGTTCAGAGAGACTCCAGGGAGACTTGAGAGCTGGGCTTTTCTTTCCAGGGGTTGGGTGGGTTGGCAGGTCCCTGAGAGATGAGGGGATGCAGGGGGTGCACTGCCTTGTGCAGCTCTTGTCTGCGTTTCNCATGGATGTGTTTAGAAGTTGCTTAGATGTGGTGTTGGGGGATCTGGTTTAGGGGTGACCTTGTAGAGTAGGGTTGATGGTTGGACTCATTGATCACAGGGGTCTTTTCCAACCTCAGTGATTCTGTGGTTCTACAGTGGAGTCCAATGCAGGCGTCTGCACCAGCTTCCAGGGGGAGATGTGACTCCTGCAGCTAGAACTGACCTCAGAGGATGGGGCAGTGCTGTCCCTTCCTCAAAGGAGCCAAAGGAGAGCTGCAGGAGCACGAACGTTTGAGAAATGATTCTTGTTCTCAGATGATTTTAGAAGTCACTTAGATGTAGTGTTGGGGGGTCTGGTTTAGGGGTCAACGTGCAGAACAGGGTTGCTGGTTGGACTCTATGGTCCCGGGGGTCTTTTCCCACCTGAACGATTCAATGATCCTCCCAGGGTGTGCAGGGGAAGGCAAGCTCAGAGGAGTGGGAGTTTACTAACCATTTTATTTCTACTAGCCCTTGTAAAGTCCCTCTCGAAAACGTAGGGTGTAAAGTTGGTGTGAGGAAAACCATCAGTTCATGAAAATGCAGCAGCTTGGCTTCTCTTCATGAGCAACTACTGCCAGCCACCCTCTGCTCCACCACACTTGCCTCAGAGGCCTCAGCCCAGTGTAAACTTGTTGTGTGTGTGAGTTTCCTAACACAAGTAGCTGCTCACAGGGCTAGGAGGTGCAGGGATGGAATTCCTCCCAGGAGGAAGCATCTTTCCCCTTGGAAGAGCTCCCTAGTCCACGTGGTTCACAACGAGCACCGACAAGGAAAGCTAAGTGAGGCAAGCGCGTCTCCAGTGTGGCTGGAGGCCACGTCCCACGGGTGCCCACCACACTCCTCAGCACCTCAAGTGAGTGAGAGCTGCTGGTTGTGGAACAGTCTGTCTTTCTCCTACAGAACCAGCTGCTGACACCGGCGGTGGCCGCGTTGTGGCCCCAGGACAGGGGCTGCTGGAAGGATCCTCCTGCCAAGTCATGCAGCACCCTCCGAGTGTGGGAAAGCCCTCGGGCCCACGTTTTGGACCAGGTCCTTGTACGTGGTGGGGCAGTAGGTTTTGTATAGGTTCTCGGCCAGCGTGTTGCTGCCCGCGACCACGGATTTCCGGTTGCGGTTCATGAAGTTCCACAAGTGCAGCGCGTAGGAGTGGTTGAAGCTGGGGCTTTTCTCCCACACCTTGTAGTAGCGTCTCCAGGCTGGGTATGGGATGGGGTAGAAACGCTGGGGGTTGAGGAAGGAGATGTTCTGGCAGCTGTGGTCCTCAGTGCCTTTGAAGTCTGTGAGACTGCAGAGAGCTTTGAGCATCCTGGTCATTAGAAAGGGGCCCTGGTTCCCCCAGATGTTCCCGTTGTACTTGAGAACAAAGTTCTCCATGCAGTCCCAAACGAATTTGTGGTGGGCAGGGAAGCCAAAGATCCCGTTGCTGGAGAACTTGGACTTCTGTGCTGCTAGGAAGCTTTCCTCAGGGATGGGCCTGATGGAGATGACATCGGTGTCCATGTAGATTCCCCCGTACTTCCAGATGAGGGCCAGCCTGCTGGCGTCAGAGCTGACATGGACCCAGTTCTTCTCCTGCTCCGGGACTACCTGCAGGGTTGCAAAGGTGACCCAGTGATGCCACTGGCAGAGAAGGGGTCACAGCCATCCATGGGATGCACATGCCACCCCTCTGGGGTGGATCGGAACAGGGGTGGTTAGCAGATGCAGAGATGTTCTTCTCCCCCTCTACTCTACCCTGGGGAGACCACAGCTGGAATATCCCATCCAGCTGTGGGCCCCTCAGTTCCAGAAGGACACAGAGCTGCTGGAGAGAGCCCAGTGCAGAGCCACAGGGATGATGGAGGGAGGGGAGCATCTCCCTCATAAGGAAAAGCTGAGGGAGCTGGGTCTCTTGAGCTTGGAAAAAAGGAGCCTGAGGGGTGACCCCATGGGTGTTGATCAATGTGTGAAGGGTGGGTGTCAGGAGGATGGAGCCAGGCTCTGCTCAGGGGCACCCAGTGACAGGACAAGGGGCAGTGGGTGTGAGCTGGAGCAGAGGAGGTTCCACATCAGTGTCAGGAGGACCTTGTTCCCAGTGAGGGTGGCAGAGCCCTGGCAGGGGCTGCCCAGGGTGGTTGTGGAGTCTCCATCTCTGGAGACATTTCAAACCCGCCTGGCCATGTTCCTGTGTGACTGGATCTAGGTGACCCTGCTGTGTCAGGGGGACTGGACTGGGTGATCTTTCGAGGTCCCTTCCAATCCCTAATGATTCTATGACTGGTGCTGCTAATCACCTCCAGCTACTCCAGGGGGACACAACCCACTGAACACCTCTCCCTGAACATGCCCAGCTCTTGGAAATAAGGTTTCCATTACCAGGGCTGGTTCTTGAGGTGATTCTCCCTGAGGGGGAAATACACCTGCCCTGCACAAAGCTGGATCCAAACAAACCTGACTAAAGCTACTTGCAAGCGGGACCTCAAGTCCAGGGTGGAGCTCACAAGATGCCACCTTGCATTGGTATGTTGGTGTTGCAAAACCTGACATTTCTCCTGCCTCTTATCTGCTGCTGGTGTGTGGCAGTGTGAACAAGTGCTCCAGTGACTCAGGCAGCACATTATGTTCCACCAGCTTCTGTTGAGGGAAAACCCATTAAGAGATGTTTTATCAACAATGGACATGTGGTTTATTTTTACCAGCGCTGCCTTTGCCAGCAGATCTGATTGTCCAGATAGTGGAGTGGGGAGGAGATACCACAGGAGCACAGAACATTCGGGATTGGAAGGGACCTTGAAAGATCATCCAGTCCATCCCCCTGACATGGCAGGATCCCCTAGATCCAGTCACACAGGAACATGTCCAGGTGGGTTTTAAATGTCTCCAGAGAAGGAGACTCCATAACGTCCNAGGAACAGAAGGGCCCACAACTGGCCACAAGATTCCAGCTGCGGTCTCAGCAGAGCAGAGTAGAGAGGAAGGAGGACTTCTCTTGATGTACTGACCACCCCCATTCTGATCCATTCCAGGATGCCACTGGCCTTCTTGGCCACAAGGGCTCATTGCTGGCTCCTGGCCATCCTGCTGGCCACCAGGACCCCAGCTCCCTTTCTCTTACACTGCACTCCAACAGGTCAAAACCTGTACTGATAATATGTTCACTAAACTGATTAATACCCTGCAAAATAAGACATCTAATCGATCTGGACGAAAAAGGAGACATCACAGAATCATTAGGGACTGGAAGGGACCTCAAAAGATCATCCAGTCCAACCCCCCTGATACAGCAGGATCACCTAGACCAAGTCACACAGAACACATCCAGGTGGGTTTTAAACATCTCCAGTGGAGGAGACTCCACAACTTCCCTGGGCAGCCTGTTCCAGGGCTACTGGAAAAGCACCCAGCCAGCCCTCTGTGCCATCATTCAGGTCCCTTCCAATCTCTAATGGCTTTGTGGTTCTTTGGCTCTGTGGTCCTGTGGTTCTATGGTCCTATGATCTTCCCCCCAGTCCAATCCCCAGAGCTATTTTCCTGTTTTCCCCTTGTCGCACTCACCTGCTGGTACCACTGCAGTAGAGGGGTCTCCTGGAAGATGTTTTCCATCTGGAGAGGGAAAATGAAGACATTCTTCATAGAAGACAAAAGGGAGAAGGCTGTGTAGCTGGAGTTCGTGTCCAGCACTCTGTCCTTTGTAAGTCCCTTCATGAAGAGGATGACGGGTCGGTCCTGGTAAATCCTGGCAGCAGACTCCACGGAGCAGGACACCAACGGAGTGGGCTCCAGGCGCTCTGTCGTCTCCAGAAAGATGATGCTTTTGCCGAGGTTCAAGACTTGCTCAGGTGTCAGGAGGTGCTTGGACATGGGCTCGTAGGAGAAGAAGCAGCTGGACAGCAGGGAGATCTCATACAAAATGCCTGAGACAAAGAAGAAGCAGAGGCATATCTGGATTTTCCTCAACATCCTTGCTCTCCCCATGCCTTTGGAGTCATGCCTCAGACGTGGACGCTAAGGAGAGACAAGGAACAGCAAACATTATGCCTCTGCTATTGCTTGGCAGCCCTGGCAAGTGGTAGGATGTGGCTTTGGACAGTGGAGCATGAAGGCATTTTGGTGAAGGTCATACGTCCACCCTAGAGCATAGAGACAGTTGAGTGGAGCTCATACCCTGCAGCATGAAGTGACCTGGTGAAGTTCATGCCTTGTTCCTCAGGAGAAGCCTAGCAAGATGTCTCATGGCACAGAGGGCAGATATTAGAAAGAGTTTCTTCACCCAAAGGGTTATCAACCTTGGAGTAGGCTGCCCAGGGAGCTGGTGGGGTCATGATCCCTTGAAGTCTTGAAAAGATGGAGGGCTGAGGGACGTGATTTGGTGGTGACCTGTTAGTGCTGGGTCATTGGTTGCAATTGATGGTCTTAAATTAAAGGTCTCTGTGATTGTGTGAGGTGCTGAGGTCCTGCCTCCTCACCCCCATTAGGGATTGGAAGGGACCTTGAAAGATCATCCAGTCCAATCCCCCTGCCACAGCAGGATCACAGTCTGGCTCACACTTCATCCCTCAAAACCATGAGAGATTTGGGTCCTCCAGGGATAGGGGCTGAAGAATCACTGAATCACAGAATATTGGGGATCAGAAAGGACCTCAAAAGATCATCTAGTCCAATTCCCCCTGCCACAGCAGGATCCCCACATATCCAGGTGGGTTTTAAATATCTGCAGAGAAGAAGACTCCACAACCCCCATGAGCAGCCCCTTCCAGTGCTCTGTCACCCTCACCATGAAGAAGGACACAAGCAAAACCCAGGACCTACCTGGATTATTGCTCTGACAAATCTGCATTTCAAGGTGGTTTGTTGGCCATCGCAGTGGCAGTGAGGCTCCCTCAAAGCCCAACTCTCTGATGAAGACACCCAAACTGCCTGGAACATGCAAAAGGGTTTCTGAAGGGCAGGAGGTTGATGCACCGAGGACAACTAGCTCTGCTGCAGGCTCAGTCCCAGGAGTGGTTTAGGGTCACCTAGGAGGACAAGGAAGGGTCAGGTCTTAGGTGAGACCAAGCATCATCCTGGCCTCCACCACCTCTCTGGGCAGCCTGCTCCAGAGATCCCCACCTCAGATTCAAAAGCTTTTTCCTCCTGTCCAGCCTAAATCTGCCCTTTTCCAGATTCAAACCACAGCCCCTCATAGAACATGAGGGATTGGAAGGGACCTCGAAAGATCATCCAGTCCAATCCCCCCACCACAGCAGGATCACCTAGACCAAGTCACACAGGAACACGTCCAGGTGGGTTTTCATGTCTCCAGAGGAGGAGACTCCATATAAATGCTGAGGTCCTGCTCCTTTGGTCCAGGCTGGCCAAAAGCACCCCCATCCCAGGGCAGCCCGTGGGTTCAAGCAGCCCTGCAGGGACGTGGAACAAGGGCTCAGACTGCATGAGGACTAAGTCTTCTGCTTATTTGTAGATATAGATATTTACATATAATAGTTTTAATATTTATTTATATTTACACTTCTAATTCCCTCTCTATTTGTATTGTACACTTACGTTTGTGTTTAGATTTACATTTATAATGACATTTAGATTTACATTTATTTATATAACAACAGTCCCTGCAGCTTTCAGTCAGCTCTAAGTTCAAACCTGAGCTGAGCTTTGGACCGTGTGAAGAGAATCCCCTGCCCCACTGCCTACAGTGTCTGCACTGCCAGGGGCATCCTGGGGTGGATCAGAACAGGGGGGGGTTAGGAGATGGAGAGAGGTTCTCCTGCCCCTCTACTCTGCACTGCTGAGACCACAGCTGGAATCTTGTGGCCAGTCCTGGACCTCTCATTTCCACATCACAGTGACCCAGCAGTGCCAAACTCCACTGGCCCTGAGCCCTCATCCCCACGGCTTCTGGGCATCCCTCAGGATTCAAAAGAGAGACCCCCCATCCTCTTGTCTATCCCTAGTGCTGTGGGTTTCACACAATCACAGAACATTAGGGATTGGAAGTGACCTTGGAAGATCATCCAGTCCAATCCCCCTGCCTCTGAGAACCAGTGAGAGGGGTTTGCATTTGGGTCTACACCCACAGAATCATTGAATCATCAGGGATGGGAAGGGACCTCGAGAGATCATCCCAGTCCAATCCACCTGCCACAGCAGGATCCCCTAGATCCAGTCAGTAGGGATTGGAAGGGACCTCGAGAGATCATCCAGCCTTGAGTCCAGTGCTGAGCCCCTCAGTCCCCGAAGGACACGGAGCTGCTGGAGGGAGCCCAGCGCAGAGCAACAAGGATGATGAAGGCAGTGGAGAAGGGGGTGCTCCTTATGAGTTGAGGCTGAGGGAGCTGGGTCTCTTGAGCTTGGAGAAGAGAAGACTGAGGGGTGACAGAGCCCTGGAAAGGGCTGCCTAGTGGGGTTGTGGAGTCTCCTTCTCTGGAGACGTTTCAAACCCGCCTGGATGTGTTGCTGTGTCTTGGTCTAGGGGATCCTGCTGTGTCAGGGGATTGGACTGGATGGTCTTTCGAGGTCCCTCCAATCCCTTAGGCTCTGTGATACTGCGCTGCAGGCTCTGGTCAATGCAGCAGCTCTCCCCTCCAGCAGCACATGCAGGCGAGAGGGTTTCCCACTGCACAGCTCCTCCTCTCCTGCCTTTCTGACCCTGCAGCCCGATGTATTTAGAGATAAATCAAAACTCACCTTTCTTCTGCAAAAAGCAGGGGAAGCCTGAAGCCTGTTGGGAAGCAGAGCCAAGCTGAACCACACTGGAAGGTATCCACGGCCCGTGGGGAGCCCTTTGCCTGTGCCAGAGGCGCTGCACTGCCTCTCCGCTATCTCCTGCCCTGCCAGGGCTTGGAGCAGCCTCGTGGCTTCCTCTCCATTGGCTCTGGTGTTTGCATTCTTGGTGTGGAGATAAAGCTGAGGTAGTCTTAGCACACAGGAGCACCATGGGAGGTCCTTTGGGCTGCCAAGTGGGAGTCCCAGCACTCTGGGAGCTCCACAGGAGGTGGGTGGGACTGAGCAAAGGCCAGCACAGAACGTTAGGGGTTGGAAAGGACCTCGGAAGATCATCCAGACTAATCCCCCTGCCAGAGCAGGATCCAGGGGACAGGACACTTACCCCTCTTAGGGGGGTGGTTTGCAGCATATTAAGCCTCCATTTGTGTCTGGAACTGGGCTCACAGAGGCTGCTTTACTGCTCTTTGCTGCTTAGTCAAGGAGAGCTTGGCTGGAGAGTCACTGATGCTCTCAGTTCTTTCGAGGGACTTCTGCAGAAGCACATCCCAGATGACACCCCGCACCCTGAACTGGCTGCCTAATACCTGCCCAGCTCTTGGATAGACATCAGGCACATGGGGAGGTTTACTGGTTCACCAGAGCCTCTGCTTCTCCCCACAACCTGTCCCCAGGAGGACACAGAAGCACCATCAGGTGCCCCCATGATTGGGATGACCCATCTTGAGTTGGAAGGATCTCCCACAGCTTTTCTGGCCTTGGGGTATGAACTTCAGTGCCTGACTTGTGCTGGGACAGAAGAAAACCCCCCGGACGTGTTCCTGTGCAACTTGGTCTAGGGGATCCTGCTGTGGCAGGGGGATTGGACTGGATGATCTTTCGAGGTCCCTTCCAATCCCTAGAGATTCTGTGAATCAATGATGAAGAGGTGGAGCTGTCGCAGCAAAGAGAGATCCCTAGTGCATCCCTCCTGCAACCCTGAGGTGTGCCGGAGCAGCCTGTATGAGACAACCAGGGCACACTGCTGGGGTGCTCCTGGTCACCCATGGGACTCAGGCTTTTTGCAGCTCCCCTCCTCCTCTCTTTCCCTTCTCTTTCTGATTTTAGCAAGAATTTCTATCCAGAGACAATTTAGCAGCAGGGCTGGAGATCTCTGTGCAGCCAGCGAGTGCCAGCAGCTCCACGTGTTGCTCACGCCCAAGCGTGGTGGAACCGGTCCTCTCTACCTCCTCCCTCTAGAACCCAGACCCACAGAATCACACAACACCAGGGATCAGAAGGGATCTCGAAAGATCATCCAGTCCAATCCCCCTGCCAGAGCATCCAGAATCTCTGTGGTTGGAAGAGACCTTTGAGATCATCAGAAGGACCTTCTTCCCAGTGAGGGTGACAGAGCCCTGGAAGGGGCTGCCCAGGGGGGTTGTGGAGTCTCCTTCTCTGGAGATGTTGAAGACCCACCTGGCCATGTTCCTGTGTGATTGATCTAGGGGATCCTGCTGTGTCAGGGGGATGGGACTGGATGATCTCTCGAGGTCCCTTCCAGTGCCTAATGTTCTGTGGATTAGGAGTGGGACCATCAGGACACTCCCATTACTTCCATTACTGGTGATCCTGCTTTGCCAAGGGGATTGGACTAGATGATCTTCTGTGGGCCTTTCCAATCCCTAAAGATTCTGCAATTTCATGATCAGGTCCAACCATCAGCAGATCTGAAGGTCTTTCCACACCAGCCAGTGGGAACAAGAGTGTCCCAAGAGCTCTGTGCTACCAGCCAGGGAAGTCTGGGTTACTTTGGGAGCTCCTCAGCAACTACTTGGTGCTTGTAAACCACCACAAAGCACTTGAGCTTCCACAGCAGCAAAGAAACCAGCCTGGCACTGAACACACCAGCTCCCGGCCAGCTCAGGGGACCCCACCTCTCCCCAGCACAGGGTGCCAAGGGCCTGCCCCCAGCTTTGTTTGCCCTCCCACGGACGCATTTCCTGCTGCAGAGAGCTGGCGGAGGGAGAAGGAGCAGCTAATGTGGCCACAGCCAACAGAGCAAACAGTCCCCACGGAAAGCTATCGAGATAGCAGATAGTGTCCTGGGTGGAAATGCCAGGAGAGCTCTGCTTCTAAACTTGTCCCTGGGGCAATGACGTAGGTGAGGAGCCCCCGCGCCCTGACACGCCTCGCTGTGAGGAACCCTCTCCCTCGGCAAACACGCGCTCAGGTCCATCGTTTCCAGTCCAACCTGCAAGGACACGGGCTGGTCAGTGTCCAGCAGCAAAGCTGGGAGCTCCTCCACATCTGTTCCTTCTGTTCATTGATGACTTGGATGAGGGATGGGGGGCACTGTCAGCAAGTTTGCTGATGACACAGAGCTGGGTGGTGTCACCGACACTCCTGCAGGCTGTGCTGCCATTCAGTGGGATCTGGACAGGCTGGAGAGCTGGGCAGAGAGAGAAATGTAATGAGCTGAAACAAGGGTCAGTGTAGAGTCTGGCATCTGGGCAAGAGCAACCCCAGGGACCAGGATAGACTGGGGACTGACCTGTTGGAGAGTAGTGTAGGGGAAAGGGNGCCTGAGAAGGACCTTCTTCCCAGTGAGGGTGAAGACCCACCTGGATGTGTTCCTGTGCGACTTGGTCTAGGTGATCCTGCTGTGTCAGGGGGATTGGACTAGATGATCTTTCAAGGTCCTTTCCAATCCCTGATGATTCTATGATCCCTCTCTCTGTTTCTTCTCAGGGCAGGTAGGTGGTTTCAAGAATCACAGACTCGTTGATGTTGGCAAAGACCTTTAAGACCATCAAGCCCAACCTAACCCTATGGAGTCTACCACTAAATCATGTCCTTAAGTTCTTTATCTTATTAATGTCCGTAAGGACCTGAGAGGTAGGTGTGAAGAGGAAGGGGCTAGTCTCTTTTTGGTGGTGCCCAGTAACAGGACAAGGGAAAATGGAGACAAACTAGAACACCTGTTCCACCTCAACATGAGAAGAAACTTCTTTACTGTGAGGAACCCTTGAGCAGGTTGCTCAGAGTCATTGTGGGGTCTCCTGCTCCAGAGACATTCAACCCCATAACCCTGGGTGAAGCCCTGTGTGACCTGTCCTTGAGGATCTGGCTTTAGCAGAGGGGCTGGACTAGATGATCTCTAGACGTCACTTCCAACCCTTGACATTCCAAGAGTTGATGACCTACATGACTTTTAAATGCACCCAGGAGCGGTGGTTCAACCACCTCCCTGATGGTTCCAACATGCCTGTGGGAAATGCACTACAGTGGAGAGGGAGGAGGCTCCTGGAGAATCCTGGAGGTTCCTGGACCATGTGGAAGATAACTTCTTGACTACTGAGAGACTGGATTAAGGAAAGTTCCCTCCTGGACCTGCAGAGCCTGTGAACAGAGAAGAGCCCTCAGTTCCAGGACGTAGAACTGCTTGAGAGAGTCCAGCACAGAGCCAGTCCCTTCCCCAGCCTCGTTGCTCCTCTGCACCCACTCCAGCCCCTCCATCTCTTTCTTGAAGTGAGGGGCCCAGCACTGCCCCCAGTACTCAAGGGGATGCTCCCCAGTGCTCAGGGGGAGAATGACATCCCTAGTCCTGCTGGCCACACTACTGCTGATCCAAGCCAGCATGCCATTGGCCTTCTGGGCCACCTGGGCACCCTTCTGGCTCCTGCTCAGCCGGTTGTCACCCAACACTGCCAGTTCCCTCTCTGCCAGGCTGCTTTCCAGCCCCTCATCCCCCAGGCTGTAGCTGCAGGGGGTTATTGTGGCCAAAGTGCAGGACCCTGCCCTTGGCCCTGTTAAAACCTGATGTCAACTGGACAGAAAATAAGGCAACCAGAGAGGAGACTCAGGGGTCCCTTCCAGTCCCTAATGTTCTGTGATTCTGTGACTCTGAAGCTGCACCAGAGGAGGGTCAGGTTGGATGTCAGGAAGCCCTTCCTGATGGAAAGGGTGACCAGAGCCTGGACTGGGCTGCCCAGGGCAGTGGTGGAGTCCCCATCCCTGGAGGTGTTGAAGGCCAGCCTGGCTGTGGCCCTTAGTGCTCTGGTGTGGCCAGTGCAGTGGTGGTCTAGGCTGGCTGAGCTCAGAGATCTTCTCCAGCCTTAACCACCCTGTGAGTCTGTGCAGCTCACATCTGGGCACCCAGAAGCCCCTCTCTCCATCGGGAGGAAGGCAGGACCAGAGGCACTAGTGCAAGGAGAGGAAGGAACGCGAAGAGCCTGGCTGTGCCAAGAGGCAGGTGATCAGAAAGCAATAGATTTGTGCTTAGAAGTTTCCGTGTTTATAATCCCAACGATTGCAAGGCCCATGGAGCTCAGAGATAAGGCACGAGCTGTGCCTAAAAAAGGCAGCCACCCCATCTGCAAGCACAAGGAGAGTTGACTTGTAGAGGCTTAATTTTACACCGTTAAAGGTTTTCGCAACGTCCCAGCAAATACAAGCGCGGACACGTGTAGAGGTTCTACCCTGGAGTTCCAGAGGGCAGACTTTGACCTCTGTAGGAGACTGGTTGAGAGAGTCTGTTGGGTTCAGGCTGCCCTGAAGGAGTCCAGGAATGCTGGACATGGTTCAGGAAGGAAATCTTTCAAGGGGCAGGAGGAAGCTGTGTCTGGCAGGGTAGGAGGCCAGTGGGGTTGAACCGAGAGCTTAGGCTGGAAATCAGTGTTTAAAGAAGGGTTTGTGGTCAATGGGAGAAGGGGGAGGCTACTCAGGAAGACAACTTAGAATCATTCAATCATTAGGGATTGGAAGGGACCTTGAAAGATCATCCAGTCCAATCCCCCTGCCACGGCAGGATCACCTAGGCCAAGTCACACAGGAACACATCCAGGTGGGTCTTGAACATCTCCAGTGAAGGAGACCTAGACCAAGCCACAACTTAGGAAGACGTTCTTTGCTGAGAGAGGGGTTGGGCACTGGAACAGGCTGCCCAGGGAGGTGGTGGAGTCTTCATCCCTGGAAGGGTTTGAAAACCAGGTAGCCAGAGCACTTGAGGCCGTGGTGTAGGGGTTAGGGAGATGTTGGCTGGACTTGATGATCCTGGAGGTGTTTGTAAGACATGTGGATGTGGTCCTGAGGGATGCGCGACTTGGCTGTCGTAGGTTAGTTTAGTCCTAGATCAACGTAGTCAGCCTTTACAGTATTGATTTAGACATCACCACGTCAAGACTTTGGGGGATTAATTAATTTGGAGTGTTTTCTGCATTGGACAGCCTTTGTTACTTCAGACAGGACTTGGTCTGGGGGATCCTGCTGTGGCAGAGGGATTGGACTGGATGATCTCTCAAGGTTCCTTCCAATCCCTAATGACTGGATCTAGGGGATCCTGCTGTGTCAGGGGGATTGGACTGGATGATCTTTGGAGGTCCCTTCCAATCCCTCATGTTGTGTGATTCAAACTGAGGACACGAGGCTGTCAGTCAGGTCCAGAGGGAGATGGTGCAGCTAGGGAGCTTCTGAACCTGCCTTGCTGTCACCAAGGCTTCCTGTGCCTGTGTATCGAAGAGCAAACACCATTAGACCTTGGGGCCCTCGCTTGGCAGAGCCACTCTCTAAAAATCTCCTCCCATTGGAAGCAGAACCATTTCCTCTGAGCAGAGCCAGTGTAAACTACAAGTTTACAAGCCACAGATGGTGTTTCAGGCACCAAGACTGCGGCTGTGCCAGTTCTGCAGCCCTTGCAGGACCAAACTCCCCACCATCAGCAGTTTGGAGGCTGTTTGCATGTGAGCTGGGTGGTCCACAGCAAACCCAGCCAGGTCTCACCTCTGCTGCTGCACGCCTGGTGTTTTTATGGACCCCACAGACCCCCCAGAAGAGAAACAGAAGAGAATGTTAAAGATCCCAGACATTTGATTCCTTCAGAGGGTTGGGAGGGGAGACATGGAACGATCTCTAACAAGGGCAGGGTGGTGGCTGAGTCCCCATCCCTGGGTGAGTTTAAAAGTCACTTAGATGCAGTGTTGGGGGACCTGGTTTAGGGGTGACCTTGTAGAGTAGGGGGATTGGACTAGATGATCTTTCAAGGTCCCTTCCAATCCCTAATGTTCTGTGATTCTGTGATGGCTGGACTTGATGATCCCAGGGGTCTTTCCAACCTGAATGACTCTATGATGGTTGGACTTGATGATCCCAGGGGTCTTTCCAACCTGAATGACTCTATGATGGTTGGACTTGATGATCCCAGGGGTCTTTTCCAACCCAAATGATTCGGTGATTCTATGCTGTCTGCACCACAGGCTGATCACACCACCACCACGGCAAGAAGATCCACACACACGCAGCAGCAGCACCCCGAGCCGGGCGCTGAGCACTGAGAGCTGCACATCCAGAGCAGACACATTAGACAGCTACAGGAAGAAGTCTGTCAAGAAATCCTCCTTGACTTCATGCCCACTTTGTGGACAGGCCAACAGCAAGAGCTTTCTCCACGCATGGCTTCATCATTCATGTCTTTCACAAATAATAGATGCTGCTGTTATTGCTGCAGCGAGTTTCTCCGTCACGTTCCTCTGCTGTGTGCTGAGTGATTGCACCCACTCACTGCCTCCAGCACAGGAACCACCTAAATAATAAAACAAGCAAATGCTATTTCCATGGTGCTTGCTACAGGGCTGCGTTGTGGGGTTTTTAAATGAGGAAGGTATTAACCAGAGCAGCAGCAACAACCACAACAGAAATAGGGTCATTAGGAGGTTGTGTAGAACATGATCGGCTGAATTGAGTTTGGGGAACATGACCCAGCCCTCCACGAGGTTTTTCCTCCTGCCTTGGATCTCTGCCTCTACTGCCAGCTGCACATCCTCTACCTGCTTTATCCTATTTTTGGACATCCTGATCCAAATATTGGGAAGGAGGGTGGCCAGGGGGTTTGCTTCAAGTCTCTTATCGACACCTCTTTGTTCCCACGGTCCAGGGGAGGGTTGGGCTGGGTGTTGGGAAGCCCTTCCTCACAGAATCACAGAACGTTAGGGATTGGGTCTCTTCAGCTTGGAGAAGAGATCATCAGAGATGATGGAGGGAGGGGAGCATCTCCCTGATGGGGAAAGGCTGAGGGAGCTGGGGCTCTTGGGCTGGGAAAGAAGGAGACTGAGGGTCTTCATGGCTGTTTATAAAGAAGTGAAGGGTGGGTGTCAGGAGGATGGAGCCAGGTTCTGCTCGGGGATATCTAGGTCCCTTCCAATCCCTAATGTTCTGTGATCTAATGATAGGACAAGGGGCAGTGGGTGTGAGCTGGAGCAGAGGAGGTTCCTCATCAATATGAGAAGGAACTTCTTCATGGTGAGGGTGACAGAGC
>VXBP01008555.1:75055-90403 GCA_013400115.1 Rhinopomastus cyanomelas
TGTTCCTGTGCAACTTGATCTAGGTGATCTTGCTGTGGCAGGGGGATTGGACTGGATGCTCTTTCCAGGTCCCTTCCAATCCCTACTGACTGGATCTAGGGGATCCTGCTGTGTCAGGAGGATTGGACAGGATGCTCTTTCAAGGTCCCTTCCAATCCTTAATGCTCTGTAGTTCTGTGGAACAGGAGGTGGTGAATAAAAGCAGCTGCACATGTGCTGAAAGCAGGACCTTGGAGGGAACCCAGAGCCAGCCTGAGGGGTTAGGGAACTCCCCACCCTATTTAGGGGAAAGCTGGGGAGAGCAGATACTTGTAATGATGTTTGCAGGTCAAATGGTTCTGGCTGAACCCTCATGAGCAAACGAATCATAAGGAAAGTAAAGGCAGATAAGGGAAAAGAGAAGCAGGAGCCAGTCAGCTGTGGAGGAGCTCACCTGGTGTTAGCTGCACACACGGTCGTAGGACAGGTTCTGAAGGAACCACTAATTAAAGGCTCTGAGCAAGAGGAGATGAAGCCCAACACAGGTTTCCCAGAGGCACTTTGAGCCAGGCTGTGCTGACACCTCCCTTTGATGAGATAATTGGTTTTCCAGACAAGGGAAGTTGTGTAGATCTGATCTACCCAGGGTTCAATGAAGCATTTGGTCGCGTGGGAAATTATTAGTGAGGCTTGAGAAACTGAGAGTTAGCAGGAGAGTTCTTGAGTGCAGAGACAGGATTGACATGGGGCAGGGGTGGGAAACGGGCCACCGAGAGGTGGGTGGCTGCAGAGCTCATCTGGAGGGTGACCCCAGGTGAAGACCATCCGTCTCTAAGTGTGGGAGCAGGCTGGGGACGCTTGTTACTCACCTGGCTTTCCTGCAGCAGGAGGAGCAGGCACCCTGAGCTCACGACCTTGACTGCTGTGGATGGGAGCATCGCTGCAGATGCTTTGTAGGGCTGCACGTGCGCCATGAGATGGCAATGTTGTTCCACCAAAAGGCATCTGCTCGGCTCCTTCCCATTGTCTGGCCTCATCACAGAGGCACAGAGCAGCAGGGATTGGAAGGGACCTCGGAGATCATCCAGTCCAATCCCCCTGACACAGCAGGATCACAGAGCATCAGGGACTGGAAGGGACCTCGAGAGATCATCCAGTCCAATCCCCCCACCACAGCAGGATCCCCTAGATCCAGTCACATGTGAAGATGTCCAGGAGGGTTTCAGTGCCTAATGCAAGAAATATCAGCAATTAGGAATCACAGAATCATTAGGGATTGGAAGGGACCTTGAAAGATCATCCAGTCCAGTCCCCCTGACACAGCAGGATCCCCTAGACCAAGTCACGCAGGAACACATCCAGGAGGGTTTTAAACAGCAGTGATGGTGGAAACTAAATCAGTCCCATTGCAGTTTGAGCCCTACAATGTGGCTCTGGGGTTCATATCTTCAGACTGAAAAGGTGCAGGTGAGATGGGAAGGGGATGTGTTTAAATATGTCAGTTGGGAAACAAGGAATCACAGAACATTGGGATTGGAAGGGACCTTGAGACATCATCCAGTCCAATCCCCCTGACACAGCAGGATCCCCTAGACCCAGTCAAACAGGAACAGGCCAGGTGGGTTTTAAACATCTCCAGAGAAGAAGACTCCACAACCACCCTGGGCAGCCCCTGCCAGGGCTCTGGCACCTTCAATGAGAACAAGGTCCTTCTCACATTGATGTGGAACCTCCTCTGCTCCAGCTGACACCCCCTGCTCCTTGTCCTGTCACTGGGTGCCCCTGAGCAGAGCCTGGCTCCATCCTCCTGACACCCACCCTTCACATATTGATCAACATCCATGGGGTCACCCCTCAGGCTCCTTTTTCCCAGCTCCAGAGCCCCAGCTCCCTCAGCCTCTCCTCAGCAGGGAGATGCTCCCCTCCCTCCATCATCTCTGTGGCTCTGCACTGGGCTCTCTCCAGCAGCTCTGGAGCCTCTTCTGGAGCTGAGGGGTCCAGCACTGGACACAAGACTCCAGCTGTGGTCTCAGCAGGGCAGAGCAGAGGGACAGCAGAACCTCTCTCCACCTGCTAACTGCAGATTTTCCCCACAGCCCCAGTCCCAATAACCCCTCCCGCTGGGCAGAACAACCCAGCACAGAAGCAGGCACCGCTGCTCAGCGTGAGCACGAACACGTACGCGTGCTGGAAGAAAGAGCACGAGGAGGGGACAATTTTATACAGAAATAAAATCAGCTCATTCCTTCCCTGTATTTTTAGCTTAAATTACACCCAAATGCCATCTGATCAACTCAGCCAAAATGAGCCCTTAATCCTAACAAGTCTTGATCACCTTTTAAACCCCGCAGAACAGCAGGGGATGTGCCTGCAGCGAGCACTGCACCTTGATTCCCACCTCTTCGGCAGGTACCCAGCTCACAGGAGCGTTGAACCCCTCTGCGAACGCCCAGTGAGACACTGGAGGGGCCACAGAACAGCTCCAGGCTGCTCCTTCTCCCTCTGCACCACGTGCGAGCGCTCCGGCTCCTGCCTCAAATGGCGAGGTATCAAAGATGTCCTTGGGAATCCACCAGTTAAGGTGGCAGCTGGTTGATCTGCCTGGGCAAAGCTTCATGAAGCAGGTGGATGGATGGTGGCAGAGCGGTGGATGTGGTCTATCTCGACTTGAGGGGGGTGTTTGACACAGTCTCCCACAGCATCATCACAGCCAGACTGAGGCAGTGTGGTCCAGATGATCGGGTGGTGAGGTGGATTGTGAACTGGCTACAGGGTGGAAGTCAGAGAGTGGTGGTCAATGGGACAGAGTCTAGTTGGAGGCCTGTATCTAGTGGAGTGCCCCAGGGATCGGTGCTGGGACCGGTCCTGTTCAATCTATTCGTTGATGACTTGGATGAGGGATTGGCATGCACTGTCAGCAAGTTTGCTGATGACACAGAGCTGGGTGGTGTCGCCGACACCCCTGCAGACTGGGCTGCCATTCAGCGAGATCTGGACAGGCTGGAGAGCTGGGCTGAGAGACATTAAATGAGCTATAACAAGAGTAAGTGCAGAGTCTGGCATCTGGGCAAGAAAAACCCCAGGGATCAGGATAGGCTGGGGACTGACCTGTTGGAGAGTAGTGAAGGAGAGAGGGATCTGGGGGTCCTGGTGGCCAGCAGGATGGCCATGAGCCAGCAGTGTNTGTGAGAAGGACCTTCGTCCCAGTGAGGGTGCCAGAGCCCTGGCAGGGGCTGCCCCGGGGGTTGTGGAATCTCTGTCTCTGGAGACGTTTCAAACCCACCTGGACTGTTCCTGTGTGACTGGATCTAGGGGATCCTGCTGTGTTGGGGCATTGGACCGGATGATGTCTCAAGGTCCCTTCCAATCCCAATGTTCTGTGAAACCCCATCTGGGCCCTTTGTTGTGTCCTGGAGGATTTTTTTGGCTACAGAAAGGCAGAGAAGATGGAGCAAACAAAGGGTTTCAGGAGACAGCTGATGCTGAGTTTCACCTGCACTGCAGCAGCAGCTTCAGCCACGGGTGGGAACAAGGATTTTCTTCAGACCTTTGCAAAAACCCTCAGAGCTCGTTACTCCTCCAGCCAGGAACAATTTTGTCAGTTTTAATAAGTCTTCGGGGGGATTTTTAAATATTGAAGTTGCTGAGGGATGATGGTTCAGAGAAACACGGGTGTTAGCTGCTGCCCTCACCCTTCACTCAGTCATTAGCCACTAAGGTGCCTCCTGAAGGTCCTGTTATCGCTGTGTTCCAGAGCCTTTGCTCTTCTATGCACTAGGGCAACCACTTTGTAGCCGGTGGTAGCCTATGCAACCAAATTGCTCCTTTGTCCCTCTCGTTTCGCAGATACCTGGGAGTGTTCTCCAGGTTATCTATTGCTCCCTGAATGACAGGTTGGAGCTGTAGGAGAGGAAGGGCTGGCAGGTGGAATCTCTTTGGATAGTTGTGTTCCCCAGGTCTGACCCCAGCTGCTCCAGGCAGTTGTGGACCCAGAGGTGTCAATCAAGATGAAGTCATCTCAGAGCAGCCTTGGTTGTTTTTCTCAGCTGAATGTTTGATGTGGGAGGTTTTTTCCTTTTGGGCTCGTCGGGTGACCTGGCACTGAGAGAGCTAGTGGCGCATGAGCTTCTCCAGCCCTGCTGGGAGAGGGAAGCTGTGGGGGAATCCTGAAGGTGGTAGCATTTCCATTGCTAACCAAGAGCAAGCTCACTGTCAGCATGTGAAGAAAGAAAATAGATGGTGCTGGAGGTGCCCCTGTGGAGATGGAGTCAGCTGGAGCCTGCAAGGAGGGAGCATGCTGGAGCAGGCATGATGGAGTCAGCTGGAGCAGGCAAGGAGGGAGTGTGCTGGAGCATGTATGATGGAGTCAACTGGAGCATGCATGATGGGAGGTGCCATGTGTGTCCTTGCAAGTGGGTGTGAGGATTCCCAGGGTGGTGGTTGAGTCCCCATCCCTGGATGAGTTTAAAAGTCGCTTAGATGTGGTATTGGGGGATCTGCTTTAGGGGTGACCCGCTACAGGTTGATGGTTGGACTCAATGATCCCAGAGGTCTTTTCCAACCAGAATGATTTGGTGATTCTATCTTTTCCAGCCTCAATGATTCTGTGACTCTGTGGGGACTCTGTGGGGCCCCTCAGTTCAAGGATTTGTTGGAGCTGCTGGAGGGAGTCCAGTGCAGAGTCATAGAGAGGGTGGAGGGAGGGGAGAATCTCCCTGCTGAGGGAGCTGGGGCTCTGGAGCTGGGATAAAAGGAGACTGAGGGGTCACCCCATGGATGTTGATCAATATGTGAAAGGTGGGTGTGAGGAGGATGGAGCCAGGCTCTGCTCAGGGGCACCCAGTGACAGAACAAGGGGCAGCGGGTGTGACCTGGAACATAGGAGGTTCCATATAAATATCAGAAGGAACTTCTTCCCAGTGAGGGTGACAGAGCCCTGGAAGGGGTTGTGGAGTTTCCTTCTCTGGAGATGTTTAAAACCCACCTGGATGTGTTCCTGTGTGACTGGATGTAGGTGATCCTGCAGTGTCAGGGGGGTGGGACTGGATGATTCTATGATTCTATGAAATGAACAGCAGGAAAGTGTCTGTCCTGGAAAGATCATTCAGTCCAATCCCCCTGCCAGAGCAGGATCCCAAATATCACATCCTTGAGCAGTAAGAGCCTCAGTATTGGGTCTCCACTCTCTCCTGTATCACAGAATCACACAACTTTAGGGATTGGAAGGGACCTGGAAAGATCATCCTGTCCAATCCCCCTGCCAGAGCAGGATCACCTAGACCAAGTCGTAGGACCGCTTTGGAGCTCCGTCCTTTGATGCCTCCTTGCACCCAGAGAGCTGTGAAGATCCCAAACAAGGTTGTGGAGATAGTCCTCCTCTTGTCAGCAGTTTCCTTACCTGTAGGTAGAGTCCTGTAGCAGCTGAAGAGTTGTAGAGCTCCCCTCCCATCTAGCTATAAATAAGAGGATCAAGGTCTTGACCTTTGGAAGCTCCCGGTGACCGCATCACTGTGAAGCAGCGTCCCAACCACTGTATTAAACTGGCAGGGATCATAAATCTGGGAGGAACTAATGAAGACCCCTAGGGCTGCTGTTCTCCATAGCTGTCTTGTTAACATGATCTAGGAAAGACAGGGGGCCCTTAAAGAAAAAGCAAGCAGGAGTAAGGAGTGACTTGTCAAAGTCAGAGAGAGACAGAGTGCTGTCAGCACCGGGCTGCGGAGCATCACAGTCCCCACCAAGCACCACGGCTAAGGAGACTGGAGGGGGTCACTTACTCCTCCATAAATTCCATGGCCTACATGCTCCATCCAAAATCAGAACCATCATTAAAGCAATGGAAGGTCCCATTCTGTGACCAATCCCTCTTCTCACTGTCAAAAGCAGAGTACATGTGATAGTCCTTTGGCTTTGGCTTTCAGGCCAGCTGGTGGCTGGTGTGATATAAGGGGCTCTCACTCATTTAAAAGGGCTGAGATCAATATTTTACAAGAGTCAGGAGGACTTTCTGAGGTGCTTAAGGTGGTAGGGAAAGAGGGTTGAGGTGTGGAAAGCTGCCGAGGGGATTTGTGCTGGTTGGAATTGTTGGAAAACTGGAATCATGTGCAAGAGGCAGCAGAGACATCACAGCTTACACCACCCTCCCAGGTCAAAGAAACATGGAATCACAGATTTATTGAGGCTGGAGAAGACCTCTGAGATCATCAAGTCCAGCCTGTGACCCAACATCACCACAATCACAGAGCATTAGGGTTTGGAAGGGACCTCAAAACATCATCCAGTCCAATCCTCCTGCCACAGCAGGATCACCTAGATCCAGTAGCACAGGAACATGTCCAGGCAGCTTTCAGACATCTCCACAGAAAGAGACTCCACAGCCCCTCTGATCAGCCCTTCCAGGGCTCTGGCACCCTCACCATGAAGAAGGTCCTTCTCACACTGATGTGGAACCTCCTCTGCTCCAGCTCACACCCACTGCCCCCTGTCCTATCACTAGAAGCCCCTGAGAAGAACCTGGCACCCACCCTTCCCATATTGATCAACACCCATGGGGTCACCCCTCAGGCTCCTTTTTCCCAGCTCCAGAGCCCCAGCTCCCTCAGCCTTTCCTCAGCAGGGAGATGCTCCCCTCCCTCCATCATCTCTGTGGCTCTGCACTGGGCTCTCTCCAGCAGCTCTGGAGCCTCTTCTGGAGCTGAGGGGCCCAGAACAGGACAGGATACTCCAGCTGTGGTCTCTGCAGGGAATGAGGGTGAAACTCTGGACCTAGTTGCCTAGAGAGGTGGTAGAGGCTCCATCCACCTCAGTAGAGGGGCAGGAGAACCTCTCTTGATCTACTAACCACCCCCTGCCTGTGTTGGAGAGCAAACCAGAATGAGATGCTGGGAACCCCAGTGGCACCAGAAGTCAGGTGGGCTCCCATCAAGTGCATCAGACAGCCTGCCAGGAATGGACTAAACCTCGGCACCAGAGGCAACCTCTTCTCCTCTGAGCTGAGAAATCCCTGGCCAGAGAGAAAGAAAACCACTGCTGTCTCCCTCGGAATCAATATCTCCATGAAGATCTGTGTCTAACAGCTGCCATCCAAGCGAGTCACTGAGTGAGCTGCCTCCTGCTCTCTTAAACCTTTGGAAGCAGCAGATGCTCGTCTAGAAGGACAGTTTGATACCACATCCCCGTCTGGACCAGGCAGCAGGGACCAGCTTTCCTCGCTGCGGTGTGAAAACCAGTTTGCTAATGTTTTGCAGAGGGTTGGGAGAGAAACGTGCTCCTGCTTCTCCGCAGAGCTCCACGGCGGTGGGTGAGACATCGGCTGGGGTAGACCTTCCCTCCCCAGCCCTCGGGCACGTTTGCGGGGGGTGTCAAATCTCCAGCATCAGGATGCTGCTGGTGGAAGTTGTGCACTTGAGGTCCCTTCCAATCCCTGATGCTCTGTGATTCTGTGACTGGGTCTAGGTGATCCTGCTGTGGCAGGGGGATGGAACTGGATGATCTCTTGAGGTCCCTTCCAGTCCCTGATGCTCTGTGATTCTGTGACTGGATCTAGGGGATGCTGCTGTGGCAGGGGGATGGAACTGGATGATCTCTTGAGGTCCCTTCCAATCCCTATCGCTCTGTGATCCTGTGGCATCCTGATTAAAGCTGATCTGACAGCCGGAGCCAGCATCCGAATCGCTGCCCCCTGCTCTCCCCGGACTACTCGTCTGTTATTCACAGTTGTAAATTGCTCAGAGACGTTAGAGCAGATAAAGCCCCGTTTCTCCGCAGCCCGTTTAAACGTCCCATTGTCAAATCTATTAGCATTCAGACGGCGCTGAGAAGCAGGGGGAGAGGGAGAACAGACCCCAAACCCCATCTCGGCGGCGCCCTGCGCCTCCTGCAATTTCACCCGAAAAATGAGGCTTTTGTCAGAGTCCTTCCTCCGGGGGCTTTTCCATTCCCCGATGTCATCGGAATTTGTGTCATTAACCAACCAGAGGGGGGAGAATGTGATTTAGTTTTGATTTTTTTGTATTTTGGAATTAAAGGGGCTTCTCCTCTCCTCATCCTGCCCACCCCCCCGCCACCCCTCCTTTCCTCCTCCCCTATAGAATTGGCAAAAGAACATCAAATTATGGCCTGACAAGGTACCTCCTGAAGGAGAATCACCAGAGAACAGCAGATCTGTATCTTATCTCTCTATGAAACCGCGGTAGCTCTGCAGCAGATTTGAGCCGGGCATGAATTCGCAGCATCGCGGGGCTAAATAGGGGGCTTATTGGAGCCCAAATTGCAAGTGAACCACGTACAAGCCAATTTCAATACTAATGAGCCGCTAACCACACCGGCACAGAGGGTCTGCGAGGGGCTGCGCGTGGAGATCGCGGGGAGCTGTTCCTCCCTCCCTGCAAATCGCGATGGGCTGCGCCGGGAGCTGGAGCCGGCGTGAAGAGACGGGGGGTTTCTTCAGTGCAGAGTCTGGCAGCTGGGCAGGAACAACCCCAGGGACCAGGATAGGCTGGGGGCTGAGCTGCTGGAGAGCAGTGCAGGAGAGAGGGACCTGGGGGTCCTGGTGGCCAGCAGGATGGCCAGGAGTCAGCAGTGTGCTCTTATGGCCAAGAGGGTCAACAGCATCCTGGGGTGGATCAGAACGGGGTGGCTAGCAGATCGAGAGGGGTTCTCCTCCCCCTCCTCTCTGCACTGGTGAGACCACAGCTGGAGTCTTGTGTCCAGTTGTGGGCCCCTCAGTTCAAGAGGGATGTGGAGCTGCTGGAGAGGGTCCAGCGTAGGGCAACGAGGATGATGGAGGAGGTGGAGCACCTTCCTTATGAGAAGAGGCTGAGGGAGCTGGTTCTCTTGAGTTTGGAGAAGAGGAGACTGAGGGATGACCTCATGAATGTCTATACATGTGTGAAGGGTGGGTGTCAGGAGGATGGAGCTGGGCTCTTCTCAGTGTCATCGAGTGATAGGACAAGGGGCAACACTAGGTATTGGCAGGGACCTCAAATGATCATCCAGTCCCATCCCCCTGACACAGCAGGATCCCCTAGATCCAGCTGCACATGGCTAGGTGGGTTTTAAACATCTCCAGAGAAGGAGACTCCACAATTCCCCTGGGCAGCCCCTGCCAGGGCTGTGTCACCCTGGCTAGGAAGAAGATCCTTCTGATACTTATATGGAACCTCCTCTGTTCCAGCTGACACCCATTGCCCCTCCAGCTAGGAAACCTCTTTAACTACCATTTTCCCAGATGATGCCTGGATTACTTGCTCCACTGTTCACAAACAGCCTCTCCTCGGTAAGAGGGTCGCGTCTATGGTTTGAGGGAGGGAGCCGGTGATGGATGGCAGCGCTAAGCACGTACGTGAACTTCCACTGGAGACTGATAAATACGACTCTTTAATATGCACATGCATCACTTTAATGCCTCTCCTACAAGAGAAAGGCTCCGGGTTGTGTACGCAGGATAAAATCACAGCGCAGCGAGCGCCCGCAGCCTGCGCGGGGGCTGATGAGGGCTGATGAAATACGCGCCCGCCGCGACAGCGCGCCCGGGTCCGCCGGGGGAGCAGCATCGGATTTATGATCTCCGGAGCTATTCGATTTCATGGGGTTGTGCGAGAACTTGGGCCTTGTAAACGCTCTCCACAGATAACTGTCGAGGTAGTTGTTCGTTTGCGGCTTTAACGGCTTCTTTTAATGAATGAGCTTTATTGCTGCTGTAATTAGGAAATTAGCTACTTCGGGGCTCTTTTTTTTTTGCACCGCATTTTCCGGCTGGTGTCTTAAGGCGGTGAGGACGGCAAGCTCTCCCGTAACCCTTTGCAAACTTGTTTCGACCAACACTGGACCGTGCAGGTGATCACAGGATCGTTTGGGTTGGAAAAGAGCCCTGGGATCATCGAGTCCAACTACCAACCCTACTCTACATGTTCATTTCCAAACCAGATCCCTCCAACACTATAGAATCACAGAATCATTCAGGTTGGAAAAGACCCCTGGGATCATCAAGTCCAACCATCAACCCTACTCTACACCTTCACCCCTAGATCAGATCACCCCAACACTATAGAATTATAGAATCATTCAGGTTGGAAAAGACCCCTCGGGATCATAAAGTTCAACCATCAACCCTACTCTACACGTTCACACCTAGACCAGATCCTCCTAACACTATAGAATCATAGAAGCATTCAGGTTGGAAAAGACCCCTGGGATCATCGAGTCCAACCACCAACCCTACCCTACATGTTCACCCCTAGACCAGATCTCCTCAACACTATAGAATCATAGAATCATTCAGGTTGGAAAAGACCCTTTGGAATTATTGAGTCCAAGGATTGGACTGGATGATCTTCTGAGGTCCCTTCCAATCCCTACTGATTCTATGATTCTATCATCCTGCTGTGGTGGAGAGATTGGCCTGGATGATCTTTCAAGGTCCTTTCCAATCTCTAATGTTCTGTGATTCTGTCATTATGGATTGGATGGGACCTCAAAAGACCATCCAGTCCAATCCTCCCACACAGCTTGGCTCAAGAGCTGTCCACTGTAGGCATCAGCCTTGACTTGGGTTCAGTCTGCCACTGCAGGCAGCATGGAAGAACGTGCGAGACGCAGCAGCCAAGTGCCCTTCTCAGATCATTTCCCAAAGCGTCTTGACCCAAAGAAGACACTTTTGTGGCACTTTTGATTTTTCTAAAACCAATCCCTGGGTTCTAGCTCCCAAAATAAACCACAGCTTGTCATGTGAAGAGGCCTCTGGAAGTGAATGGAGCGCTGATCACAATTAGCACAAAGCAATTTAAAATTATTTGAAGGGCTTTCGTAACGTGAAGTGTTCCAATAATTCATAATTACTTCATGTTTCACCTGCTCCGAATCCCATTTACTTCCCAAATGAAGCCCTTGAAGGGTTTTGAAGTGGCACATTTCAAAATGAAGAGGGCAACCTGGAGTAGCTGCTAATTCTGGAAGCACTTTCGGTGCTCCTGCATGACAACGAGGCTGCTTTTGGGATGCAGTCCCGACATGGTCACCTAAAGATCATCTCCCAAGGTGGGTGGGAAAGGCTAAGGTAAGGGATGGGATGTCTGAATGGGAGTGGGATGGGCATCCCATCACACAGTGCCTGTGGGGGCAATAGAAAGCATGGAGTCTCCTTCTCTGGAGAGGGTTCTGACCCACCTGGATGTGTTCCTGTGTGACTGGATCTAGGGGATCCTGCTGTGGCTGGGGGATTGGACTGGATGATCTTTGGAGGTCCCTTCAAATCCCTAATGACTGGATCTAGAGGATCCTGCTGAGTTGGGGGATTGGACTGGATGAACTTTCAAGGTCTCTTCCAAACCCTAATGATTCTATGATCCTGCTGTGGTGGAGGAATTGGACTAAATGATCTTTCAGGGTCCCTTCCAATCCCTAATGTTCTGTGATCCTGTGAAAACATGTTCTGCAGACCAGCTCCGCAGGAGGTCATGCAAGTTGGACCTACAACAATTGATGGGAGGACACCAAAGAGGAACAGAAGAGTCCCTGCAGCGACTTGTCAGAGTGATGGAAACGTGGCTGCAGTGGGGAAGGGTTATCACCCCTCCAGGGCTCCCACATTCACCACCAGTAAACCCACCAGGACAAGTTCCTGTGTGACTTGATCTAGGGGATCCTGCTCTGGCAGGAGGATTGGACTGGATGATCTTTCAAGGTACCTTCCAATCCCTATTGTTCTGTGACTCTGATCTGTAGGATTCATGGGGAAACATCTGGTTCTGTCTTTGATCAGAACAACCCCAGGAGGTCATAGCTGAAAGCAGACTCCTCAGAAGCCTGTCTGGCATGTCTGGAGAACCTCTTTGCTCAGTCTTTCTCCTATTTCTCCCCATCCCCAGGGTACAGGAGACTCATACAGAGACAGCATCTTGAAGAGTTTTCATTAATTTTGAGCATAATCAGCAGCTGAAGCCCACTTCAGGCTGTCAGTCATCAGTGATGCTTCACAGACTAAGATCCTCCTCATGCAGCTCAGCAAGAGTCCTCGCCCCTGCACACAAGCAGAGCTCCGGGAGCTCCCAATGTCAGCCCTTCACAGAACCTCAGAACATTAGGGACTGGAAAGGACCTCGAAAGATCATCCAGTCCCATCCCCCTGAAGCTGGTAGAAAAACCTGGCTGGAGTCAGAAGAAGCCTCAAATCCCAGGACACAGAGGCCTGGGGAAGGGTAACCACGCACTTACGTTTCCAGCCAGCTCTGAAGCACTGTGAGAGCTCCTCTGTGGAATGAGGGTACTGCATGATAGAATCACAGGATGGTGGAGGCTGGAGAAGCCCTCTGAGCTCAGCCAGACCAGACCAGCACCTAACATCATCCCAGTGGCCACACCAGGGCACCAAGGGCCACAGCCAGGCTGCCCTTCAACAGCTCCAGGGATGGAGACTCCCCCACTGCCCTGGGCAGCCCAGTCCAGGCTCTGAGCACCCTTCCATGAGGAAGGGCTTCCTGACATCCAACCTAGCCCTCCCCTGGTGCAGCTCCAGGCCCTGCCCTCTTGTCCTGGAGCTGGTTGCCTGACCCCAACCTGACTACAACCTTCCTTCAGGGAATTGGAGAGAGGGAGAAGGTCCCTCCTGAGTCTCCTCTTCTTCAGGNGACCCCCAGCTGACTACAACCTTCCTTCAGGGAATTGGAGAGAGGGAGAAGGTCCCTCCTGAGTCTCCTCTTCTTCAGGCTCAGCACCCTGAGCTCCCTCAGCCTCTCCTCGTCATCCTGGGGTTGTTTAGTCTGGAAAAAAAGGACATTGAGAGACCTTATTGCTCTTCACTGCAACCTGAAAGGAGGTTGTAGAGAGGTGGGGGTCAGTCTCTTCTAGCAAGTCACTAGTGACAGGACAGGAGGAATTGCAGAACATTAGGGATTAGAAGGGACCTTGAAAGACCATCCAGTCCCATCCCCCTGCCACAGCAGGATCCCCTAGATCCAGTCATTAGAGATTGGAAGGGACCTCAAAAGACCATCCAGTCCCACCCCCCTGCCACAGCAGGATCCCCTAGATCCAGTCACACAGGAGCACGTCCAGGCAGGTTATAAATGTTGAGGGCAAACAATACCTTTGAAGAAAGAGGAAAGAATAGGAGGAAAGATGTCCTGCAGGAGTTTGTAATGAAAGGAGCTGAATCTCAGGCACAGGCAGCACTGAGAGGGTTAACGATGGGACCTCTTAACAACCCAAGTGTCCCTGAGCACCTAATCAGACACAAGAGCTATAAAAGCCTGCAGTGGGAGCAGAGGTGGTTCTGGAGCTTCTGAGCAGTGCTGGGGGGCTGGGAAGGGAGCAGAGGGCTCTGAGAGTTGTTTCAGTTCACGGGTCTCCAGGGGTCCCCTCTCTCTTTTGGAGGAGAAGCTGGTTTCTAAGCAGGAGGCTCCAATGTAGACAGACAGCCTGGTCCATCGTGACAAGTCAGTTGCTCCTAAGCAAGCACCAAGAGCAAAGCTTCCCCAGGACAGTCAGCAGTGCTGGCTGATGACATAGTGATCAATAAGAGGGATCAGAGGTCCTAAAATCTTCAGGACATAGAGAGAAAATAAATAGGACAGTAGGTCTTTGCTGAACTCAAGGCACCAGCCTGGCAGAGTGGGAGAGGGGTCTTCTGCTCCTTTCTGGGGAAGGAAAGTGAGTGTTGGGCTGGTCCTGCGGATGTGGCTACAGACACCAGTGATGTGGAGCTGGCTGGGATGCTCAGGAGGAACTTGAAGACATCAGATGGTGAGTGTGCTCTGTGGTTTGTAGGTGTCTTGTGGGGATGAGGGCAGGATGCAACAGTTTAGCTTCCAGGTGTGAAAGGGGAAGCACCAGGGAAACAGCAGACCATCCAAAATGTGTCTTTTTCTTTCTTGAATTCTCTCCCTACTCTGCCCTGGTGAGACCACATCAGGAGTCTTGTATCCAGTTGTGGGCCCCTCAGTTCCAGAAGGACACAGAGCTGCTGGACAGAGTCCAGCACAGAGCCACAGGGATGATGGAGGGAGGGAAGCATCTCCCTGCTGAGGGAGCTGGGGCTCTTGAGCTTGGAAAAAAGGAGGCTGAGGGGTGACCCCAAGAATGTTTCTCTCAGGAAAGAATTTCTTCCTAAGATCCAGTCTAAACCTCCCCTGACATGACTTGAGGCCATTTCCTGTTGTTAGGAATTTAGGAGCAGAGACCAACACCAGCCTGGCTACAACCTCCCCAGCCTCCGTTCCCCAGCCTTGTTGCCCTTCTCTGTCTCTTCACCAGCCCCTCAATGTCCTTCTGATCCTGTAGCACCCAGTACTCAAGGTGCAGTCTCATGAGTGCAGAGCTCAGGGGCACCATCCCCTCCCTACTGCTGCTGCTTACCCCATTCCTGATTCTGGCCAGTATTCTGTTAGCCTTTTGGCCACCTAGGCACCCTGCTGGCTCCTGTTCAGCCAGCACCCCAGGGTCCTTTTCTGAAATGTGATGATTCATAGAATCATTAGGGATTGGAAGGGACCTCGAAAGATCATCCAGTCCAATCCCCCTGACACAGCAGGATCACCTAGACCAAGCCACACAGGAATGTCTCCAGAGAAGGAGACTCCACAGCCTCCCTGGGCAGCCCCTTCCAGTGCTCCATCACCCTCACTGTGAAGAAGGTCCTTCTCAGATTGATGTGGAACCTCCTATGATCCAGCTCACGCCCATTGCCCCTTGTCCTATCACTAGACGACACCGAGAAGAGCCTGGTTCCATCCTCCTGACACCCACTCTTCAAATATTTGATTCTCCCTGGAGAGCCTGTTCCAACGAAGACCTTTCAAAAGGCTCCTTGGACCCCCATGAGTTGGGAGTCAGTCCTCGCGTGGAGAACCAAGGAACCGCGTCTCCGTGGAGCCCACGTGCGCTGCCAGCCCACGCCCCTGTCAGTATCAGGACACGTGGACTTCTCACGGAACAAACCCAATCGATTGAATAAACGAGGAAGCAGTCTCCAAGAGACCCGGGGCCGCAGGGCAGCAGCCTNTGGAGCTGGTTGCCTGGAGCCTGACCCCCAGCTGACTACAACCTTCCTTCAGGGAATTGGAGAGAGGGAGAAGGTCCCTCCTGAGTCTCCTCTTCTTCAGGCTCAGCACCCTGAGCTCCCTCAGCCTCTCCTCGTCATCCTGGGGTTGTTTAGTCTGGAAAAAAAGGACATTGAGAGACCTTATTGCTCTTCACTGCAACCTGAAAGGAGGTTGTAGAGAGGTGGGGGTCAGTCTCTTCTAGCAAGTCACTAGTGACAGGACAGGAGGAATTGCAGAACATTAGGGATTAGAAGGGACCTTGAAAGACCATCCAGTCCCATCCCCCTGCCACAGCAGGATCCCCTAGATCCAGTCATTAGAGATTGGAAGG
>VXBP01008555.1:90803-132118 GCA_013400115.1 Rhinopomastus cyanomelas
CAGCAGACCATCCAAAATGTGTCTTTTTCTTTCTTGAATTCTCTCCCTACTCTGCCCTGGTGAGACCACATCAGGAGTCTTGTATCCAGTTGTGGGCCCCTCAGTTCCAGAAGGACACAGAGCTGCTGGACAGAGTCCAGCACAGAGCCACAGGGATGATGGAGGGAGGGAAGCATCTCCCTGCTGAGGGAGCTGGGGCTCTTGAGCTTGGAAAAAAGGAGGCTGAGGGGTGACCCCAAGAATGTTTCTCTCAGGAAAGAATTTCTTCCTAAGATCCAGTCTAAACCTCCCCTGACATGACTTGAGGCCATTTCCTGTTGTTAGGAATTTAGGAGCAGAGACCAACACCAGCCTGGCTACAACCTCCCCAGCCTCCGTTCCCCAGCCTTGTTGCCCTTCTCTGTCTCTTCACCAGCCCCTCAATGTCCTTCTGATCCTGTAGCACCCAGTACTCAAGGTGCAGTCTCATGAGTGCAGAGCTCAGGGGCACCATCCTCTCCCTACTGCTGCTGCTTACCCCATTCCTGATTCTGGCCAGTATTCTGTTAGCCTTTTGGCCACCTAGGCACCCTGCTGGCTCCTGTTCAGCCAGCACCCCAGGGTCCTTTTCTGAAATGTGATGATTCATAGAATCCTTAGGGATTGGAAGTGACCTCGAAAGATCATCCAGTCCAATCCCCCTGACACAGCAGGATCACCTAGACCAAGCCACACAGGAATGTCTCCAGAGAAGGAGACTCCACAACCTCCCTGGGCAGCCCCTTCCAGTGCTCCATCACCCTCACTGTGAAGAAGGTCCTTCTCCTATTGATGTCGAACCTCCTATGATCCAGCTCACACCCATTGCCCCTTGTCCTATCACTAGACGACACCGAGAAGAGCCTGGTTCCATCCTCCTGACACCCACTCTTCAAATATTTGATTCTCCCTGGAGAGCCTGTTCCAATGAAGACCTTTCAAAAGGCTCCTTGGACCCCCATGAGTTGGGAGTCAGTCCTCGCGTGGAGAACCAAGGAACCACGTCTCCGTGGAGCCCACGTGCGCTGCCAGCCCACGCCCCTGTCAGTATCAGGACACGTGGACTTCTCACGGAACAAACCCAATCGATTGAATAAACGAGGAAGCAGTCTCCAAGAGACCCGGGGCCGCAGGGCAGCAGCCTGGCAAAGTGGCTGCGGGGCTGGGCCAGCTCCTCCTGAACTGGCACACACGGTGGCTCGGCGTGTGCAAAGCATCCCCGCTCGTCTCCAGATGAAATGCGGAGGATTTAATGAGCGTGACAAGAGAGGGCAAATATTTACTCTGATGAGCTCAAGTAGGCAAACAAACCCGGCTTCTCAACAAATGAGGCAGAGCCGAGCGGAGGCTGCGACTCGCTGGGAAGGCTGGGGTTTGGGTCTGGGGCTCCACGCTGCTCTGTTTCGTCAGCAAACTCCTGCAAATGGCATTTACTTGACAGAGAGCATCTGAGGTGAGGGCACTGCAAACATGCAGAGCATCAGCTGTCCTGACACGGGGTGGAGGGAGGAACTGTTGGAGAGCAGTGGGACATGGGGGTCCTGGTGGCCAGCAGGATGGGCAGCAGCCAGAAATGTGTCCTTGTGGCCAAGAAGGCCAGTGGCATCCTGGGGTGAATCAGAATGGGGTGGTTAGCAGATCGAGAGAGGTTCTCCTCCTGCTCTACTCCAGCTGTGGTTCCAGCAGGGGCAGAGTCTTGTGTCCAGTTGTGGGCCCCTCCGTTCCAGAAGGACCCAGAGCTGCTGGAGAGAGCGCAGTGCAGAGCCACAGGGATGATGGAGGGAGGGGAGCATCTCCTTGCTGGGGAGAGGCTGAGGGAGCTGGGGCTCTGGAGCTGGGAAAAAGGAGCCTGAGGGGTGACCTCATGGGTGTTGATCAATATGTGAAGGGTGGGTGTCAGGAGGATGGAGCCAGGCTCTGCTCAGGGGCACCCAGTGATAGGACAGGGTGCAGTGGGTGTGAGCTGGAGCAGAGGAGGTTCCACATCAGTGTGAGAAGGACCTTCTTCCCAGTGAGAGGGATAGAGCCCTTGAAGGGGCTGCTCAGGGAGGTTGTGGAGTCTCCTTCTCTGGCCATGTTCCTGTGCAACTGGATCTAGGGGATCCTGCTGTGGCAGTGGGATGGGACTGGGTGATCTTTCGAGGTCCCTTCCAATCCCTAATGTTCTGTGATTCTGCAATTGGGAGATAGAGGGAGGACAGGGGGGCAGAGGGACAAGTGGGTTCTCAACATATTTGCAGTCACATGAGATTAATTTTCGCCTCTTTGGCCAAGCGAGAGCGACTTCCCCCTTCTCGTGCTGCCGGAGCTGCACATTTCAGCAGCAGTCCTGCCCCCTCCCGCCAGCAGTAGCCACTTCTCTGATCAGCCTCTCATGACAAATAACTGCTGTTGAAAGGCTAAAAGACCCCGTGAAACCTCAAGAAATGCAGCGTTGATGTTTTTATAGCTGCCACAGCTTCAGCTGGAGAAAATGAAGGTTGCTGGTGCAGGGGCTGAGTGCATCTCGTCCTGGCTGCGGAGAGAAGTCTGAGCTGCGGACGGTGGGAGGCAGAGCTGCTTCGGAGCTGCTGCAGCAAAACGTTCGCGACGGTGGCTCAGGAGCCTGTGAAATAAATCACGCTCCCTCCTGCTCCTGGTGTGAAGCAGATGCTCCGGCAATTAAAGAACATACATCTCAGAAGATCCTCTGCCAGGTGGGGACAGGGGTTCACGCCGAACCGAAGGTGGAAGCAGTCTCCAAAAGCAACGGTAGCTCCTCTGTCAGTCTGCAAAGGCATCGAGATCGAGCTCACTGCAGCTGCCCCAGTGCTCTGGCTGTGCTCCTGCCCAGGGGGGACGAGGTAGCTGTGTTCCCTCACATCAAGCAAGACATGGAGAGGCTGGAGCGGGTGCAGAGGAGCAACGAGGCTGCGGAAGGGACTGGAGGGAAAGGCTGATGGGGAGAGGCTGAGGGAGCTGGGGGTGTTGAGCCTGGAGGAGACTCGGGGGGGACCTTCTCCCTCTCTACAACTCCCTGAAGGGGGGTTGTAGTCAGGTGGGGGTCAGGCTCTTCTCCCAGGCAGCCAGCACCAGGATGAGAGGGCAGAGCCTGAAGCTGCCAGGGGAGGGTCAGGCTGGATGTCAGGAAGCCCTTCCTGATGGAGAGGGTGATCAGAGCCTGGAGTGGACTGCCCAGAGCAGTGGTGGAGTCCCCATCCCTGGAGGTGTTGCAGGCCAGCCTGGCTGTGGCCCTGAGTGTCCTGGTCTGTCCAATAGGGTGATATTAGGTCCTGGTCTGGTCTGGCTGAGATCAGAGGGCTTTTCCAGCTTCTTTAATAATAATAACTACTCAGTTATTCTGTCCCTGTGACTCTGCAGGTCCCAGGGCAGGTCAGTGAGCTGCCTGCAGACCTTCATTTACAGAGCTGTCACCTCCAAGAGCCATTTTCTGCAGCAGCTGAGTGGTGGTGGCTGCTGTAGGGTTTGTGCTTAATGCTCTATGATTCTGTCCCTTCCAGTTGATGACAAAACTTCTTGAGGCTTCCCAAGAAGCCACAGGCTATTGTTTTGGGTTGTCAGCAAGAAAGATAACAAAGATTTCCTGTGGGATAGGGGAGCCCTAGAAGTCCAAAGTGAACAGACAATCACAGAACAGTAGGGATTGGAAGGGACCTCAAAAGATCATCCAGTCCAAGCCCCCTGACACAGCAGGATCCCCTAGATCCAGCCACACAGGATCATATCCAGGCAGGTGTTAAACATCTCTGGAGAAGGAGAGTCCACAACCCCCCTGGGCAGGCTGAAGCAGTGATTTGTTGTTAGGATTTGGGCTCAAATCCTAGCTGAGTAGCAATTCTTCAAGAGACTGGTCTCAGGCTCAGTCCTGCTTTCTAAGCCAAGGTGAGGGAGGGTCCCCTCTGTGCCCCTGACACCACAGCTCCCACAGAGACCCCAACACTCCCATGCATGGCCACCAGCAGCCCTGGAGCATGAGCTATTGATTAGCAGAACTAGAAGCTCATCTGGACAGATGGGCTTTTAGGACTGAATTAGAGGAAGAGTGTGGTGAGGAGAGCATGAGGGATGCCTCCAGCTCCTTGGAGCCATAACACAGGCTGACGGATGAGGCTTCTTCACGTGAAGAGCAGCCCCCATTTATTCAACTTATCTAGTTCTCCAGGAGGCAGATCTCATGGCAAGAGATGACTTAGAGGCAGGTCCGGGCCAATCCATCGGTGCTTGTTGCTCTCCTGAAGAGTGATGGAGAAGGACAGGCTTTGGCAGAGCATCGTGCACCTCGGGTAGATATCACAGCTCACTTCTGAGGTGTGAAAGACACCCGCAGACCTTGGGTCTGGTTTCCCACTTGGGGCTCCTCTTCCTTTGCCCTACCAGGGGCTCCACTAGAAATATTGTCTTTGCTTTAACAGCAGAGGAGCTCACGGCAGCTGAGCTCCCCCACTGCTTGGAGGCAGCCTCTTCCTGTTGCTTCTCTTGATGTCCCTCAATCAAATCCCTTCTCCTCTCCAGGCTAAACGGCTTCAGCATGTGTGGTGCCTCTCTACATCGTGTTGTTCTGCTTAGTTGTTCCTCCTCGCTGCCGAGCAGCCAGCGAGCAAGTGGGTGGGAAAATTGTCCCAGTGCAGCAGGATCCCCTAGATCCACTCAGAACATTAGGGGTGGGAAGGGACCTGGAAAGATCTTCCAGTCCAATCCCCCCATCACAGCAGGATCCCCTAGATCCACAGGATCACAGAACATTACAGGTTGGAAGGGACCTTGAAAGATCATCCAGTCCAATTGTCCCATTACAGCAGGATCCCATAGATCCACTCAGAGCACTAGGGGTTGGAAGGGACCTGGAAAGATCTTCCAGTCCAATCCCCCCATTACAGCAGGATCCCCTAGATCCAGTCACACAGGAACATGCCCAGGCTGGTTGCAAACTTCTCCATAGAAGGAGACTCCACAACCGCCCTGGGCAGCCCCTTCCAGGGCTCTGGCACCATCACCGAGAAGAAGGTCCTTCTCAGATGGATGTGGAACCTCCTCTGTTCCAGCTCACACCCACTGTCCCTTGTCCTGTCACTGGCTGCCCCTGAGCAGAGCCTGGCTCCATCCTCCTGACACCCACATATTGATCAACATTCATGGGGTCACCCCTCACTCTCCTTTGATTTCTACTTGTAGTTAACTGCTTATGTAGAGCCTACATCCAAGCTTTCCTTCCATACATGGGGAAGCACTTCATGGCTTCCCTCAGTGCTGTTGGGTTCCTCCTTCTTGCAAGCACAGAAGAACCATCTCTTACGAGGAGATACCTGCTCTAGTCAAAGGGATGACTTCCTAGGAGCATGGATTTCAAATCCCAGCCTACTGGTGATCTGTGTTTGCAGTTGTTCTCATGTGCTGAGACATGAATTAATGAGAGATGGGAAAGACACCACCAGGATGGGAGAGGCAATAAAAGCCTCTTTGTTGTTTATTTAATAAAGAGTCTCTTCTCAGCAGTATGAGAGCATCTCAGCAGATTGGTTTCCATTAGAAGAAGAAAAATACCCACCACCACTCTTTTGTTTAATGGTGATGTCCATTTAATAGCCTCAAGCTTCAACAAGGTAGGTTTAGAGTAGATATCGGGAATAGATTCTTGTCTATAAATATGTGAAGGGTGGGTGTCAGGAGGATGGAGCCTGGCTCTGCTCAGTGTCATCTAGTGATAGGACAAGGGGCAGTGGGTGTGAGCTGGAACAGAGGAGGTTCCACATCCATCTGAGAAGGACCTTCTTCTCGGTGAGGGTGCCAGAGCCCTGGAAGGGGCTGCCCAGGGGCTTGTGGAGTCTCCTTTTCTGGAGAAGTTTAAAACCCACCTGTGTGACCTGGTTTAGGTGGTCCTGCTGTGGCAGAGGGATTGGACTGGATGATCTTTCGAGGTCCCTTCCAACCCCTAATGTTCTGTGATTCTGTGACTGGGTTTAGGGGATCCTGCTGTGGCAGGGGGATGGCACTGGATGATCCTTTGAGGTCCCTTCCAATCCCTAATGCTCTGTGATTGCTGCAGATGAAGACACCTCCTCTCCTCATCAGTTTTGATTACAAATTCTCTTCTGGAAGTGGAAGTCCACATGTTGCTAGAAATGTTTGGCCACAAGACAGCAAATGTCAGCCTGACAGGGGTTTGTGTTAGGGGTTAGGGTGTTCAGCAAGGTGTGTGCCCCTCACTTCACATTCATTACACCCCAGTGCATCATCCTCTCCCACCCTGTGCGACTTGGTCTAGGTGATCCTGCTGTGGCAGGGGGATTGGACTAGAAGATCTTTCAAGGTCCCTTCCAATCCCTAATGATTCTGTGATTCATTAGAGAGCTGCAGGCATCACACTGCTGTGTGTCAGTGGGCAGCCTGTTCGCTGCTGAGCTCTTCAGCGATCGTTGTGGGAGCTCTGACAGCGTGGGCCACCACAGCTCTCGGTGGTGGCCTGGCTGGAAGATGTGCCCCCGGGGCACAGGGGTGTGGTGAGACACTTGGCTGTGGTGAGAGAAGCCCCCTTCTGTGGGTGGCTGAAGCTGAGCTCTTATCCAGCTTGATGAGTGGGCACAGTCCTTTCCAGGGGATCATATGGTTAGGGCTGGCATCAGCAAATCTCCCAGCACGAGCCCCGTGGCGGGTCCTACTTTGGCATGAAACCAGAGGAAACCAGTGAGCTGAAAGGATTCGGGGGGGTAAAAATCACTGGGACTGTACTGACCTGGAAATGCCACCCAGACAAGCAGTTTTCAGGCCAATAAATGAAAATCCAGTCAAAATTTATAGCTGAAACTTGCTAGCCACCCAGACAAGGAATGTTCAGGCCAATAAATTAAAATCTAGCCAAATTTTATAGCTGAACCTCGTTAGCCACCCAGACAAGGAATGTTCAGGCCAATGAGTGAAATTCTAGCAAACATTTATAGCTGAAACTTGCTAGCCGCCCAGACAAGGAATATTCAGCCCAATGAGAGAAAATCTAAGCCAAAATTTCTAGCTGAAACTTGCTAGCCACCCAGACAAGGAATGTTCAGCCCAAGGAGTGAAAATCTCACCAAATTTTCTGCAGGTGGGGCTTTCTGTTGGTTTTTTTATCGTGAGGAGATGCTTCCAGGAGCCCACAACTAGAACTGCTGTTTCCTGCCCCATGTAGTGCTGAGCAGCAAGAATCACGTAGCCTCACCCACTGATTCTCTCCCCACAACATGCATTTAAAATAATTTATTATGAAGATACAGTCAGAAACGAGGGATTCTGAATTTATTATTACAATATATTATTCATATAATGACAGCACCCTGAGTTTGCCCAGCACTGAGCAGCAAGGAGAGAAGATAACGCCTCTGGCCCAAAGAGACTTCTAAATAAATGGAAATAAGGTTGGGATCTGCTTCTCTCTCTCTCTCTATCTCTGTGTGTCTGTAATTCTTAAGTATTGCTGAAGAAACTGTGGGGGGAAAATTGAATTATACATCAGCTTATTCACCAACAGGAGGGGGGGGGGGAAAGGGCAAGTCTGCCCGCTCTTGATAACATTTTAATAATTTACTAACTCAAATTTCACCCTGGGAGTGACTTTCATGAGAAGTAAGAAATCCTGTGACTGTAAACACAGCTGGAAGTGAGAGGAAAATCCTGGTGAATCCTCCTCGCAGGGAGAAGCAGCAAGAAGGGAGGGAGAAAGGTTCATTGGCAAAGAGGAGAAGGGATGGGGCAAAGGACTGGCTGCAGAGAGTCACAGAGCGTTAGGGATTGGAAGGGACCATGAACAATCATAGAATCATCAGGGATTGGAAGGGACCTCAAAAGATCATCCAGTCTAATTGTAGAATCATTAGGGGTTGGAAGGGACCTCCAAAGATCATCCAGTCCAATCCCCCTGACACAGCAGGATCACCCAGACCAAGTCACACAGGAACGCATCCAGGTGGGTCTTGAACATCTCCAGTGAAGGAGACTCCACATCCTCCCTGGGCAGCCTGTTCCAGGGCTCTGTCACCCTCACTGGGAAGAAGATCCTTCTCACATTGATGTTGAACTTCCTATGTTAAAGCTCACACCCACTGCCCCTTGTCCTATCACTAGATGACACTGAGCAGAGCCCAGCTCCATCTTCCTGACACCCGCCCCTCAAATATTTATAGACATTAATGAGGTCACCCCTCAGTCTCCTCTTCTCCAAGCTCAAGAGCCCCAGCTCCCTCAGCCTCTCCTCATAAGGGAACTGCTCCACCTCCTTCATCATCCTCGTTGCCCTACGCTGGACCCTCTCCAGCAGCTCCACATCCCTCTTGAACTGAGGGGCCCACAACTGGACACAAGACTCCAGCTGTGGTGTCACCAGGGCAGAGTAGAGGGGGAGAAGAACCTCTCTCAATCTGCTAACCACCTCTGTTCTGATCCACCCCAGGATGCTGTTGGCCCTCTTGGCCACAAGAGCACCCTGCTGGCTCCTGGCCATCCCGCTGATGCTCTTGAAGGTTTCTCCCAGTCAAAACCATTCTATGATTCAAAGTGCCTGTGGGGTGATGACTTTCCCACGCCGCTGAGCAAGCTGGTGTCAGCAGGGAGGAATGGTGACACAAGTGTGTCTGTCATCCTTCAGATTCCCCCTGGCTCCTGCCTGCAGTGCTGCAGTGTGAGCAGGTACCAGGGGACTGGTGCTGAGATCACCCGCCCACATAAATCCCTCTGTGATTACTATTTGCTGCTGTTTTGTGCTTCCCGAGCTGCTCCTGTGCCAATCCCTTCACTCAGAGGATGCTGCAGGACTTATGTTTGTATCTGCCAGGGAACACAGGGTTGCTGTGTCCATTGGAAATGGTGGCACAGACCTTCTCTCTCCTCCTGGTTGCCATCACTGCCTCTGGTTCTGGGTGTTTTCCCACCCATGTGGGAGCTTGGAACAGGTCCCAGTTTGTCTTTGGTGCTGCAGTGGACCCAGGTGGGATCTGAGGGATGGGGCAGGGTTTAGAGACCTAGAGGGCTGGACAGATATGCCAGAGGCAGAGTGAACTAAGACCCTGTTTTGCTTGACTGCTGTGAGTGAGCAATGAGATCGTCTCCATCTCCAAGAGGCTCATCTCTGTCACCACAGCAGTATTTCTGTCCACCGCAGGCTTTTGTCATGAAGTGCCTCCATAAAGGCAGCATCAGTGGGCAGCTGGAGTCTCTCTTCAGGTTCACCAAGTGCCTCTTTCTCCTTCTCCAGTAGCATGGGAAGAGGTCACACTGAAACCCCATCGTCTGCCCTGCTTGGCACCTCATCCAGCCTATTCATAGACTCACAGAGCGTCCAGGGTTGGAAGGGATCTTCAAGATCATCTAGTTCCATCCCACCTGCACGGGCAGGGACACCTTCACTAGAGCAGGTTGCTCAGGGCCCCAGACAACCTGCCCTTCAGCACTGCCAGGGATGGGGCAGCCACAACTGCCTTGGGCAACCTGTTCCAGCATCTCAGCAGCCTCACAGCAAAGAATTTGTTCCTCATGGTCAACCTCCATCTCCCCTCCTCAAATCTAGAACCCTTTCCCCTTGTCCTCTTGCTGCCACCCCTGTCAACAGCCCTCCCCCTGCTCTCTTGCAGACCCCTTCCCACATTCCCAGGTGTGGGAGGATGAACAGGGCTTTGTCTAGTGAAACCAGTCGTGCTCTGCTTCCTCTGCCCAAGGGTGTTGTGGAAAAGCATCACTTGGCCAACTGCAGCCTCCCTGGGCAAGTTACCTGCCCTAGGATGGGCTGGCTGCCTCAGCAGAGGGACAGCCAGAGCCAGAGAGCCCAACCCCAACAGCCTTTTGGACAAACAACACGGACCAAACAATTTATTAGCAATGACATTAGCCACATCCCTCACAGATGGTTGCCAGGATCATTTTTGCCCTGTGGGAAGGTTGCATCTGTGGAAGGTGGCTGTAGGAGAGAGCCTGTTGTGCCTCCTGCTCAGCCCTGCTCCTCTCAGCTCAAGGATGAGCAGGGTTTGGGCTCTGGGAGCCACTAGATGTCAGGGTTACTCCGTTGTGCAGTGGTCCAGCTGCGGCACAGCTGGTCTGACCTGGAGGATGCGGGTCCCCCGTGTCCCTTCAGTGCAGGACAAGAGCAAGCAGGGTACGGGAGCTGTAAATCACCCCAGGATCCCCCGTGTCCCCGCAGTGCAGACCAGGAGCAAGAAAGGCAAAGGAGCTGTAAATCATTATCGGAATGAGAGGGAAACCCAAAAGAAAGGGAGATGGAGGCTTTGTCCCTTGATTTGTACTATGAGCAGACTATTCACTACCCACCTCTTGAACTACAGCCTCGTCTTGGTTTGTTCAGTGACTTCCTGACCATTGCTGTTGCAGGAACAACCCCCCTCAATGGTCAAAAATGGGTCCTCAGAGTCAGGAGTGTCCTAGAAGTTGGTTGCTGGTGCTCTCCCAGCCAGGGTGGGTTGGATTAGATGCTGGGTGCAGGTCAAGCCCTAGAATCATAGAATCATAGAATCATTAGGGATTGGAAGGGACCTCAAAAGATCATCCAGTCCAGTCCCCCTGCCACAGCAGGATCACCTAGACCCAGTCATTAGGGATTGGAAGGGACCTCAAAAGATCATCCAGTCCAATCCCCTGCCACAGCAGGATCACCTAGACCAAGTCACACAGTCAGTCTGTGTTAGAAGGGACCACAGGATCATCCAGTTCCCACTCTTCTGCCATGGGCAGGGACACCCCACCCTAGACCAGGCTGGCCAGAGCCCCATCCAGCCTGGCCTTAAACACCTCCAGGGATGGGTTTTCCACCACCTCCCTGGGCAACCCATTCCAGGCCTTCTCACCTTGATGTAGAATCTCCTCTGTTCCAGCTCACACCCACTGCCCCCTGTCCTATGTAGCTCTTAAAAACCCCTCTCCTTGCCCTAAAAATCTCAGCACCAAACCCTATGGATTTGGGGGTGGTGGGAGGAGGCAAAAAAAGGTGGGAAAGTTAAGATTATACAAGACCCCAAGATTTTCTTGAGACCAACGTAAAGCACAGTGTTGAGATGAAACGTGACAGTTGTTTTATTACATTGATTCTCATCTCGTAAGCTGAGTTCATCTCATAAATAAGGATTATAAAACCCCCTCATTCGAATGTATTAGCAACTAAAGGCAGTTATTTCATTATCAATGGGAGGGAGCAGCTTAAGTGCTGGTGATATATTTATTCCTGTGGAAATATGTTCACTGGACTGGAGTGGAACAGCAGGTATGGGAGTAGCTGAGGTGCTCAGCAGGTTACTGACCTTGATTCATGGAATCACAGAGCATTAGGGATGGGAAGAGACCTCAAAAGATCATCCAGCCTAGTCCCCCCACCACAGCAGGATCCTCTAGATCCAGTTGCACAGGAACACGACCAGGTGGGTTTGAAATGTCTCCAGAGAAGGAGACTCCACAACCCCCCTGGGCAGCCCCTTCTAGTGCTCTGTCACCCTCACTGGGAAGAAGGTCCTTCTCAGATTGATGTGGAACCTCCTCTGCTCCAGCTCACACCCACTTCCCCTTGTCCTGTCATTGGGTGCCCCTGAGCAGAGCCTGGCTCCATCCTCCTGACACCCACCCTTCACATATTGATCAGCATTCATGGGGTCACCCCTCATCAGAGAAATATCAGAAGGAACATCTTCCCAGTGAGGGTGACAGAGCCCTGGAAGGGGCTGCCCAGGGGGGTTGTGGAGTCTCCTTCTCTGGAGACATTTAAAACCCACCTGGACATGTTCCTGTGTGACTTGGTCTGGGTGACCCTGCTGTGGCAGAGGGATTGGACTGGATGATCTTTCAAGGTCCTTTCCAATCCCTAATGATTCTATGGTTCTATAATTAGAAAATAATAACTTTAAAAAGTGGAACAAACCCCTAGTTTTTTAGATATTGTTTTGCCCCACCTGAAGATTCACCCTAATGGCTTGAAGATGGTCCCACACTGGAGATATGCAGCTTCACATCATTTAAAACTCCTTTTTGCCTGTAACTGAGGGCTTCTGGCTACTGATTTAATGCCTGAGGTTTTTTAATCTTGCAGTGTTCTTGGGATGAGTGACTTTCTGTGGTGAGAAGTCCCAAGCATGAGTGATGAGAGTGTAATATGAGAGTGTATTTCTTGAAGAAAGAGATTGAGGGGCTGGAGCAGGTGAAGAGGAGCAAGGAGGCTGGAGAAGGGACTGGAGGGAAAGGCTGATGAAGAGAGGCTGAGGGAGCTGGGGGTGTTGAGCCTGGAGAAGAGGAGATTCAGGGGGGACCTTCTCCTTCTCTACAACTCCCTCAAAGGAGGTTGCAGTCAGGTGGGGGTCAGGCTCTTCTCCCAGGCAACCAGCACCAGGATGGGAGGGCAGAGCCTGAAGCTGCATCAGGGGAGGGTTAGGCTGGATGTTAGGAAGCCCTTCCTCAGGGAAATGGTGATCAGAGCCTGGACTGGACTGCCCAGGGCAGTGGGGGAGTCCCCATCCCTGGAGGTGCTGAAGGCCAGCCTGGCTGTGGCCCTTAGTGTCCTGGTGTGGCTGCTGTGGAGATGTTAGGTCCTGGTCTGGGTTAGATGAGCTCAGAGGGCTTCTCCATCCTCAGTAATTCTGTAAATTTTATGCCTTTATAGGAAAGTGGGTTATTTATTAAGAAGAAGAATTAACTCTCTGGCTTTCAGCAGTTAGAGCTTCTAAGACCAGCTTCTCACTGAAAGAATAAAGACTTAAAGCTGGCTCTGAGTTCCATCACTACTTACACACAACAGATAAGCAATTTCATAGTTTTCATTAGAGAAGAGACACCCAAGTGCATCAATAAACCATCTCGTGTGAGGGAATACTGATGAAAGCGCGCCGCTAGGTTCGTTAGTGCTCATCAGAAGGAAAGCATCTACTCTTGCTCATTGACAATTCTCTGTTACAGAAGTGGTTTCTTAGGGTGAATGATTTGCAGAGCTGTGGGATCACTGAAAAGAGCCTAAAAGCAGGTGCTGAACCTGCCCCGTTCATTGACCGTTGCTGCTACAGGAAGGGAAAAACTCTCTGATGAGATCACTCCACTGATGTTTTTATTATAGATAAGGGAGCATAATGGCAGCAGATGAGATGGTCTGAGGAACAAAGGGAAGATCTGGGTGAACATTTCTGCTGGAGGGGGTGTGATGTGCACTGTCTCATAGCTACAGCATCAACTGGTTCATCTCATGGGGAGAAGGTGGACAGAGTTCAGCTCAGAGCCACAAAGATGATGGAGGGAGGGGAGCACCTCCCTGACGAGGAGAGGCTGAGGGAGCTGGGTCTCTTGAGCTTGGAGAAGAGGAGGCTGAGGGGTGACCTCATTAATGTCTGTAAATATTTGAAGGGTGGGTGTCAGGAGGATGGAGCCAGGATCTTCTCAATGTCATCTAGTGATAGGACGAGGGGCAGTGGGTGTGAGCTGGAACACAGGAGGTTCCACATCAATGTGAGAAGGACCTTCTCCCTGGTGAGGGTGACAGAGCACTGGAAGGTGCTGCCCAGGGTAGTTCTGGAGTCTCCTTCTGTGGAGATGTTTAAGACCCACCCGGTCATGGTCCTGTGTGACTGGATCTAGGGGATCCTGCAGTTTCAGGGGGATTGGACTGGATGATCTTTCGAGGTCTCTTCCAATCCCTAATGATTCTATGATACTGTCCAACCGACCCCTCCCCTGGAGCTGCTTGAGGTCAGTCTCTCTTGCTCTGTCACTAATGAGCTGTGAGAAGAGACCAGCACCCAGTTCTTTACAACATCCCTTCAGGTTGTTGTAGAAGGCAATGAGGAAACTCACCATAAACCTGCAGGAAAATTTAGGGGTCTAAAAGTTAGGAGACTGGAAGCCATCTGACAGGTATCATGGCAAAACCATCTGCAGAAGATTCCATCTGTGACAGGCTGACTAACCATCCCTCAAAGTCTTAGCAGTGAGATGGGAACCTGTGGACAATATAGGAAGAAGCCTGATGATTAAAGAGAGATGTGACACAGGGGTCAGGAAATAGAGAGAGAAAATGAAAACAGAGACATTCCAACTTAACTCAACTTGCAAAATATATGAAAACCTCTAACAAAAAGCCGTCCCTGGAGCCTCGGTTCTTCCTTGTTCTTTCCTTGTGGAGCTAGAGATTGCAACTAATCTAGGCAGGACTAAACCAAAAATGAATGTGTTCCTAAGGATTATGCAGAAGGTAAAGCAGAGCTGCAGGAGCAGTAATGAGATGGAGGCAGAATGAAAACATCAGGACAATCAGACTGCTGGGATGCGGGGTGGGAGAGGGGACTGAGAGAGCAGGAGCTGTCTCCATCCTGAATCCTGAGATCTTCCCTGTGCTTTTGCAGGTCTCGTGGAAAGGGCTCGGTGGGGATATAATGGCAGGATCACAGAGTCACAGAACATCAGGGATTGGAAGGGACCTTGAAGGATCATCCAGTCCAATCCCCCTGCCACAGCAGGATCCAAGCAAGGAGCAAAGCGCATGCGCTTGTGTATGCGAGAGACAAGCAGTGACTGGAACAAACACAGGAGAGATGGTCTGGAATGCAGAGGGATGCAGGTCTGGAAAGAAAACTGAAGCTTTTGAAGAAACATGGAAAATGAAGATAGAACACACCACGGGTCTGCTCAAGCTTGGATGCCTACTAAGCAGACCACAGCAAGCCAGGTACTGCTGAAGCCATGTGGAGATACCTGATGGGGAGGGAGAGCCCTGCAAGACCCACAAGCTGGATAATCACAGAATCACAGAACATTAAGGATTGGAAGGGACCTCAAAAGATCCAGTCCCCCTGCATCCACTGCTGTTACTCAAGGCATGCCCTCAAGCTCTCGGTTTGTAATCATAGAATCATGAGGGATTGGAAGGGACCTCGAAAGATCACCCAGTCCAATCCCCCTGACACAGCAGGATCCCCTAGACCAAGTCACACAGGAGCACATCCAGATGGGTGTTAAACATCTGCAGTGAAGGAGACTCCACAACCACCCTGGGCAGCCTGTTCCAGGGCTCCATCACCCTCACTGGGAAGAAGGTCTTTCTCAGGCTGATGTGGAACCTCCTATGTTCCAGCTCACACCCACTGCCCCTCATCCTATCACCAGATGACACTGAACTGAGGGGCCCACAACTGGCCACAATATCCCAGATGTGGTCTCAGCAGGGCAGAGTAGAGGGGGAGAAGAACCTCTCCTGATCTGCTAACCACCCTCTTTCTGATCCACCCCAGGATGCTGTTGGCCCTCTTGGCCACAAGAGCACACTGCTGGCTCCTGGCCATCCTCCTGAGGGGAGACCTCATCGCTCTCTACAGCTATCTGAAAGGACCCTGTAGAGATGCTGGTGCTGGGCTCTTCTCACAGGTCATCAGTGACAGAAGCAGAGGGAAGGGCTTCCAGCTCCAACAGGGGAGGGTCAGAGTGGGCATCAGGAAGAAATTTTTCCTGGAGAGAGTGGTCAGGGACTGGGCTGGGCTGCCCAGGGTGGGGGTTGAGTCCCCATCCCTGGATGGGTTTAGAAGTTGCTTAGGTGTGTTGTTGGGGGATGTGGTTTAGGGGTGATCTTGCAGAGTAGGGCTGATGGTTGGACTCGATCCCAAGGGTGTTTCCCAACCTGAATGATTCTGTGGTTCTTCACAGCATGGGTCTGAACACAGTGAGATGTGCTGCTGGAAATTAAAGAGCTATCACAGACAGATGGGAACGGCCTCTTTCTTCAGTTTCAACCCTACCACAGCCCCCAACAGAGGAGTGCAGGGGTCCAGCACGATGCTCAGCTCTGCATGTCGCTCGGCTGCCCTTTGGCAAGTCACTCTGTAGCTCTGTTTGCCCATCGTGGAGATCACAGAGGAGCACTACCTTGCGCCGCACGTACATGTGGCATCTGGCACCGCGGCGGTTGGACCCTGAAGCCTGCCGGTCGAAGTGTGAGGAGATGGGCAGCTGCTGGCAGAAGCAAAGCGTCAGATCCAGCAGCACTCGGGGTTTAGCCAGACTGCAGGGTTGGTTTTTATCGCTCTGCTATAGACAAATATTGACTGGGGCTGGTTCCAACAGCCTCCTCTCTTAATAGATGCTCTAACATTGAACACGGGCGGTGACAAACCGGTGCAATTACTCACCATGTTACTAATCACACCATTTCCCTCCCCCGATTTATTGATTTTGGAGACATTGTTTGGAAAGGAAAGGGGAAAAAAAACCAGCCCTGTAATACCTAAATGGAAATTTAATCACTCTTTCATCTCCCACCCCTCCGCCGCTTTGATTTCCGAGGCACATTTTGATTGTTTTGTTTACTGCTTACTGTGTTTATGATTATTTTAATAGAAAGGGTGATGTGATAACGTTTTGTATGAAGGTCACTGGTTAGAGAGTCTTCGTAGATGCTTTATTCAAGCAGCGCGGATTCGTAATGAATTTCACGCCGGCCTCTCGCGGGGGGCTCTCTCCATTTCCAGACAGGGGTCCCATTGTAACCCGACGTTAGCGATGTGCTGAATAAAGAGCATTATCTGCTGCGGCATTTAGCAGCGTAAAGCCCACTGTGAAGCTGCTGAGGCCTGTCGCTTCACCCAGGGGTTCATGTCCTGCCAATAAACAGGGGCACGAACGATGCCGGAGCTGTTGAGTTACCAGAAGCCAGAGGTGTGGTAAATCATGGACCCACAGAAGGTTAGGGACTGGAAGGGACCTCCAAAGAGCATCCAGTCCTCGAAAGGGGACCTTGAAAGATCATCCCCCTGCCACAGCAGGATCCCCTAGATCCAGTCGCACAGGAACACGGCTCTTCTCAACCTCATCTAGTGACAGGACGAGGGGCAGTGGGTGTCAGCTGGAACATATGAGGTTCCACATCAATATGAGAAGGACCTTCTTCCCAGTGAGGGTGACAGAGCCCTGGAAGGGGCTGCCCAGGGGGGTTGTGGAGTCTCCTTCACTGGAGACGTGTAAGACCTGCCTGGATGTGTTCCTGTGTGACTGGATCTAGGTGATCCTGCTGTGTCAGGGGGATTGGACTGGGTGATCTTTTGAGGTCCCTTCCAATCCCTAATGATTCTATGATTTTATCATTCTATATATGTTCCCAGAGAAGGAGACTCCACAGCCTCACTGGGAAGCCCCTTCCAGGGATCTGTCTCCTCTCCTCTGCTGTCCTTCTCCTCTCCTTCTCCTCTCCTTCTCTCCTCCTCCTCTCCTCCTCCTCTCCTCTGCTGTCATTCCCCTCTCCTTCTCCTCTCCTTCTCCTCTCCTTCTCCTCTCCTCCTGTCCTCCTCTCTTTCTCCCTTCCTTCTCTTCTCCTTCTCCTCTCCTTCTCCTCTCCTTCTCTCCTCTCTTTCTCCTCTGCTGTCCTTCTCCTCTCCTTCTGTCCTTCTCCTCTCCTCCTCTCCTTCTGCTCCTTCTCCTCTCCTCTCCTTCTCTCCTTCTCCTCTCCTTCTCCTCTCTTTCTCCTCTCCTTCTCCTCTCCTTCTCCTCTCCTTCTCCTCTCCTTCTCCTCTCCTTCTCCTCTCCTTCTCCTCTCCTCTTCTCCTTCTCCTCTCCTCTCCTTCCTATTCCTTCCTTCCTATTCCTTCCTCCCTCTCTCCCTTCCTCCCTTCCCAGCACCGAAGGTCTCTGGGCTCAGTTCCCATCTCCTGGTTATGATTAGACACTCAAGAGCTCAGCACTGGCAAAGGAAGGGATCCCTCCATCTCTCCCCTCAGCTATTATTGTTTGATTTCAAACGGTCTGGGATCCATTAAGTTGGGTAAAAAAAAAAATCACAGATAATAAAAAAAAGAAAGCACAACGCAGCTCCTCGTGATTTTTAAGCAGCCTGGCTTCTATTTCAACAAAACACAAGCAGAACCCGCTTGCCCAGAGTTGGCAGAGAGCAGACATAACTGGTTGCCTTCACTACAGAGCCGGTGCGCTTTCATCTGGAGAGATCAGGAGGTGCCACGTTTGTCTCTACATCCATCATCTTTTATTCCAGCAGCCTGCTGCTGTCTGGAGCCGTACCTGCGCCGAGTTCTTGTGTGTTTAGTCATCTTGTTCTTTTCCTGTTATTCTGTCCCGTAGCTCTCTGCTGTTTCGTGTCTCATTTTCTCCGACGACTGCTTTGTCATTTAAATTCTCAGTGATGCAGCTTCTGAGGTGCGGAATCGTTGAACAACCAGGGATGGAAGAGACTTGAAAGATCATCTAGTTCCAACCTCACTGCAGAGGCAGCGACACCTTCACTAGAGTCCTCAGGGCCCCAGACAACCTGCCAGGGATGATGGGGCTGCCTTGGGCAACCTGTTCTGGCCTCTCAGCACCCTCACAGCAAAGGATTTGTTTCTCATGGCCAACCTCACTCTCAGCTCAGGACACGGTTGGCTCTCTGGGCTGCCAGTGCCTGCTGGCAGCTCTTGTTCTACTCATGCTCCAACCCCACGCCCAAGTTCTTCTCCTCAGGGCTGCCCTCAATCCTTTCCCCTCCCAATCTGTATTGGCACATGAGAGTGGTCTTCACAAAAGGACCTGGAAAAACAACCCTCTGATGTCCCTTATCCACACATGGGTTTGTTCTTCCCTGCAAGGCAATTTGGATAAACAACCAGGAAGGTTGTGGGGTGTCAGTGGTAGTTTTGTGTACACAGGGACAATCAGGAAGGAAGGTCTCACCAGAAACTGGCTGCCAAAACCAGTACCTCCTAATTTTCTTGGTGAACCATAGAAGCACTTAGAGTGAAAACAAATCTGCCCCACAGCCCCATTCAGTCATGTTTGGGTGGTCCAATTCTGGCAGCACAGGCAGGGAAGCAAAGCAGGCTTTGTGAAGGAACTCCTGGGTCATTAGCAAGGAGGGTCTGGACACCACTCCAGTTCTAGAGGTGAACAAGATCATTTCTCACAGCCTTTCTACAGACAGAGCTTTGGATGATGCTTGAAACACAAAGACTGACACTCGATGTGCTAGTGCTCCTCCTCACCTCATGGTGCTTGGGGAACTGGGAATGGGGGCTACATCCACAATGTGAAAAATGAGGAAGAGGACTTCTCCCAAAGTGCTCAGACCAAGACTGAACAGTTCAGCCACTTCAGCCCTCAGTACAATACAAAGGACGCATCAAGCAGGGCTGAGGAGCATCTCATGTCGTGTCGATGGTGTTTTAATGATAATTGCTTCAAGATAAACAAGAAATAGAGAGCAGTGAACATGTTCTCAAAGCATCCAGGTCCAGAAAACCACTTCATGATGTGAAGCTTAGCTCCATCAAGAGAGGTGAAAAGGAGTGTCTGTTGAGTTATGTTGGCACAAGGGCCTTGCTCAGGATTCTTCTCCACCACATGATAAATCTATGGATATGTTGGTAACGTCCTGCTTTCTTCTGTCCTTGTCTGTAACAGATCTGTTCTGTCTTTGCGTTCAAATTATTAGCCATAATTCATAGTTTGGCTTGAAGTAGTTCTCTGGGTGACCTTTAACAGCCTGTGATATATAGAGAAGCTGATTACATGTCCTTTTGTTTCATGAGAGGGATCAATAACAATGAGATCAGGAAAAAGTACAGTTTTATTTGTGTTAAACAAGTTCTAACGACGGTTTCTTTAAGAAGCTCTACACCTCCAGCACTTGGAACATGATTTGCACATTGGCAGGGAGTCACCTTGCAGTCACCAATGTGGCTTTTGACATCTCCACAGACCTCTCTGGTCAGTAAGTCTTTAAGGATGTTCCTTCACATGGACTCAGTGTTTGGTTGGAGAGAAGATGAGGCCCCTAAAAGCAAACCTGAAAGCACCCAAGAGATGAGAACCTGCTGCTCTGTGTGTAGGTTGTCCCTGCCATGTGAAGGGGTGAAATTGTAGAGCAGGGATGATGGTTGGACTTGATGATCCCAAGGGTCTTCTCCAACCTGAGTGATTCTTGATTCTATGAAGTGCTGAGAATTCAGGGTGACACAGGGATGAATCTCACAGCCAGGGAAAGGTCCAAGGCTGGCCAGGGGCCTCCTACTATTGACCTCATTAATGTTTATGACCCCATTGATGTATATAGATATGGAAAGCGTGGGTGTCAGGAGGATGGAGCCAGGCTAGAAGATCTTTCGAGGTCCCTTCCAATCCCTAATGTTCTGCGAATGTCGATAAATATGTGAAGGGTGGGTGTCAGGAGGATGGAGCCAGGCTCTGCTCAGGGGCACCCAATGATAGGACAAGGGGCAGTGGGTGTGAGCTGGAGCAGAGGAGGTTCCACATCAGTGTGAGAAGAACCTTCTTCCCAGTGAGGGTGGCAGAGCCCTGGCAGGGGCTGCTCAGGGGGGTTGTGGAGTCTCCTTCTCTGGAGACATTTCAAACCCATTTGGCCATGCTCCTGCATGACTTGGTCTAGGTGATCCTGCTGTGTCAGGGGGATTGGACTGGATGATCTTTCATGGTCCCTTCTAGTCTCTATTATTCTGTGATATCATAGTCAAGAGCAGGACTGGGTCGGCCTCTGTGTTGGCCACCAAGGAGCGTCTTTAGTTCCACTGCTGGCTGCACCTCAGTAGCCACTGAGCAGTGGGGGACACAGGCCAGACCAGACCTTGATGTGAGGGACAGCCCGTCTGCTGTCAGAAGGGCATTGAGGAGGGAAGGCCAGATCCAGGAGACACTCAGGAGAGGCATTAACAGCCCTGAGGAGAAACAGCTGGACCCTGAGGGGCTTCAGCCAGGCCCTGAAGACCTGTGGCTGGGCCCTGAAGGGCTGCTCCTGGGCCCTGAGGGGCTGCACCTGGTGCCCATCTCAGCATAAAAGCAGCCCATCTGCAGAAACAGAGACCTTTGAGTCTGCTGGGGGATGTTCATTGCTGTGTCTCCCTGATTTTGAAGATCCCCCCCTTCCCAACTAGCCAGATCTTCTGGTGACCACAGGACAGGATGGACTGGACCAGGGTGAGTAACTGGGTTCTGTGTTTCTCAGGTGTTCACTGGGGTGGTCTCTGCCTGGCCATGGGCTGAGGTTGGTCTCTGTGTTTTTGAATTTCTGGGTCAGTTTGCTTTCTGCTCCACCCACAATGAGCAGGTCTACAGATTCAATTGCTTCCTGTGTTCCTGGCTGTGCTATTTCATTTTGGTACCCTGTAGAGGTAGGCAGTAAAATCTACCTGTGTTTTCTGCTGCTGGCTGCTTAGGTTATGGAGCTAGCAAAGCACCATGTTGGTTTCTTTTAGAAACAGCTCCACAAGTTGTGTTTCCTTGCAAACCCCTCAGTAGCAGGGCTTCTCTTGCTAAGCCTCAGCCTGCTGGAGCAGCTCCCTGATTTTCATCAGTAGTGCTTTCAGTGTTAACTCATGTTTGGGTGTTGGAATGCTCATTGCCAAGCTCTAGAGAAGGTGAAATCATTGGGTAGCAAATGAGGAAGGGTGTGGGTTTGTCCTCTACTTCCAGGCATCACAAGCTGGCTTGATTGCTAGCTCCAAGCCTGGGGCACGATTGGCTTTGCCTCTGACCTTCTGTCAAGCAATTCTCTGGCTGTCCATGTGTTCATCTGAGCTAGTGTGATGGTTTGTCTATGTGCACAGATTGCACACAGATTACACACAGCCTTCCTACATCAGGTAGGATCAGGAGAGCGTCTGCTTTCCCTTCGGGAGTGCTTTACCAGCTGGCAGTGGAAAAGTTTGCTGTCTTCCACAGACTAATGGCAGAGTCTGAGTGACTGTGTACTGTGCTATGAACACTCTGCATTTCATCTCCAGCATGAAATACCCTCTCACAGGCACCTTTCTGATGTGACTTTAGAATTATAGACTCATAAGAGGACTTGTCCTTGAAGCCATGCTGGCTGTCTCAAACCACCTCCCTGCCCTCCATGTGCTGTAGCAGGGCTTCTATGAGGATCTGTTCCATGATTTTCCCAGGCACAGCAGTGAGGCTGACAGGTTGGTAGTTCCTGAGGTCCTCCCTTTCTAAAAAGGGGGGGTCATGTTTCCCCTTTTCCACTCAGCAGGGGCTTCACTTGCTGTGATGTCTCAAATCCCATGAGGAATGACTTGGTGACTATGTCAGCTAATTCCATCAGGAATCTTGGATGCATCTCATCAGGTTCTGTTGATTTAATGTTTGTTCTGGTTCCCCAGTGGTCATGAAGGTGATCTTTCCTTTCAGTGGGAGGGATTTTGTCCCCCTGGGCCATTTCTTGCAGCCCATGAACTTGGAAGGCGTTAGAAAAGAGGTCATCAGTGAACACCAGGGCAAAAAATTTGAGTGCCTCAGCCTTGTTCTCATCTGTTAACCAGCTTTCCAGTCATGTTCATCGGGGTGGGTATGCTTTCTCTCACCTTCCTTTTCTGGCTGACATACCAGCAGAAACCCTTGCCAAGGGGTTATTCCTTGCATCCCTTGCCAAGTTCATCTCCAGCTGCTCCTTGGCTTCCCTAACATCCTCCCTACACAATCAAGCAGAGCCTTTCTTCACACTCTGTTGAGACTAAGTGAGTCAAAGCAGCCCCTGGTCACTGAAGCCTTGGAAGAAAGACTGAACCAAACTGTAGTGCTGCAAGGGCCTCATGATGCTAATGAAATAATCAATGGCAGTCCCCTCTGCGAGGATAAAGCTGTTGGCTGTAATCCCTCATAGTGCCTCCCATCATCTCTGCAGTCCCTCGGATGGATGAGCGTGGCAGCAGAGCTCTCAACCTCTACATCTGCCCTTCTCTGTCGACATAGCCCCCTCAATGGGGGTGATTATCCCCGCTGCTGGAGCGAGCAGCTGTGCTCCTAATGCCAGCTAGGCTATCTCACAAATAAAGCCAGTGATTACCTCATTTATTTGGTTTCCCTCTCAGATAAATGTGTTTGTTCCGTAACCCCCTAAAGGATTGAGAGTGTGCAGATGCACCTGCAAACAAGCACGGGCTACTCTGACTCCTGGGTGGTTGTGTCAGAGGACTTCAGGAGAGACTAAGCTCAGTCCTTCTCTGTCACTGGCGTGTGGTGAACTATGAGATGATAGAGGAGGAGAGCTCATCAAGTAGAAAGCTCTCCCTGCTTTTGCTGCTTCCTGTCGGCTCCCCGTGGAAAATTTGAAGGGAAGAATTTATCACGTGAAACTGAAGCTGTATTTTACACACAGAAATGATTTCTCAAGGAATGCAATCACCAGCTACCACAGATCTGGTCCTTTCCCCTACCCACATCATCCTGGGCTGCGTATGATGCACACACACAGAGCTTTGACACCTGACTGGAATACATCTGATAGGCCTTGGAAAACCATTTTCAGCTCTGTGTTGTCTTCTGCATGAATTTCTTGTGCTTGTTGAGAGCTCTTTTCTTTCACAAGCAGTTACAAAAAAGGCAGAGCATTGAGGCATTTGTAGGGCTTTTTTTTTTTTCCCCTAAAAGAGAGCTTTTGATCCAGAGGGAAGAGAATTTCATCCTTTTTGAAATTAAGAGGAAACACTTTAAAGAGTTGGACAAACTATTTCAGTTTAATATTCATTAGGCAAAAGCATAAGACCTGATGCTTGGAATTGGAGCTAAAACCCATCTGATTATGTTCCTGTATGACTTGGTCTAGGGGATCCTACTGTAGCAGGGGGACTGGACTGGATGATCTTTCAAGGTCCCTTCCAATCCCTAATGTTCTGTGACTTGATCTAGGGCATCCTGCTGTAGCAGGGGGACTGGACTGGATGATCTTTCAAGGTCCCTTCCAATCCCTAATGTTCTGTGACTTGATCTAGGGGATCCTGCTGTGGTAGTGGGATTGGACTGGATGATCTTTTGAGATCCCTTCCAATCCCTAATGTTCTGTGATTCCTTTCTAAGACTGGTTATCACTCTGAACTTCTATTTGTCTTGTCCCAGTTCTTATACTGGGATGGAGACCTCCACAGATGTTTGCCAGCTGTCCCTGATAACATAGGCAGCAGTTATTACCCCAGATGTATTGCTCATAGGAGCTTTCACAGTATGAAGAAGTCTCTCTCTGTCCAGCAAAGTGATTGATGATTTTCCTCGTTAGTCCTCCCATCTCTCAGAACTCTTCATGCTGTTGTACACCACTCCTTCCACTGTTTTTTTTCCACCCAGAAAGATAAGAGAGCCACAGACTGGTTTCAGGCCAGAGAAGCCACCTGCTATTTCTATATTATCCTCCTGAACTGAGTGCAAGCTGTGAGCTGGAAGTGACAGAGAGCAACGTAATTGATGGTGAGAATAGGGGGATCATCTTTATTCTAATACACTCGGCCTGCAAGATGGTGATCTGGCCCTGAAACACAAAGCATGTTCTTGCTCAAGCAGTGCTCCTACTTCACATTTCATTCTTAAAGACGTTGGCGGGAGACAGCAGGTCAGTGGGTACCAGACACACAGATCATTAGGAGCTGGAAGGCACCTCCAGGGGTCATTGAGTCTAACCTCCCTGCTCAAGCAGGATCATACAACCTAAGATGGGTATAGATACCATTACAGAAAGCTCAAGAGGACTCTGAGGAGCATTAAGAAGGGCCTGGAAATGAGAAGTGGGTGATGGTGGCTCTCAAGCCTGCCAGGAAGTATCACAGAACACTAGGGACCTTGAAAGACTAACCCTCTAGTCTAACCCTCCTGCCACAGCAGGATTCCCTAGATCAGGGTGCACAGGATCGTATCCAGGCAGGTTTTAAACATCTTCAGAGAAGGAGACTCCACAACCCCATGGGCAGCCCCTTCCAGTGCTCTGTCACCCTCACTGGGAGGAAGTTCCTTCTCATCTTGATGTGGAACCTTCTCTGTTCCAGTTTGCACCTGTTGACCCTTGTCCTACCATTGGGTGCCCCGAGCAGGCCCTGGCTCCATCCTCCTGACACCCACCCTTTCCATAGTGATCAAAATCAGGGGGGTTGCCCCTCAGTCTCCTTTTTTCCAAGCTCAAGAGACCCAGACCTCTTAGCCTTTCCTTGTCAGGGAGATGTTTCATGCTCTTCATAATTTTTGACTGGATCTAGGGGATCCTGCTGTGGCAGGAGGATTGGAGTAGAGGATCTTTTGAGGTCTCTTCCAATCCCTTATTCTCCCAACTTCTCAATGAAGGCCCTACCTACCACAGTCCTCTGGAACATTGAGCAACCACAAGCTCTGGCAGCACCATGCTGTTCCTGTGCTGGTCCATGATGTTCCAGTGCATCTTGTAGATTAAAAGCTCCAGAGCTGCACATATAAGCCTCATCCACAGGGGTTTTATGGTGGACCAGCCTCAGTTCTGTCTACTGAGCACATGAGGCGTTGGCTTGACCTGTCCTCCACAGGGAAACACCATTCAGTTCTCACCTTTAATTTGATTCATCAGTCAGTTTGACACTACCTTCAGAGCATTCATGCTTGATTGCATACTGTGTGGATTTAAATAAACTTGCCAAATCCTAATTCCTCTCAGTTTAGGGTCTGAATGTGCTGTTTTGCCTGCAGGGTACCTAGCACATAATAGACTGAAATCAGTACTTAGAGTCAATATGAAGCTATTACCGTCGGAGGTTATCGTTGCTGTAGAAGCCTGCATTTTCTCTTGCTAGGAGTATCCATATGCAAGTAAATTCATACTTCATATCCTGCACTACATTTGCCATCAATTCAATTAAGTCCATTGAAAGGAAATCCATGCTGGTTTTTATTTCTTTGCAAGAGGCCATTGATGAGAGGGAAGGAAGGCTACAGGAATCACAGAACTGCTAGGGATGGAAGGGAGCTGAAAGACTATCTTGTTCCATCCCTGCTGTGTAGGCAGGGACACTTTCACTAGATCAGGGTATTCAGGAAATCCAGATCGATCATCCTGTCCATGAGAATGACAAATACACAAGAGGAGGAGAGAGAATTTTAGTTATTTACAGGATTCTGTCCTGGAGACATCAACAGATTCAGTTTATCCATGGGCCATATAGTTGTCATCATGAGATTCTGCAGGTAATGGAAGTGCAGAGTGGTTCTTCAGGAAGGCTGATGGCAAGCACTTAAATTCTCTTTTGGGAGTTATTTGTAGAATTTCAGAAGTCTGTAAAATGGATTTTTCCTGTAAGGGTGGCAGATCTGGTCATGAAGATGCTCATTCTGGCTCTTCTCAGTGTCATCTAATGTTAGGGACATAGGAGGCTCCACATAAATATGAGAAGAAACTTCTTCACAGTGAAGGTGATGGAGCACTGGAACAGGCTGTCCAGGGAGGTTGTGGAGTCTCCTTCTCTGGAGACATTTAAGACCCACCTGGATGTGTTCCTGTGTGACGTGGTCTAGGTGATCCTTCTGTGGCAGGGGGATTGGAGTAGAAGATCTTTCGAGGTCCTTTCCAATCCTTAATGGTTTATTTGGATTTAGGTTGGACTGGATGATCTTTTAGGTCTTTTCCAACCTTATGACTGTGATGCTGCGATTCTATGACAAGGGGCAATGGGTGTGAGGAGGAACACAGGAGGTTCCACATCAATCTGAGAAGGACCTTGTTCCCAGTGAGGGTGCCAGAGCCCTGGCAGGGGCTGCCCAGAGGTGTTGTGGAGTCTCCTTCTCTGGAGATGTTTAAAACCCACCTGGACGTGTTCCTGTGTGACTGGATCTAGGGGATCCTGCTGTGGCAGGGGGATTGGACTAGGTGATCGTTTGAGGTCCCTAATGTTCTGTGATTTAGGTTCAAAGGATGAACATGGTTGGTAGAGGGTCTGGAGGACAAGTGGCTGAGGGAGCTGAGGCTTTTTACTCTGAAGAAAAGGAGCCTGAGGGGAGACCTTGTCGCTGGCAGGAACTACCTGAAAGGAGGGTGTAGAGAGGCAGGGGTTGAACTTCATTAGTCTGAATGTTCACAATCCATGTTTGCATTATTTGCTGCAGGCTCTCTTGTAGAGCCCGTTTGCTCATTTCCCTGTGATTTTTATTCTCTACTGTTTTTCTCAGTGGACAAGGGCTGATGGAGTTGCTTTCAATCCTCAGCTCAACTCTAATGGATCAAAGGAAGGGAATGAGGCAAAGCTGAAAGTCAGCTTTGAGTTGTTTTGAGAGGAGACTGAGGGTGTTGAGCCTGGAAAAGAGGACACTCAGGGGGGACCTTTTCCCTCTCTGCATCTCTCTGAAGGGAGGTTGGAATCAGCTGCGGGTCAGGGTCTTCTTCCAGGCAACCAGAGCCAGGATGAGAGAGCAGGTCATTAAGCTGCCAGGGGAGGGTCAGGTTGGATGTCAGGAAGCCCCTCTTGATGGAAAGGGTGATCAGAGCCTGGACTGGACTGCCCAGGGTAGTGGTGGAGTCCCCATCCCTGGAGGTGGTGAAGGCCACCCTGGCTGTGGCTCTTAGTGCCCTGGTGTGGCTGCTGTGGTGATGTTAGGGGCTGATCTGGTCTGCCTGAGCTCCAAGAGCTTTTCCAGCCTCATTATTTCTGTGATTCTGCTTTGGGACACTGTCTGCAGACAGAGAAGGTATTTGCATGAGTAGTTTCAATAGCCCACAGAGATGCTCAGGATCATTTGAAACCATTCTTTTCTGGTATCCAGCTCTGAGCTGCTGAAAGCTGGGTCAGAAGAGTGTGTGCCCTTTGGAATTCCTCTGCCCTATTTCCCAAACCTGTGTGGCCATCACAGGTACGTTCAGCTACCTCCAGTAGAGCGGGGTGGAATATGAAGGATGAGAAGTTCTGTGTGATGGTGACTGCAGTGCATGACTCAGCACTTGGCTTCATTAAATCTCAGCCCATTGCTCCAGCCTCTCCAAATCCCTCTGCAGAGCCTTCCTACCCTCAACCAGACCAACACTCCTGCTTCATTTCATGTCATCTGCAAATTTGCTGAGTGCCCTCTACTGATGACCTCGATTAGGGGATTAAGATGTTAAACAAGACTGGTCTCAAATCTGAGCCCTGCTCAGACTGGTTGGAGAGGTTGGGATGAAGGCTGGACTTGATGATCTTGGAGGTCCATTTCGGCCATTATGGTCCTGTGGTTACTGTGTTCTTTGCATGTTAACTCCCCATTCCCACTGCTTTTACGTGAAGAACATCTTCTGTTCCAGCTGACATCTGTTGCCCCTTGTCCTAGCATTAGATGCCCCTGAGCAGAGCCTGGCTCCATCCTCCTGACACTAGCCTTTTCCATATTTATCAATATTTATGATGCCACCCCTCAGTCTCCTTGTTTCCAAGATGGAGACCCAACCCCCTCAGCCTTTCCACATCAGGGAGATGCTCCAGTCCCTTCATCTTTGTGGCTCTGCGCTGGACTCTCTCCAGCAGTTCTGAGGGGCCCAGAGCTGGATTTCTTTTTCTGCCCTTTTAAACCCAGGGGTTGGATTTTTATATGGAGATTTGTCCAAAACTGCTGTTGGAGATACTGTGTCCTTTGGTGTGAAGCAGAGGACAGGGGTCAGTTCTGACTTCAGGACTGAAACTGCACTCAAACTTACTTTTAATTATGGAGGAGAGAAGCTGTGATGCTGGGGGCTTTGCTCATTTAATAGACTCCAGCCAACAGCAGACTCCTCTTGTACTCATAAAATACTCTATGTGATCCATTGATCTCAGCTCTGTGAGTTGAGGGACTGAGCTGAACCCATTAAGTTAACCACAGGCAAGCCTTCAGGTACTCAGAGATTTGCTCTGTCTCTGAGAAGAAGCTGAACTTGTGCTTTTGTGCTTGTGATAAGGGACTCTGTTCCCTCCTGCTGCTCCTTGGGAGCCTCCTCTGGCCTGTGGCTTTCTGCTTTGGGTGAGATTTACACCTGAGCCCAGCACCCATCATTTTCCCACCACAGGCAGGCATGCAGCTGCCTGTATGTCACAGGAGGAAAGATGAAGGGACCTTTCCGCATCTAAGAACGTGTTAATTTCTCATCCAGTTTTAACCTGAACTGCCAGAAGAAAAGGAGTCTCCAGAATTAGAGAGTCAAAGGTGGAAGAGAAGAGACACACGAGCATTGCTCTCACTGAGAGCACATCTGGGGCTGGAGCATATGGGTCATTCAACCCTCATCTTCTCTACAAAAGCAGCACAGGTCATGGCTGAGGGTGGGAGCAACCTGTTCGTTAGACATGTCCCTGCTTGTCATGGGTGGGTTGGACTAGATGACCTGAGGTGGTGCCTTCCAACCCAGTACTTTCCATGACTGAGATGTGGCAGAGATAGAGAAAACAATCCACTTCAGAAGTAAACACATTCTTTATCAAGTTGTGATGATGCACAAGAGGCAAATCCATCCCAAATGTCTGGGAAAAGCTGAATGGGAAATCAGCAAGTAAATGGGAAAAGAGGAGAGAAAATGGACCCAGGAAATAAAATCTGTAAGTGCTTGGGACTTCTCAAGATACCTACTAATTTTCTCCATGCTTTCCAGCATAATGAGCACCATGGAGAAATGAATCACCAGCTCTGATACAGATAGGCTGAGGAAGAGGAATAATTCTGTCTGGTTCTATCCTCTAAAGGTTAATTTCTATGTGCTACCCTGCTTTAATTGTTTTCCTTAGTCTGCTGATAGATCCTGTCTCACCAGCAAATCCTCAATGGCAGGCATTAAACACTTTTCCTTCCTCCCAGTAACATAAGCTGTTAATAGTGGTTGAAGCACAGTAAGGTGAGAAGTGGAGATGTGGTTTGGCTCCAGCCCCACAGCTTTCAGGGTTTCTATAAAACTTCAGTGCAGGGTGGGGAACTCCAGCAGCACCTCAAAAGGCTGGCAGCAAAGACACAAGTATGCTGCATGTCTGGTAGGGCTGACAGGCTCATAAAGGCTCATGAAGCCACTGTGGTTGCTTTTCTCAGAATCACAGAACATTGAGGGTTGGAAGGGACCTTGAAAGATCATGCAGTCCAATCCCTCTGACATAGCAGGATCCCCTAGATCCAGTCACACGGGAACACGGCCAGGTGGGTTTTAAACGTCTCCAGAGAAGGAGACTCCACAACCACACTGGGCAGCCCCTTCCAGGGCTCTGGCACCCTCACTGGGAAGAAGGTCCTTCTCAGATTGATGTGGAACCTCCTCTGTTCCAGTTCACACCCGTTACCCCTTGTCCTATCATTGGGTGTCCCTGAGCAGAGCCTGGCTCCATCCTCCTGATACCTGCTCTTTCCATATTTATCAATATTCATTGTGTCACCTCTCAGTCTCCTTGTTTCCCAGCTCAAGAGACTCAGCTTCCTCAGCAGGGAGATCTTCCACTTCCTCCATCATCTCAGTGGCTCTGCGCTGGAGACTCTCCAGCAGCTCTGTGCCCTTCTGGAACTGAGGGGCCCACAGCTGGACAGAAGATTCCAGCTGTGGTCTCAGCAGGGCAGAGGAGAGGGGGAGGACAACATCTACTAACCACCCCTTTTCTAATCTACCCCAGGATGCCATTGGCATTCTTGACCACAAGGGCTCACTTCTGGCTCCTGGCCATCCTGCTGGCCACCAGGACCTCCAGGTCCCTTTCTCCTCTGCTGCTCTCCAACAGGTCACTCCCCACCCCATCCTGGTTCCTGGGCTTGTTCTTGCCCAGATGCCAGACTCATAGGATCATAGGATGTTAGGGGTTGGAAGGGACTCAAGAGATCGAGTCCAACCCCCCTGCCAGAGCAGGACAAAACTATCTAACACAGATCACAGAGGAACTCTACCCTACCCTTCTTATAGTTCATTCAGTGTCTACCTACTCAGCTTTCCAGCCTGTCCAGGTCTTGCTGATGGCAGCCCAGCCTGCTGGGGTGTTGGCCACTTCTCCCAGCTCTGCATTATCAGCAAACTTGCTGACAGAGCTCTCTAACCCCTCATCCAAGTCACTAATGAATAGATTGAATAGGACTCATCCCAGTACCGACCCTTGAGGGGCTCCGCTAGTTCCAGGCCTCCAACTTGACTCTGTCCAATTGACCACCACTCTCTGGCTTCTGTCCTGCAGCCAGTTCAGAATCTACCTCACTGCCTGATTGTCCAGGCCACACTGCCTCAGTCTGGCTGTGAGAATGCTCCTCAGCTCTGGCTCTTCTGGTGGATTTGGAGATGTTTCTACTTCATGTTGGTGACTGGAACGAGAGCTCCAGCTCTCTGGGGAGAGCTGACCTGCAAGCAGCAAAGTACCTGAAGCAGTGCAGTGCTTCCATTGCAGTGTTTTGACACTGACAGCAGCTTCTTTCCAGGCTTTTCATGACAAAGCCACAATGTTTTCATGTAAAGTGAAAGTCAATACTAAACGAGGAGAGAATCAACCCCAAATGTTTTTGCCTCATGGAAACGAACCATTTTGTTAATGTCAAAACAAAATGAGAGAGTTGGAAACAATCTGTTTTGATCCTTCCCAGTTGAAATGAACACATTTCCTTCAAAATGTTTTGATTTCAGTTGAACTGCATTTTCCTGTGGGGAGGAAACACCCACCATGTTCATCTGAGATGTTCTCAGCTGCTTCTTTTATCACCAAGAACCTTGCTGCTGGTCTGGAAGGCTGGTTAGGGAGCAACTTACCATCAGATTAGATATTGAAAATACATCCATTATCACTGTATTATGATGGAACAGGAGGAAAAGGCATCCAGAATCACTGTGTTAGAGCAGAATGGGAGATGATAAATACATCTAGCACTTCAGTGTGTTTGAACAGACTAGTATAGTGACCCTCAGAGAAATAGGATGATGGTGGCATCTCAGCCTCTTTGACCTTCAGGTGGGAAGTGTGGTCCTGGAGATGCTGGAGCTGCTGGACTCCATGCAAGGATAATGGGCATCAGAGCAGGAATCTCCACAGATGAATGACTAGTGTCAGCAATAGTGTGGCCAGCAGGACGAGGGACATCATTCTCCCCCTGGACTGGGCACTGGGGAGGCCTCCCCTTGAATACTGGGGGCACTTCTGGGCCCCTCCCATCAAGAAAGAGATGGAGGGGCCAGAGCAGGTGCAGAGGAGCAACAAGGCTGGGGAAGGGACTGCAGGGAAAGGCTGATGGGGAGAGGCTGAGGGAGCTGGGGGTGTTGAGCCTGGAGAAGAGGAGACTCAGGGGACCTTCTCCCTCTCCAACTCCCTGAAGGGAGGTTGTAGTCAGCTGGGAGTCAGGCTCTCCTCCCAGGCAACCAGCACAAGAGGGCAGAGCCTGAAGCTGCACCAGAGGAGGGTTAGGCTGGATGTCAGGAAGCCCTTCCTCATGGAAAGGGTGACCAGAGTCTGGACTGGGCTGCCCAGGGCAGTGGTGGAGTCCCCATCCCTGGAGGTGTTGCAGGCCATCCTGGCTGTGGCCCTTAGTGCCCTGGTGTGGCCACTGTGGTGATGTTAGCTGCTGGTCTGGTCTGGCTGAGCTCAGAGGGCTTTTCCAGTCTCAATCATTCAGTGAGTCTGTGAATGCAGAAAAAGAGAGAAGGAACCAGATGAAGTGGCCACCAAACCCTTCTTGGCCTGATGCAAAGGCAACAAAAGACTGAAGTAGGAGATGAAATTGCATTTGCAGTACCTGGATGAATTTTGCAAGGATGCTTCTAGAGTCCATCACATTGGTGCCTGGGTTTAATAACATCTCCTCTAAGTGCAGACAATCATCTGGGGGAAGGAAGAGCTCTGTGGGACTGGTACATGAAGGATTGGCCTCACAGTGACTGTACATAGTGGCAGCACTGCCACTGGGAGAGGCACCAAAACCAAATGCCTGCAGCAAGAGCCCCAGCTCCCCAAGTCACAGTTCACAACCATAAACCCAATGGAAACTGAGCACAACCTTTGTTCCTCTGTCCAGAACTAGGTATTTCATGTTGGCAAAACACTTGCAGGGGGTCAGCAGGTTGTGAATCTGTTTGGGGGCTCTGGATGTGATCTCAAACCACAGGAGTGCAGGCTCTCTGCTCTGCTGCTATCTCGCATCTCATCCCTTCATTCCTGGCTGCTTCACTCTCATCATCTGAGAACAAAAGGCAGTTTTCCCTGCTTTGCTTTTAACTGCTTTTTGACAGTCCAGATATCTCCAGAATCCTAACTCTTTGACATGTGGATGGCTAATGCTCATGGAGAGGGCATGTGCTTCATGACATTTCTGCTCTGTTGTTATCTCTTGATCTGTTTGATTTATATAAAGCAGAAAGTTCCTTCCTGCATGCTCTGCTCACCCAGCACCATCCACATACCTCTCAGGAAAGAGGATATCACCATCACATCCTCCATGGGGTAATGATTGAGCTGCTCTGGGGGTCACTGAAGGAAATAGTTCTCTGTGGTGGCATAAGAGGAACCTTATTACCTCCGCAACAAGGTCAGATCTTTCTCCTGCGTGAATTAATCAGCAAAATTAAGTAGTTTGTTCAGTTAATATTAGTTCCTGGGAAATCAAATTGCTTATTAAAATGAAGCAGGGAGCCATGTGGAGTATGAGGTACTCCATGGAGGTCTGTCAGTGTATCTCAAGCTCACCCCTGGGCACTGTCTTGTCTAATCCAGCCAGGCATTTCCCTTCAGTGAAGTGGATGTTACCATGTGCAGAGGAAAGAGGAATTGCCTGGAGCTGCATCCACGGATGAGGCAAGGACCCCTATGGACATTATCAGGAGTTATTGGTCACTTCAAATAATAGTTTTGGCTGGAAGAGACCTTCAACATCATCAAGTCCAGCCTTTTCCTAGCCCTATCAGCGCTGCTAAACCCAGTGCCCCAACACGACACCTACTGAAGGGATGGGGACTCAACCCCTTCCCAGCTGTTCCAATGCCTGACTACCCTTTCTGTAAAGAAATTCTTCCTGACATCTGATCTGCATGTCCCTTGGTGCAGCTGAAGGGGATTTCCCTTTGTCCTATCACTGGTCACTATGGAGAACAGACGGACCTCTGCCTTTCTACACCCCCCTTTCAAGTAGCTGTAGAGAGCAAGAGGGTTTCCCCTCAATCTCCTTCTCCAGGCTAAACAGCCCTAGATCCCTCAGCCCTTCCTCACATGACACAGGTTCCAAAGCCTTTACTAGCTTGGTAGCCACCTCCGTCCCTTCTCCTGTAGGACAGAACATTCTCCTTTAGACTACCCCCTTCTCTTTTCTGGGAGAACAGACCAACCCCTAAATGATGGGTTTTGGTTTAGCAAGCACTCAGGTTCACCCTGACTCAGGGCAGAGACCTGGCTTGGGAGTAGAAATCATTTTGTTAGCCACATCCATGGGGCTAGGATGCCTTGGGGTGGACACGGGCTCAGCACAGAAGCCTCTTCCAGGACTCAGATAATCCCTATTGACAGCTGAGCCTATGACAGTATTCATCTTCCCCAAAATAGGAAAAGAGATTAAAACTCTCATTTGGTTGGATGACTCCCTCTCTGAGCTCCATTAACTTTATTGACTCCACTCTACAGTACCAAGTGAGAGGAGCTCTCCTGGAGTGAGAGGAGCACCATAGCTCTCTAAGCTGGGTAGGATGAAGGCAGCACCAGGTTTCTGACCTGAGCAGACATCAGGCCTCAGTTTGTCCTCTTGTGTGCCTCTGGTTTAGTCACTGTAATCCAGCATCTCACGGGAACGTGGGGCTGCCTCAGGCTGACTAACATCACCACCAGAAGTTGTGGCAAACCCTAATACTCTCCCAGACTCTCAGATCATTGGGGATTGGAAGGGACCTTGAAAGATCATCCATTCCAATCCCCCTGCCAGAGCAGGATCACCTAGACCATGTTGCACAGGAACATATCCAGGTGGATTTTTTGGGAGAAGTTTGCTAAGGTGTTGGTGCTAGAGGTTTTTCTTCTACCAGCCTGCAGGGCAAACCAAGGCAAACATGCTTAGCTGTGAAGAAAGCAGAGGGGGAAAAGAGGCTGTAGTAAGGCTGGTGCTGGTCTCTTCTCTCAAATTACTAAGGATAAGATGAGGGGAAATGGCATCAAGTTGCATCAGGGAAGGTTCAGATTGGATCTTCAGAAGAAGTTCTTTGCTGTGAGAGTGCTTGGGCACTGTACAGAAATCCCTGCCTAAGCCAGCACCACGTTTTGTTAACTGTGTCAGAGCAAAGCAGAGGGGAAAGGCAGTTCACTCTCTTGTTTTCTCCAGGATTGTGCTACAGCTTTGATTACATTCATTTGCTGGGAGAAACAGTCTTTGCAAGCGTACTTCCTTTTTGCAATCTGTCTGCCTCCTGTACCCCCAGGATTCACAGAATCACAGAACATTAGGGATTGGAAGGGACCTCGAAAGATCATCCTGTGCAGTCCCCCTGACACAGCAGGATCACCCAGATCCAGTCACAGAGCATTAGGGGTTTGAAGGGACCCCGAAAGATCATCCAGTCCAGTCCCCCTGACACAGCAGGATCACCCAGATCCAGTCGCACAGGAACATGCCCCAGTAGGTTTGAAACTTCTCCAGAGAAGGAGACTCCACAACCCCCTGGGCATCCACTTCCAGAGCTCTGTCACCCTCACCATGAAGAAGTTCCTTCATTTATGAAGTTTGAAAACATTAGTCTGGAGAAGAGAAGGCTTCAAGAGGACCTTATAGCAGCCTTCCAGTACCTGAAGGTGCTGCAGGAAAGCTGGGGAGGGACTTTGTACTAGAGACTCTAGTGGCAGGACAGGGGGGGTGGGTTGAAACTGAGGGAGGGAAATTTGGATCAGATGTTAGGAACAGACTGTCATAGAATCATAAAGGATTGGAAGGGACCTGGAAAGATCATCTAGTCCAGTCCTCCAGTCCAATCCCCCTGCCACAGCAGGATCACCCAGATCAAGTCACACAGGAACACAACCAGGTGGGTCTTGAACATCTCCAGTGAAGGAGACTCCACATCCTTCCTGGGCAGCCTGTCCAGGGAGGTTGTGGCTGCTCCATCCCTGGAAGTGTTCAAGGCCAGGTTGGATGTGGCTCTGGGCTACCTGGTCTGGTGAGAGGTGTTACCCCTCATGGCAGGAAGGTTGTAACTAGCTGATCTAGTTAGTTAGCTGATCACTGATTTGAGTCAGCAGTGTGCCCAGGCGGCCAAGAGGGCNAACTATCTGAGACGCGGTTGTAGTCAGGCAGGGGTTGGTCTTTTCTCCCTGGCCACTGGAGACAGGATACAAGGTCATAGTTTTATGCTTCATCAGGGGAGGTTTAGACTTGACATTAGGAAAAGATTTTTCACTGAAAGAGTGAATGGGCTGCCCACGGAGGTGGTTGAGTTGCTGTCCCTGGAGGTATTCAAGGCTAGGCTGGATGAGGTGCTGAGTGGCATGATCTAGATGTTAGGTTTACTCAGTTTATTTGGATTTAGGTTGGACTGGATGATCTTTAAGGTCTTTTCCAACCTTATCATTACTGTGATAGCGTGATCTCTGAATCTCTTCCAACATAAACTGTTCAAACTCTAAAATACTAGTGAGAGTGCCAGCTGGGCCACCAGGCTGAACGTCATGTAACCTCTTATAGCCAAACACCCAGACTACATAATCTAAGCCAAGGTGGATTATTCAGCAAGTTGCTTTGCAGTGAACTGTCTTGATCTTTGAGATCCAGTATCTCTGTTGGAGACTAGCTGTTGTTCAGTGATGTAAATCTCCTTCCCCGATGCCCCACAAGGTTACGGTACGAGCCGCCGCGCACGTCAGCGCCAGATAACAATCATCGGCAGATATAAATAGATGTTTTCATGAGCAATATTGTTCAGGATGCTAAATGTTGCCTTAATTTGCTGCTTCCATCTGAAGTGAATTCCTGTCATGCAGGGAACAAAATAGATCAATTATATTACTACTAATTATTGTTATTATTTTAAACGCTGCTTCTTAAGCAGATTTAACAAATTTGTCAATCCCACTTGTTCACCTTCTTGAAACCGAACCCGGCAGTCTTGCATGCAAATTACCCCGGATTTTCAATGAACAATGATGATAATTGCAATTGTTTTGTAATTATCTCACCCTAGACAGTTGCAATTTGTCACACTGAGGCCTATAGGCTCCAGTGTCTTCATCTTCCAGAAGTATCCAAGTGTGGTCCTCTACAGACTCACGGAATGATTGAGGCTGGAGAAGCCCTCTGAGCTCAGCCAGACCAGGACCTAACATCACCAGGGCACTCAGGGCCATAGCCAGGCTCTCCCCCAACACCTCTAGGGATGGGGACTCCACCACTGCCCTGGGCAGCCCACTCCAGGCTCTGATCACCCTTTCCATGAGGAAGGGCTTCCTAACATCCAAAATAATCCTCCCCAGGCAGCTGCAAGCCCTGCCTTCTTGTCTTGGCACTGGGAGAAAAGCCTGACCCCCCAGCTGACTACAACCTCCATTCAGGGAGCTGAAGAGGGGGAGAAGGTCCCCCCTGAGCCTCCTCTTCTCCAGGCTCAACACCCCCAGCTCCCTCAGCCTCTCCCCATCAGCCTCTCCCTCCAGTCCCTTTCCCAGCCTCATTGCTCCTGTACATCTGCTCCAGCCCCTGCATCTCTGTCTTGAAGTAAAGAGTTAAATCAGAAATAAAGTGTTAGAAAAGAAGTAAAGAATTAAAATAGTAAGTATGAAGTGAAGTCATGATGTTCCTGTGCGACTTGATCTAGGGGATCCTGCTGTGGTGGGGGGATTGGGCTGGATGGTCTTTCAAGGTCTCTTCCAATCCCTGATGTTCTGTGATACCTGTGAAGTCAAAGTAAAGAGTTAAACCAGAAGTATAAAGTTAAATCAGTTGTAAAAGGTTAAAAGAGAGCTAAGAAGCAGAGGCTCTTGCCAGGCACGGAAGATGAGCAGAAGAGCATCCAGGGTGCATGTGAAAGCCCACGACAGATGGGACGGGCAGGGAACGCATGAAAACTGAAGCCACAGACCTTTCCAAACACAGCAGAAACAGGAAGCCTGCAGAGAGGAGCAGGAGCAATCAAGGAAAAGAGAAACAGATTATTTTGTTCTTTGTTTGAAGCAGGGTGTTTCCAGAAGCCCTGGCCCCTAGCTGCTGCCAGGTACTTAATTCAGCCCAGGCAGAGGGGTGATGGGCAAGGGATGGGCAATGGGTCTTTAAACTGATCGTAGGAGTGACCCAGGGATATACACAGCGGTGAGGCTGGCCTTTGGCTTCCTTGGTGGAAAACAGGATTAAGGAAAGGGATGAGATATCCTAACAAAGAGTCCCCACCCTTTGTGAGTTCACGCTGGCATGCACATCTCACAGATTGGTGAAAGTCTGGAGAACTCTAATGTGCTCCCTCCTGCAGTTTTTCCAAGGCTTCTGGTTGGATCCTGCACCAAAAAACCCCTGAAGTATCACAGCAAGTCCAGTCTGTTAGGAAACAAATGGTAGGAGCAAGTCAGCAGTTTTCTCAGCAGGGCAGACTGGCCCAACGTGACCCCAAAAGGATCTCTGCTGAGAAAGGATCTCTGCTGAGGCTATCATCCAGTCCAAGAAGCCAAAGTGATGGGAGACCAGGGAAGCATCCCGGTGCTCCCCAGGGTGCAGAAGTGGAGTTGTCCTGGTTTTAGAACAGAACTAAACTGGTCAGTGATTTCAGTTTCCATGTGTTAAGTCTCCTCTGAGTGACTGCACTTCCCGAAGGTCATCCTTGTGCAGGCAGAATCCTTGTGCAGAACATTAGGGATTGGAAAGGACCTCAAAAGATCATCCAGTCCAATCCCCCAACCAAAGCAGGATCACCTGTGGCTGCTTCTGCAAGCAATGACACCTGATGTTCACAGATACTACCAAGTGTTGGCATGCAGAAAGGTTTCTGCTTACACCTTCTCCTGAGAAGATCTGAGTCACTGCTAATCTTGTACCGTGTTGGGGGAGCAGTAAGTTATGGGCTGCACCTGCAGGGTGGAGTGGGTGAAGCCTGGAGAACAGGAGATTGAGTGGAGAACTTGGAAAAAAAAGGTGTAGAGGCAGAGGTTGGTCTATTCCTCATAGTGGCCAGTGATAGGACGAGGGGAAATGGCCTTAATCTGCACCAGGGGAGGTTCAGGGTGGATGCCAGGAGGGATTTCTTTCCTTAGAGAGCTGTCAGGCACTGGAACAGCTGCCCAGGGAGGGGTTGGGGTCCCCATCCCTGGAGGTGTGGAAGAGAAGGGTAGACATTGCACTGGGGGACAGGTTTTAGTGGTGCTGATAGGGCTAGGAAAAGGTTGGACTTGATCTTGAAGGTCTCTTCCAGCCAAAACTGTTCTTTAGTTCTGTGACAGGTGACCCCACACTGACCAACACTCTCCACTTCATAGACATCATTTTCTACATAAAGCTGAGGGATCACAAGGGCCAAGCTCTCCTCTTCAATGCCCAACATCTCTGTTTCCTACCTTCAGTCTGCCCCTGTGCACTTCTGAATCCAGTTGCAGAATCCATGTCCTGATGTCCTGAATATGGTTGTCATCTGAGTCCAGCCTGGATCTTCCCTAGTGCCTGCCCTCAGCATCAGTGGTGGAGGATGTGACTGCCATTGAGGGGGTGGGTCTGGCATTGCTGTTGTACATACAAACCTTCATATACTTCATTTTATTGTTATCATTCTTATTAAATAAGTTTTGGGTTTCTTTTCTGGTCTAGAAGACTTTCTCTTCTCTTTGGAAAGGGAGAGGGATCAGTAGAGAGTGTCTGTCATTCATCTTGTGGCTGGATCAGCCTCAACACATGACTTGGGGGAAGGCAAGAGGTGTGTAGGGTTTGTTCAGTGCTTGCACCCACCTCTAGAAAGACCCTTCCTTCAAGGATGCAGCCAGAAAAGGAGCCCTAAACCCTTTTCCTAACCTTTCCATTTGCTCTGCCACCCTAGCTGCTCCATGCTCTCAGCTCAGAGCTACCTTGCTTGGGTGTATTGTGTTGGAGTGCTAATCAAACACAGCTTTCAGCCTTGGCAGTGCCTTGGAAGGAAGAGGAAGCTGTTCTGCCGTGTGGCTCAGCTGCTCCACGTCCTATTTTGTGATGCTCAATTATATGGCTTCATCACGTCCAACAGCGAAGAGAGGCAGTTGAGCCAGAGAAGGAGCTCCCAGCGCTAAAATGGCAGCTGACATTCAGCAAAGGAAAGCACGTAGGGGGGAAATAACCTGGCTCTGCACTCACCACGAGAGGATCTGAATGAGCTATTACCTCCAGAATGAGGTTTTGGAGTGGGTGGCTGGCTGTGGCTGTCAGCCCAACGTGTCACAGCGGCCAGCAAAGGGTCTACGGAGGCAGGGGCTATTAGGAGGGGAAAAAAGAGATGAAATGGCAAGTGCAAAGCTCCCACATCAGGCCACGTTGCTAATTTGATCTCGGGTATTGTGTCACTTCACAGGACGCCACAGAGCGAGGAAAGATTCGAAGAGAGCAGCGACAGCAGCGCGTGAGGGAAGCGGCGTCTGCCCGAGCCCGGGATGTTCCGTGGGAGCACAGTCTGTGCTGTGGTGAGTAATGTGGGGAGAATGCTCACTCGCCTGCTGGGATTATAGGATGGGAAGGTGCTCCTGCCCTCCACCCCATTGCCTCTCCTTATTTTGATACCAAAGTTCCTCAGTCCTTCGCCGCCCAAAGGAGCAACCCCCTCCGATTTGTCACCCACCAGTAGCATTTCCCCCTCGTTTGAGGGCACAGCCTTGCGGATGTCACGCGCGCGTTCAGACAATACCTACACGGGTCGAGCCCACGGTGGCGATGCCTCACGGCGGATGCGAACGGCGTGGCGTGCAGCGTGCTGCCGGTGGAAGCCCGCCCCTCGGCACGCCGCCAAGCCGGGGACGCAGGGGACCGGGGAACCGGGAGGAATGTACTTTGTGCTGCGCTGCAGCAGATTGCCAATTTTACACACATCTCCATCTCTCAAAAGCCATGTAATGAAGGGGGAGGCGTTTAAAGCAACAAAAATATGGGAAATGGAATAAATGCAAAAGAGAGTTATGTGGAAAATACATGGAAGGGGTGCTCTGCTCGCCGTGGAGATGCTTGTACAGTCTACTTGCTTCATGAATATTTAGAAACAAGGAGGTTGGTTCCAAATGTCAGTCTAAGTGTAAACAGCTTTCCTTTCTATAAATATTACGTTTTACTCCAAGACAGCAGAATGCAGGAAAGTAACAGCTAAGACCTTGAAAACCCCCTCGTCTCGCTCCTTGGAATTGATTCGTTAGGACAGGAAACTCTTGTGGGCTGTGTGATGCAGATACTTTGCTTTCATCTTCTTCTAAGGTTGCTAAATCCAAATGATAGGCTGGGGGATTGGACTGGATGATCTTTCGAGGTCCCTTCCAATCCCTAATGTTCTGTGATTCCGTGACCTGGAAAAGAAAAGGGGGTACTTAGGGTAAATATTTCACACACTTTCTGGAACCAACAGCAACAACTGGAGTTTGTAAAATGCAGGTCCTGGCAGCACCAGAGAGAAAGTCTTGTGCATGATAATGGAGCTCATTTTGTTGGCATCTGGCAAATGAGGATTTTGCCCTTGGAAACAAACACTCTCTGAGGGCAAACAC
>VXBP01008555.1:132375-188006 GCA_013400115.1 Rhinopomastus cyanomelas
CCCTCGTCTCGCTCCTTGGAATTGATTCGTTAGGACAGGAAACTCTTGTGGGCTGTGTGGTGCAGATACTTTGCTTTCATCTTCTTCTAAGGTTGCTAAATCCAAATGATAGGCTGGGGGATTGGACTGGATGATCTTTCGAGGTCCCTTCCAATCCCTAATGTTCTGTGATTCCGTGACCTGGAAAAGAAAAGGGGGTACTTAGGGTAAATATTTCACACACTTTCTGGAACCAACAGCAACAACTGGAGTTTGTAAAATGCAGGTCCTGGCAGCACCAGAGAGAAAGTCTTGTGCATGATAATGGAGCTCATTTTGTTGGCATCTGGCAAATGAGGATTTTGCCCTTGGAAACAAACACTCTCTGAGGGCAAACACACTTGATGTGTAGAGGAATTGTAGATCAGATGTAAACAGCAGCATGTAAATATTAGCCCTTTTGTCCTGCTCCAGGAAGGCAAATTTCGGGTTCTCCAGAATCACAGACTGATTGAGGCTGGAAAAGCCCTCTGAGCTCAGCCAGNTGACATTCCTAGTCCTACTGGCCCAAATTATTCCTGATCCAAGCCAGGATGATATTGGCCTTGTGGGCCACCTGTGCGCCCTGCTGGTTCCTGTTCACCTGGTTGTCATCCAGTACTGCCAGGTCCCTCTCTGCCAGGCTACTCTCCAGTCACTTACTTGCCCAGCCTGTAGCTGTAGGGGGTTATTGTGGCCAAAGCATAGGACCTTGCACTTGACCCTGTTAAACCTCATCCCATTGGCCTCTGTAGGACCCAGCCTGTCCAGATCTCTCTGCAGCATCTTCCTACATGTCAGTAGATCAACACTCCCCCTCAACTTGATGTCATCTGTGAATTTACTGTTTGGTTCTCAGCCAGGAGATGACACTGAGGGAGAAGTTGACAGTTTGATGGGCAGTGGGAAGGTTTCAGTATGACACTGGACTCGACAGACAGACTTGAATCAGACACCTCAAACCCCACAAGCTGGGAGCCTTGCTGTGGGAAATAATGGGAGGATTCTCCCTCCTCACTGTCAAGACCATATGTCTGCTGACTGTCAATGAGATTTACAATCTTCCCTGAGCCCTGTCTGCTTCTAGATGCTGATGATACACGGTAGCCAATGGGAAAGAGATAATAATTCATTATGAATCACTGATTTGATGAATTATAGGAGGGGGTGTGTGTCTGATATTTCAATTGCCTCTGAGCTTCATATTGGTTATTTTAGTCTTGCAGTTTGAAATACTTTCTAAGTTCTGCAAATAAATCCTGGGCCATAGATTTTATTCCCTTGCAGCTGCTGTGAATGGGTGGGATTTCTATGTGAAGCTCTTCTAAATTATAGCTGGGCTTCTGCCTGTGTCTGTCCTCCTACAGTGACCTACACAGCCCAAAGAAAGAAACTGCAGTTGGGGATTGCTGATACAACAGGTATTTGCACCAGAAATTGTCTGCAACTTGGCTTTCAGATGGCTGGAGCAAGAGTATCCAAACCATGGAAACAGTGGTGCTCTTGAGAGGAGTTCAGAGCTTCCACCTTGGGCTGGGTTTCCCAGTCAACCTGTTTGGATGCTCAATCATTTCAGAAGATGTCCAAGGATATCAAGTGCAGACAACAAGATTATCGAATCATAGACTGGCTGGGGTTGGAAGGGACCTTAAAGGTCATCTAGTGCCAACCTCCCTGCACTGGCAGGGTCACCTTCACAAGAGCAGGTGACTCAGGGCTCCAGACAACCTGCCCTTCAACACTGCCAGGGATGGGGCAGCCACAGCTGCCTTGGACAACCTGTTCCAGCATCTCCCCACCCTCACAGCAAAGAACTGGTTCCTTGTGTCCGACCTCAATCTTCCCTCTTCAAGGGTGGAACCCTTTCCCCTTGTCCTCTCACTACCACCTCTCCCCCAGCTTTCTTGTAGCCCCGTTCAGAGGTTGGAAAGCTGGTCTTCTCCAGGCTGAACAGCCCCAACTTGCTCAGCCTGTCCTTATAGGGAAGGTGCTCTCCTCCAGACACCTTCCATAGGCTCTGTGTCCTCCTGCTGTTGGCAACTCCAGAACAGGACCTAGGACTCCAGGCAGGGTCTCGGCAGTGCAGAGTGGAAGGGGAGAATCCTCTACCTCAACCAACTGTTCCTGCTTCTTTTGCTGCAGCCCAGGACACAGTTGTTTCTCTGGCCTGACAGCTCCTGCTCAACTTCTGCTCCACCACCATCCCCAAGTCCTTCTCCTCAGGACTGCCCTCAATCATTTCTCCTCCCAGTCTCTATCTGTGGACAGGATTGCCTCAACCCAGGTGCAAGCCCTTGCCCTTATTGAACTTCATGCCATTTACACAGCCCACTTCTTGAGACTCTCAAGGTCCCCCTGCATGGCCTCCCCTTCCTCCAGGGTGTTGACTTCACCACACAGCTTGGTGTTGTCAGCAAGTGGGCTGAGGGAGCGTTCAGTTCCACTCACAAAGATGTTAAACAGCACTGGTCCCAGTACCAGCCCTCGAGGAACAGCACTTGTCACACTTCTCCATCCAGACGCTGAGCAGGGCAACAGCTAAGAATTTTTCAGGTTGTCTTGTTTCCTGAGGGCTTCCTCAAGAAAATTCCTCTTGTTTTCCCAACCTGACCAAGACCCAGCTGCGAACGTGAGACTGGGGGCCATCACAGACAATCACTTCAGCTCTGCAGGATTACAGTCTCCAGTAAAACATACGGTAGTTTTATTTTTTACGGGGAAATATTTCTCAAAAGAAAGTGCTCTGACAACTTCCCAGCGAATGAACATTGGGATTTTGTTCTATTTATACTTCTCAGCAAATCCACAGACAATAGAACCGCATCTGAAATACTAAACGGAACGTATTAGCCCGACTAGTCAGAGATAGTTACACGTCCTTCGTACAGCAGTAATCCAGCCAAAATATTTCAGCAGTAATTACTGTTCAGCTTTCTAATCCCTAGTACAGAAGAAAAAAAAACCCAACCCCACACCCCTTGTATTTTTGGAAGTTCATTGGAAGCATCTGTTTAAGATATTGTTAATCCTCCCTTCCCGAATCATTGGCTGGATGATAATGAAACAGTCCTGTTTGCACTCAGCGTGTTGAGACCTTGAAACTCATCTTGCTTAAAGCTGCTTATTTTGTACAAAGGAACATAACTCAACCCTTTTTCTTCTCGTTTTGCTTTTCTTTCTTTCGGGGAGAACTTTGCATTCCTACTTCGGTTCTCTTGATGGCAGCTGGCAGTTGAAAATGATTGGCTTTAATCTCAAATTTCAAAATCAATACAGCACGGGTACTATTGATTTTGGCATAGCAGGCTGACCCAGGGGGTTCGCAGCAACCAAAGAGGACTTTTTGATGTTTCTGGACCTTCTTCAATTAGAATTGCTAAAAAATCTCCCACTGTCCTAAAGATCAGCAGTACCAGAATAACTTTGTTTTGCAGCCGCGGTCTGAGCAGCAGCACAGCGGGGTCCTGGCACGGGACACTCACAGATCCAGTAGAGAAGGCATCTCTCTAGCTTAGAGCAACAGAAGCTGAAAACATGCCACAGGGCCTGAGATAGGTTAAAGGAAACTGCAGAACCTTGTTTGCTTTCATCGAGAAACCTGCACGGATCCATACTGGAAAGGGAGCCAGGTTGGCTCCTGTCCCTATCTGCGTTGTGGGCTTTGCCATTCCTGGTCAAAGTGCTTTTGCAAACAGCCTGAATCACAGAACATTAGGGATTGGAAGGGACCTTGAAAGATCAGCCAGTCCAATCCCCCTGCCACAGCAGGATCCCCTAGATCCAGTCACGCAGGAACATGGCCAGGTGGGTTTTAAATGTCTCCAGAGAAGGAGACTCCACAACCGCCTTGGGCAGCCCCTTCCAGGGCTCTGTCACTGTGAACAAGGTCCTTCTCATATTGATGTGGAATCTCCTCTGTTCCAGCTCACACCCAGTGCCCCTTGTCCTGTCATTAGATGACAATGAGCAGGTCCTGGCTCCATCCCTCACATATTTATAAACATTAATGGGGTCACCCCTCAGTCTCCTTCTTTCTAAGCTAAAGAGATCCAGTTCCCTCAGCCTCTCCTCATCAGGAAGATCCTCCTCTCCCTTCATCATCTCTGCGGCTCTGCACTGGGCTCTCTCCAGCAGCTCTGTGTCCTTCTGGAACTGAAAGGCCCACAGCTGGACACACTATTCCAGTTGTGGTCTCACCAGGGCAGAGTAGAGGGGGAAGAGAACCTCTCTCCATCTACTAACCACTCCACTTCTAATCCACCCCAGGATGCCACTGGCATTCTTGGCCACAAGGGCACATTTCTGGCTCCTGGCCATCCTGCTGGCCACGAGGACCCCCACATCCCTCTCTCCTCTGCTGCTCTCCAACAGTTCAGTCCTCACCCTATCCTGGTCCCTGGGGTTGTTCTTGCCCAGATGCCAGGCTCTACACTGCCCTTGTTATAGGTCATTCACTGTCTCCCCGCCCAGCTCTCCAGCCTGTCCAGATCCCACTGAATGGCAGCACAACCTCGTTTGCTTTCATTGAGAGACCTGCACGTATCCATATCGGGAAGGGAGCCGAGCTGGCTCCCATTCATATCTGCATTGTGGGTTTTGCCACTCCTGCTCAAAGTGCTTTTGCAAACAACCTGAAACCTCAGACTTCCTAACGTTGGAGTACTTGCCTCTGTGCCCTTAATGCTCTTCAGCCACACGAGTTTCTCTGCACTTTTAAATGACTTTGTGGAAGGTCTGGATTCAATTCTTCTAATCGCCTCAGTGTTTTCAGGCCGGGCTAAGATCACTCCTACAGTTTGGTGTGAGTTTGGGACGGTGCCCAGAGCAAACAAAAGAGGAGCTGTGGGGTTTTTCTTTTCCTCTTTTTGCTTCTTTTCCCCCCACTCCTATAAATTTTACAGATTTAATGTTTGTGGAGTCTCCACCATCTTTTTCTCTTATTAAAGACGGATGAGGAAGAAAATGGATTGCTCTGAGTTGCCAGGCATTGTGCTCCAGCATGGCAGCTGTCTTTTCCTCTACAGTGTCACCAGCTTGGGACAAATCATTCCAGCACTGCTTTTGGCACTCATTGAAGGCACCCAAACTATGATTGCATGAATCACTGGGTCAGGGGGTCTGTCTCTCCCTCCAGCAGCCACTGAAGTTATATGGCCACCATGAAGATGACAGATGTTGGACTGATGAGCACTGGAACAGGCTGCCCAGGGAGGTTGTGAAATCTCTTTCTCTGGAGACATTTAAAACCTGCCTGGTCTTGTTCCTGTGCGGCTGGATCTAGGGGATCCTGCTGTGGCAGGGGGATTGGACTGGGTGCTCTTTCAAGGTCCCTTCCATTCCCTAATGTTCTGTGATGTGCATCCCACCAAGTGTCTTGTGAGTTAGATACAGAAGAATAAGAGGAATCATTTTTGAGAAGCATTTCCAGACACTTAAAAATGAGGTTTTAAAAGAGCTGGTCTTGTGTCTGTGCCTGCAGAACACTTCTAGAGGATGATCTGCCTGCTAAGGAAAGGCTGAGGGAGCTGGGGCTCTTGAGCATAGAGGATAGGAGACAGAGGGGTGACCTCATTAATGTCTATAAATATGTGAAGGGTGGGTGTCAGGAAGATGGAGCCAGGCTCTGCTCAGGGGCAGCCAGTGACAGGACAAGGGGCAGTGGGTGTGAGTTGGAACAGAGGAGGTTCCACATCAATATGAGAAGGACCTTCTTCTCAGTGAGGGTGACAGAGCACTGGAAGGGGCTGCCCAGGGGGGTTGTGGAGTCTCCTTCTCTGGAGACATTTCAAATCCTCCTGGACATGTTCCTGTGCAACTGGATCTAGAGGATCCTGCTGCGTCAGGGGGATTGGACTGGGTGATCTTTCAGGGCGCCTTCCAATCCCTAAAGTTCTGTGATGAAGTGGAGACTTCCCCAGTTTGTTCTGCAATAGGAGAGGCTGCAGCTAAAGGCATGGACAGCTTTGAATACAGGAGGATGCTGATTTCCTAATTAAAAGGTCTGATAAACTCAAACCAGAATGGAATTTACTGGGGATGAAGGCAATTATTCCATTCAGACAGCAGAGGGGAGCTCCTACCTACCGACAGTAACCAGAAAGCTCTGGGTGTGCTGTCATCCATCACAGCACGACCTTCAGTCAGCAACTTCCCACCGCTGCGAACAGGGGTCAGACCCTCCAGGGGTGTCTAATGAGGAGGCAAAACCTGTAGAGTAATGGGGCTGGGCGGGAGCCCCCAGGCACGCTCTTCCCCACCGCAGCAGAGGTCAGAGGTGTAGAAAATACACTATTCAAGGGAAAAATTCGAGACCCGGGGCTGTTTAATGCACAGAAGAGAATATTAAAGAGAAAACACACCGTGCTACGGGAATATATCATTAGTGTCAGCAGAGAGGAGAAGGGCTTGCTCACGGAGGAGAAGAGGACAGAGAGCGCAGAGCTTTCATCAAAGGGGGGCAGTTTTTGAACAAGACTCTGCTTGGAAATTTCAGAAGTATCTCCCTGCCAGTGGGTGAAACTGGAGACTTTGGGAACAGCAGAAGGATTTCTCAAAAAACCACTCAAAATCGGTTATAAATTTTATTTTGACAAAAGCAACTTCAATGTTGAGTTTTCCTGACCTTTTCTCTTCTGCAAAGTCAAAGCCAGACAGTGGAAACTCCGCGCTGGGGACACACTGAGGTTGGCAGCAGCGTTTCCTGCGCTACTTGCGCAACTGAAATAAAACAAAAAACAGCCCTGGGAGGGGGGTGGGTTTCTTTTTTCTTTTTTGAATTGTTATTTAACTGTTGAAACCCAAGAGGAAATATTTCAACTGGCCCGAGCAGCAGCAACAACAACTGTTTCGCATTCTGCGCTCACTGAAATGTGCTCAAGCGTAGCCAGGCTCCCGCTGTCCCAGCTTGGGGTGGGATGGAGGGGTTGAAGAATCAGTCTGGATTCTACAGCTTGTCTTGGTGAGAAGTCTAGAAAACATCCCCTGTGAGGAGCAGCTGAATAACTGGGGTTATTCAGCCTAGAGAGGAGGAGGCTGAGAGGAGACCTTCTTGCTCTCTGCAGCTACCTCAAGGGAGGTTGTAGTGAGGCTGCTGCTGGTCTCTTCTCCCAAATCACTGACAGCACAAGGGGAAATGGCCTCAAGTTGAGCCAGGGGTGGTTTAGATTGGATCTTAGGAAGAAGTTGTTTCCTGAGAGAGTGGCTGAACACTTCAACAGGCTGCCCAGGGAGGTGGTGGAGTCCCCACCCCTGGTGGTGTTTACAAACCAAGTAGCTCGTGCGTTTCGGGCCGTGGTGTAGGAGTTGGGGAGATGTTGGCAGGGCTTGATGATGCTGGAGGTCCTTTCCAGCTGTGATGGTTCTATGATTCTTGGGGCGGAGGAGCTGCCTCCTGCTGTTCTTCCTTGTGCAACAGAAGTTTGAAAACCTGATTACTTGCAGCTTTTTTTGGGGGTGTGTTTTGAAGTTGGCAAGATGAGTGTCTCAAAGCCTCTGAGCAGGAAGATGGCCTAAAGGCACGTACATGTTGAGAGAAGCTCACGGATGGCAGAGAGTTTCAGCTCATGGCTAATTTATCAGTGTTCCCTGAATTCCTTGGACAAAGAGATTTTTCACAGAATCACAGACTGATTAAGGCTGCAAAAGCCCTCTGAGCTCAGCCAGCTCAGACCAGGACCTAACATAACCTCAGTGGCCACACCAGGGCACTAAGGGCCACAGCCAGGCTGGCCTTCAGCACCTCCAGGGATGGGGACTCCACCACTGCCCTGGGCAGCCCAGTCCAGGCTCTGATCACCCTTCCATGAGGAAGGGCTTCCTAACATCCAACCTAACCTTCCTCTGATGCAGCTTCAGGCCCTGTCCTCTCATCCTGATGCTGATTGCCTGGGAGAAGAGCTTGATCCCCAGCTGGCTACAACCTCCCTTCAGGTAGTTGTAGAGAGGGAGAAGGTCCCCCCGAGTCTCCTCTTCTCCAGGCTCAACAGCCCCAGCTCCCTCAGCCTCTCCTCACCAGACTTTCCCTCCAGTCCCTTCCCCAGCCTCGTTGCTGCTCTGGACCCACTCCAGCCCCTCCATCTCTTTCTTGAAGTTAGTGGCCCACAACTTCCCCCAGTACTGGAAAGGAGGCCTCCCCAGTTCCCAGTACAGGGGGAGAATCACCTCCTTCAATTTTGGATATTGTGATGTGGGAAACTCAACCATTAATAACGGGGTATGAAGCACCTTGTGTCAGCCCAAGCACAAAACTCCTCTGCAAACCCTGAGCTCCAATTGTAAAAGATGTGGAAAACGGTACGTTTCCATCTTACTAAAACACAGGATTACTCTTAAGCTCTTTAAATTTCATAGGCAACACAAAAAGATCATCTCAGAAGAGGCAGCAGATAACAAACAGTTCTCTTTTAAAAGCACGACAAGCAAGGCTATTCATTTGTCATCCGAATTTCTTCCCTAATGAAATTGGATACAGCCCCAAATCCCCCCCCATAAGCCAAAAGTTAATTCATTTCTGCATTTGCAATGCATGTTATCAATTATGGGCTGCAGATCTAATGATTTCCATAGCTAGTTTTCATTCTGATACGAGTGGCTTTGAGGCTTTATTGATGATGAGAATATAAAAAGTCAATTCAGAGATGGATGTTGGATTCATTTCTGCAGTGTGCTTGGAGCTGTTGGCTCTTTGTACGACAGCTCAGCCATGCAGATAAATATCTTCTCCTTCTTGTTCTTCTTCACACAGAATCACAGAGCATTAGGGATTGGAAGGGACCTCGAAACTTCATCTAGTCCAATACCCCTGACACAGCAGGATCCCCTAGATCCAGTCAATAGGGATTGGAAGGGACCTCGAAAGATCACCCAGTCCAATACCTCTGCCAGAGCAGGATCCACTAGATCCAGTTGCACAGGAACATGGGCAGGTGGGTTTGAAAGGTCTCCAGAGAAGGAGACTGCACAACAACCTTGGACAGCCCCTTCCAGTGCTCTATCATCCTCACTGGGAACAAGGTCCTTCTCACACTGATGTGGAACCTCCTCTGCTCCAGCTTACACCCGCTGCCCCTTGTCCTGTCACTGGGTGCCCCTGAGCAGATCCAGACTCCATCTTCCTGACACTCGCCCTTCACATATTTATAGACATTAATGAGGTCACCCCTCAGGCTCCTTTTTCCCAGCTCCAGAGCCCCAGCTCCCTCAGCCTTTCCTCAGCAGGGAGATGCTCCCCTCCCTTCATCATCTCTGTGGCTCTGCGCTGAGCTCTCTCCAGCAGCTCTGTGTCCTATTGGAACTTCTTCAACTTCTTTTCATCAGCAGACATTAAAGATAATACAAATTTGAGTTGCTGTTGAATCCCACCTTTCTCGTGGAGGCCCAAGTCCCCATCTCCATGGGGATGATGCTGAAGTGTCAAAGAGAAACTCACTGTCACCTGTTGCCTGGACTGGCAGTTAGAAACGTGCACAGTACCTCTCCTGGGTATTTGTGAGTCTCCAGGGGAACATGATCATTACTCAACACCTTTTTAATGAGGGCGTAACTTTAGGTCGCTCCACAGCTTTGATTTCAGAAACAGGTGGATTCCCTCAGCCGAAGCACTAAAACACCACCTGTGCCTGATGCAGGCAGCCAGAGAAATGGTTTTCACTCTGAATATATAATTTTCCAGACCAAGATTAAGCAACTGAGGCAATGCTCTTATCACAGGAGGCTCTATCGCAGCAGCAAGACACGTTGTCCATCCCTCTTGCCCTGCAGCAAACCAGTCTACCCAAATGGTTCCTCAAATTGCAGCCCTTGCTATTTTATTTGGGTTTTCTTTACCTCTCATAAAAAACATCGACAGGCTCAGGTTTTCAGGGTGATCTCCTGTGGCACCTCACTTTAGTCTGAATGAAAGTCACAAGGCACGTTAGGAAGTTAGGCTGGCCAGCAGCCCCAGCTTATTCCAGTGTCCTGGAATGAACTGGAGCCATTTCTCCTTTGATTGGGGATTTGGGAAGGGCAGTATTTGTACTTTTGCTTGTTTTTTTGTTTTATCAATAGTAAACTCTCTCATTAGTTACTTGGAAAACTTCTGTGCTGTGTGTCCTATCCTCCAGAGCCCATTCTTAATTCCCCTGTTTGCACTTGGTCAATATATTTGAGTTAAGAGGAGCAAGGGCAGGGTCCTACACTTCAGCCACAGTAGCTCCCTGTAGCTACACAGTGGGGATGAGTGGCTGGAGAGCAGCCTGGTAGAGAGGGACCTGGCAAGACTGGGTGACAACTGGCTGAACAGGAGCCAGCAGGGTGCCCAGCTGGCCCAGAAGGCCAATGGCATCCTGGCTTGGATCAGCAATAGTGTGGCCAGCAGGGGTTGGGGATGTCATTCTCCCCCTGTACAGGGCAATGGGGAGGCCCCCCCTCCAGTACTGGAGACAGTGCTCTTCTTGAGCACTGAGATGGAAGGGCTGGAGTGGGTGCAGAGGAGCAACGAGGCTGGGGAAGGGACTGGAGGGAAAGGCTGATGGGGAGAGGCTGAGGGAGCTGGGGCTGTTGAGCCTGGAGCAGAGGAGACTCAATGAGGACCTTCTCCCTCTCTCCAACTCCCTGAAGAGAGGTTGTAGTCAGGTGGGGGTCAGGCTCTTCCCCTAGGCAACCAGCATCAGGATGGGAAGGCAGGGCCTGAAGCTGCCAGGGCAGCCCTTCCTCACAGAAAGGGTGATCAGAGCCTGGACTGGACTGCCCAGGGCAGTGGTGGAGTCCCCATCGCTGGAGGTGTTGAAGGGCACCCTGGCTGTGGCCCTTAGTGCCCTGGTGTGGCCACTGTGGTGATGTCAGGTGCTGGGCTGGGCTGGCTGAGCTCAGAGGGCTTCTCCAGCCTCGATAATTGTGATTCAGTGATAGGATTTGTCTTTAGTGCTCAACGAGAGGGAAGCCCACTACTGACATCTCCTAGCTCCTCACAAGCAGAGAGATTTAAGAGGTGTCTCTGATTTACTGCGAGCACCACTGTCCAAGCAGGGCTGGTTACTGATGAACAAGCATGAAGCAGTGCATCAGGCATGGGACATGTCATACTCACTGTGGGAATGTTCTTTAGGGTAGAGCCCCAAGCAGAGGTGAGTTTTGTGGAAATGGAGACGAGTCTCCTTCTTTGGAGACATTTGAAACCTGCCTGGACATGTTCCTGTGCAACTTGGTCTAGGTGATCCTGCTGAGGCAGGGGCACTGGACTGGATGATCTTTCGAGGTCCCTTCCAATCCCTGATGTTCTGTGATTCTGTGATTAGGGAGCTACTGGGATGAGGGCTGGACTTAATGATCCTGAAGGTTCTTTCCAGCCATGATGATTCCATGATTCTCCACGTTGGCAATAAACCACATCAGCAGAGAAAAAAAACCTCTCAGAGTAGGGATGGAACTGTCCTGCTGTCTGTGATCTTCACAAACCAACCCAACCTAAACAAGTCCCCTGAAGTGCCGCAGTTATTGCTGAAAGGTTTGTGCCCTGGAAGGGGCTGCCCAGGGAGGTTGTGGAGTCTCCTTCTCTGGAGAAGTTTAAAACCCACCTGGCTGTGTTCCTGTGAGACTGGCTCTGCCGTGGTGAGGGGATTGGACTGGATGATCTCTCAAGATCCCTTCCAATCCCTAATGTTCTCTGATTGTGTGATTCTATGGCTGTCAAATCCAAGCAGAGTGATCAGGTGACTACTGCCCCTTCCATATGACTAAGCAGCAGCGAAGAGCGTTATTCAATGTTCTATTAGGGGAGAATTAATACTTCTTTAAAGGTCTGTTAATGATTTAACAATATTATTGTTACGCCAAGGTTGGGAGAATTAGAGGAAAGAGTACTTGTGCTAATATGTCAACACATTAGGAGCGCAGCTCCGTTCAGGCAGACACTTCAGTTAATGTGTTACACATTAAAAAGTCCAATTTCCTTTGCTGGCTGCAAATAACAACCGAGATTATTTGACACTGAATGATTTCCCCTGTACTGGTCTACTTTTTACTCCTTGTGTTTGTGTGCTCTGCTTGATTGATGAGCTCCTGCCCTATAAATTTTCCATGCAAAGGAAATATGAAGCCAGTTGTGTAATATAGGGTGAGAAAGGAAATGGGAGTGTGCTGCAATGTTCAGATGTGAGATCTTCTGTAAAACCCAATAAACCCCTTCCCATTAGGATATCAGCGTCACGTTTCTTTAGCAGGAGCCCACTGCACCTACCCATGGGAGCTTCTGCACCTCTGCTCACCACAGAATCACAGAACATTAGGGATTGGAAGGAACCTCGAAAGATCATCCAGTCCAATCCCCTTGCCAGAGCAGGATCATCTAGACCAAGTCATGTAGGAACATATCCAGTCAGGTTTTAAACACCTCCACAACTCCCCTGAGCAGCCTATTCCATAGACCATGACCTCGACTGCTCTAGCTACTCAGTTTTTAAGCACCTCAAGGGATGGGGACTCCACCACCGCCCTGAGCAGCCTCTTCCAGTGCCCAAGCTCTCTCTCAGCAAAGAGCTTCTTCCGAAGATCCAATCTAAACCTCCCCTTGAGGGCCATTTCCCTTGTCCTATCATTAGGAATTTGGGAGAAGAGCACCAGCCTGGCTACAACCTCCTTTGAGGCAGCTGTAGACAGCAGTAAGGTCTCCTCTCAGCCTCTTCTTCTCTAGATTAATAAGCCCAGTTCCCTCAGCTGCTCTTTACAGGCCCTGTTCTCTAGTGCTCTCCCCAGTCTCACTGCCCTTCTCTGGGCTTGCTCCAGCACCACAATGTCTTTGAGGTGTGGCCAAAGACATTGAGATGCCTTTGAGATCCAGATGCCATTGACATCCAGATGCCTTCTGCCATCACATGAGTTCCTGAGGATGCTGACCCTGCTCTGGTACCGCAGCCCAAGTCTCTCAGGTCTGTGCCCTTTGTTGCCTTTGTGAGAGTCTCAGGGAGTCCCACCTGGGGCTCAGGAAGGGTCAGATCCATTTCCATGGAGCTCAGCAGTGCACAGCACGTCTCTGCACAGAGCAGACCATAAAGCTGATGCCTCATCATCTGGCTACTCAGAGAACGAACACCAGCAAATTGCTCCCCATAATTACACTGGAGAAGTGGACAGCGGTCAGCTCCGTTCACTTCCTTCTCCTCCCATGGCTCTCTTTATTTTGATGCATTTCTTTCTTGTTTAATATGGTGGTTTTATGGGCAAAATGTGCTCAGGATGGTGTATAATGGGACCAACTGTGCAGAAATGTCATGCATGCGAAATCTATGCAAAGCCCCTGCTATGCTTGTGCCTGAATCAATTTAAAGAAGACGCTCCATAAAACAGGATCAAGCCAGATTAAGCGCATACAAATGAGGCGGCCCGGGTGAGGCTCGGAGAATTCTGCTGGAGGCAGATGGAATACAAATGGAGAAAGGTTCTACTGGCCCATGTGTGAAACACAACTGACAGGCAGACATTTAGGACCCACCTGGACGTGTTCCTGTCCGACCTGGTCTGGGTGATCCTGCTGTGTCAGAGGGATTGGACTAGATGATCTTTCGAGGTCCCTTCCAATCCCTAATGATTCTATGATCTGGAGAGGTTGGAGGTGAGAGAAACAGCTGCTTGAGAGTCCAGCACAGAGCCACAAAGATGATGGAGGGAGTGGAGCATCTTCCTGATGAGGAGAGGCTGAGAGAGCTGGGTCTCTTGAGCTTGGTAAAAAGGAGACTGAGGGGCCACCTCATTAATGTTGATTGGGCTAGAAGATCTTTCAAGGTCCCTTCCAATCCCTAATGTTCTGTGATTCTGTGATAAAGATGGAGAGGGAGGGTGTCAGGAGGAAGGAGCCAGGCTCTGCTCAGGGGCACCCAGTGATAGGACAAGGGGCAGCGGGCGTGAGCTGGAGCAGAGGAGGTTCCACATCAGTGTGAGAAAGAATTTCTTCCTGGTGAGGGTCCCAAGAGCCCTGGAAGGGGCTGCCCAGGGGGGTTGTGGAGTCTCCTTCTCTGGAGATGTTTCAAACCCTCCTGGCCGTGCGACTGGATCTAGGAGTCCCTGCTGTGGCAGGGGGATTGGACTGGATGATCATAGAATCATAATGGATTGGTAGGGACCTTGAAAGATCATCTAGTCCAATCCACCTGCAACAGCAGGATCACCTAAACCAAGTCACACAGGACTTGAAGGTCTTTGAGGGTCCCTTCCAATCCTTAATGCTCTGTGATTCTATGAGAAGTCCCCCTCTGCAAAAGACACTTGAAGACAGCTAGAACAAAATGCCCAACAGGAGGCTACACGGGGCAGGGGGATTGGGCCAGATGATCTGTCGAGGTCCCTTCCAACCCCTAATGTTCTGTGATTCAGTCTCCCAGCAAAGCCCCTGGAGAGCAGCGCCGACTTCCGTGGCAGGCGGCACAGCTTCCCGAGAAATCGAATTCACTGGAGGGCAAAGCCAATCAGGACTGCTGCCTCCGTGCTGTTTGCTTTGCTTTTGCATTTGTTTTGTGCTCTGCTATCATTTCCACTTCTCAGCTTGCTGCAGCTTTTCCTACTGGCGCTGCCTAGCAGCCTCCCCAGGATGGTAACGGCAGCCGTGGCAGCGCCGCGCTGCAGACTGCACTGTGAAAAAAGCAAGCAGATTGGGAACTTCTGTTCTCGTAATCCGAGAATGAGGGCAGCACATTGAAAATTGATGAAAGGAAAGACTCCTTTTTTTTCACACAATTAGCTGCTGGAAATCATTGCCAGGAGGTTGGTTTTTTTCTTTTTCCTTGCAACTGAAAACTTGGCCGGCTGCACAAAATGAATTGGACTTTTATGTGAATGGCACCACCTAGCAACAGGGCTTTTGGGGAGCCCCAGCGGGCTACATAGTCCATTATTCCAGTAAGGGGGCTCTGGGTCAGCTTCCTGAGGAGAGGCTGAGGGAGCTGGGGGTGTTGAGACTGGAGGACACTCAGGGGGTCTTCTGTCTCTCTCTCCAACTCCATGAAGGGAGGTTGTAGTCACCTGGGGGTCGGGCTCTTCTCCCAGGCAGCCAGCACCAGGATGAGAGGGCAGGGCCTGAAGCTGCACCAGGAGAGGGTTAGGCTGGATGTCAGGAAGCCCTTCCTCCTGGAAAGGGTGCTCAGAGCCTGGACTGGACTGCCCAGGGCAGTGGTGGAGTCCCCATCCCTGGAGGTGTTGAAGGCCAACCTGGCTGTGGCCCCTTAGTGCTCTGGTGTGGCCACTGAGGTGATGTTAGGTGCTGGTCTGAGCTGGCTGAGCTCAGAGGGCTTCTCCAGCCTCAATCATTCTGTGATTCTGTGTGATCCTGAAGAAACACAGTCCCACCATTAGCTTGCAAGTCCATATCCATGTGCCATCCTTTTGGTTCTGTCTCCATCCTGCTGTGGCAGAGGAATTGGACTAGATGATCTTCTGAGGTCCCTTCCAATCCCTAATGTTCTGTGATTCCATATCTTTTGTTAGCCTTTTGCCTTCAGGAAGTGGAGGTGGAATCAGAGTCCATGTAATCACTTGTGCACACTCTGGTTCTGTCCCACTGGAGAGAACCAAAAGCTAATTCACTTTCTAGAAGAGTTATGAAGTATCAGGGCTCAGGCAGAGATGAGGAAGCTGCTCCTGTGTGTCTCATGTGAACAACCCAACTCATCCCTCCCTGGATATGACTGTCACTAAACCAGGAGGCAGACTCCTCTGGCACCAGACCCAGTATTCTTGGAAACAGTGAGTTTTTTCTTGTGAGAAACTTTGGGAAAACAATGTGCCCTCAGGCTGCTGGGGAGAAATCCACTTGCAAACAGAGCTCCAAGTCCCCAGGCTTTGGGCTTGGAGTCAGGAGTTGAAGCCCACGTGAGGATGAGCTGCTGCTGTTGTTTAATGCATGTCCCTGGGACGTATGGCTAGCAGGGACGAGGGCCCACCCCAGCACTGAAACCCATCTGCTGTTTGGTTTGGGGGCATACTTGAGAGAAAATCTATTCTGAATCTGTTCAGATGATCCTAAATATTTCAGTTGCACTGTTTAAGATATTCCCACAACCCCAAACCAAGTGCATGGCCTTAGGAGGACAAGAGGGACTGAAAGCGATGAGAATGATCTGCAGTCCCCTTTCAACAACAACAGGAAAAGGAGCATTTAATTCAGATTATTATAGAAAGTGAAGTGAACACAGAAACCTACATATCTGGCAGTTCTGGAGTTGTTTGCTTACAGACTTGAAGAGAGGAGATGTGAGGAACCAATTCTTTGCTGTGAGGGTGGGGAGGTGCTGGAACAGGTTGCCTGTATAGGTTGGGGAATGAACTGTAGGAGAGCAGTGGAGGAGAAAGGGATCTGGGGCTCCTGGTGGCCAGCAGGATGGCCAGGAGCGAGCAATGGGCCACTGCCATCCTGGGGTGGATCAGAACGGGGGTGGTTAGTACATCAAGAGATGTTCTCCTCTCCATCAGCTCTGCCCTGCTGAAAGTGTCCACATCTGGAATGTTGTGTCCAGTTCTGGGGTCCTCAGTTCCAGGACACAGAACTGCTTGAGAGTCCAGTGCAGAGCCACAGCGATGAGGAAGGGAGGAGAGCATCTCCCTGCTGAGGAAAGGCTGAGGGGGGAGCTGAGACTATTTAACTGGGGGAAAAAAGGAGCCTGAGGAGTGACCCCATGAATTTTGATCCATATGTGTCAGGAGGATGGAGCCAGGCCTCTGCTCAGTGTCATTTCATGATAGGACAAGGGCAATAGATGTCAGCTGCAACAGAGGAGGCTCCACACCAATGTGAGAAGGACCTTCTTCCCAGTGAGGGTGACAGAGCCCTGGAAGGGGCTGCCCAGGGGGGTTGTGGAGTCTCCTTCACTGAGACATTTAAGACCCACTTGGACATGTTCCTGTGTGACTTGGTCTGGGTGATCCTGCTGTGTCAGGAGGATTGGAGTGGATGTTCTTTCAAGGTCCCTTCCAGTCCCTAATGTTCTGTGATTCTGTGCCTCTAGGATTCTGTGATTCTTTTCTATGATTCTCTTAGGTGGCTGTTGACAGAAGTCGCTCTTTTCTGCCAAACCACTTGTTATTTGCTTGTTCAGCCCTTCACGTGGCCCAGGAACAACTGAAAATGCTGTGTTGGGTGGGAGTTTGTCTTCTTGTGTTAAAAAACCCCGTGTGGCCATTCATTCTGATTAAAAATTGGAAGCTTTCAGAAAGCTTGACCTTCCGAGTGTGAAAGCCTGTTACCGCTCTTCAAGAAGTCATTTTTCATGAGGAAATCGAGGCGATGAAGCAATGCAGCTTGTAAAAACACACACACCCCACCTCCTAGCTTTGTTTGTCATCGTGTGTTCCCTCCCATGGCTGTGCCAGGAACACAGCCACGTGCTCGAGAACAGCAGGCTCCTGGGGTCTGCCTTGGTTGGACTCCACAAGCTATGAGGTGCAGGAGCTGGGCTTTGGAGGAGCGAGGACAAAACTGGATCTAGGGGATCCTGCTGTGGCAGGGGGATTGGACTAGATGATCTTTTGAGGTCCCTTCCCATCCCTAATGTTCTGTGACTCTGTGAATTCTGCACCTGCTGTGCCTCTTGCTATTTGCAGCTGAATAACTGAGGGGTTTAGATTTTAATTCAGGTGTCTCCAAAGCTGACAATTTCACCGCTTTCCCAGAACAACAAACCCTTCACTTAAACATGAGGTTAGTTTTAACTGCGAGCCTCAACTGCTCTTTCTCGATTTGAGGAGCATCCAGAGATGCTGAGAATGCTGCTCTCATCTCCCCCAAGCATTTCAAGAACCTGTTCCAGGCCCAGTCTATTTCCCTTTGCTTCTTGCTCTTAATCCTAAAGCAGGATCACTTTGTTTTCACAGAATCACAGGACATTAGAGATTGGAAAGGACCTTGAAAGATCATCATAGAATCACAGAATCATTAGGGATTGGAAGGGACCTCAAAAGATCATCTAGTCCAATCTCTCTGGTACTGCAGGATCCCCTAGATCCAGTCACACAGGAACACAACCAAGTGGGTTTTAAACATCTCCAGAGAAGCAGACTCCACAACCTCCTGGGCAGCCCCTTCCAGAGCTCTGTCACCCTCACCATGAAGAAGCTTCTGGTCATAGTTATGTGGAACCTCCTGTGTTGTTTTAAAGGGAAGCAGCCCAGGACACTCATGAGGCAGCCCTACTGAGATGTTTTTCTAGCCTAGACTAAAGCTTTTGGAGCTGGACTCTTGGTAGGTGGAGTGGGCTGGTGGCTTGGTTCCTTGTGCACCTTGAGAAATGTGTCTGTGTGCTACTTCACATAATGAGTAGGGCAGGAAAGTCAGCTCTAGCTACTCCTTCCTCAGTGAACAACCGCTCTCTGACTGTCTTAGAAGCAGATAATCCCCACACAAGACTTTTTAAAGCCTTGTTTGCTACTTCTCCTTACAGACCAAGACACTTCTAGTCCTCCTCTGCCCTTCTGCTCATCAGAAAGACTCCCATCCTTGGCTCTCCTTGTGCTCCAACCAAGGGAGAATATTTCCCAGTGATATCTCTGTTAATCTTGTCAGAAGAACTGAACATATCACCAGCAGAGATGTTTTCATTGAAATCTTTGTCAGTTTTTCCACCCTCCCCAGCACAAAGGCTTTTGAGACTTGGGCTGCACCTGCTGCAGCGTTTTCTTGACAATAAAATACAAAGAAAGGGCAGTGGAGAGGCAGAGATGGATTTTGAATGTGTGAAAAGTATTGTCTCAGGGTTTTCCTCTTGCGAAAGGATTCTCTTAGTAAACACAGAATCAAAGAATCAAAGAATGTTAGGGACTGGAAGGGACCTCAAAAGATCATCCAGCCCAGTCCCCTCACCACAACAGGATCACCTAGATCCAGTTGCACAGGAACATGGCCAGGTGGGTTTGAAGCATCTCAAGAGAAAGAGACTCCATAACCACCCTGGGCAGCCCCTTCCAGTGCTCTGTCATCCTCACCATGAAGAAGTTCCTTCTCCTGTTGATGTGGAACCTCTTCTGTTCCAGCTCACACCCGCTGCTCCTTGTTCTATCATCAGGTGCCCCTGAGCAGAGCCTGGCTCCATCCTCCTGACATCCACCCTTCACACATTGATCAACATCCATGGGGTCACCACTCAGTCTCCTTTTCCCCAGCTCAAGAGCCCCAGCTCCCTCAGCCTTTCCTCAGCAGGGAGACGCTCCCCTCCCTTCACTATCTCTGTGGCTCTGCCCTGGGCTCTCTCCAGCAGCTCTGTGTCCATCTGACACTGAGAAGCCCACAACTTGACACAAGATTCCAGATGTGATCTCAGCAGGGCAGAACAGAGGGGAAGGACAACCTCTGTTTCATTTCCACATTCTTATTGCTCTTCCTTTCAGCAAGAACATTTATCTGTTTAAAAGCTGCCCCAGCCCTGAGTGCAAACACCAAGTCATCCTCAGCCCTCTGCGCTGCTCAACCTGCATTATCCCCGTGCTCTAGGCTTGTGCTGCATCTTCACCAAAGCAGAGAAGGGCTTGGGGATTCCTTAAGAATGAGAGCAGATGAAAAGCAGGAAATCTGGAAACCAAACAGAAGATAAATGACTTTTCCTGGATTTTTTTTCTTGTCTGGACCCCAGCAGGACCCGAGAACACAGATCCAATGAAACAAGTCCCTGTAGAGCTGCGACTAGAGCGGTGCGTAAAGTGAGCCCAGCCATGTCTAGGCATCTCCTGGGACAAATATCACCTGAAGCAGCTATTATGAAGGAAAGGAGCAGACAACCCATGCAAGACATTCCATGGGGCTTTATGGATCCCCAAGGAGAGATAATTAAGAGCTTTTCCTCGTGAACTGGTGCACTGCCAGGTAGCAAAGCTGAACGACGGCTTCCGTGTCGAACATCATGTTTCCTTCTCGCTGGCAGTCTCTGGTGTGCAATTCCAGCAACCAGACAGCTTGAAGTGAGGACCACGGGTTCATTAGAGTTGATCAGACACAAAGGATCAGGGCCTGTGAAATGCCTACAGCTCTCTGTCAGCCCCAGGATCCTGGAGAAAAGCTTCCAGTCTGTTCAGAAAGCTTCTGCTCCTGCTTCTAGCACAGAGATGGGTGTTTAGGCACCACAGGTATGGCTGAAGTGGAGGTCAGTGTTCCCAGAGCCCCTGAAGCCTGCCTGAGTGCTGTGTGTCAGCAAGAAACAGAGTAATGAGAGACTTCAGCTCCAAGGGGCTTAACAGAGAAGCAGAAAAGGTTTATTTAATAAATTGCATCTTACCAGCCCAAAATTGGTGCCTAGAAGGTTCTAAGTGGGTCTAGGTACAAGTAGAATCACAGAACATCAGGGGTAGGCAGGGACCTTGAAAGATCATCTGGTCCAATCCCCCTGCCACAGCAGGATCAGCTAGAAGGTTAGGCTGGGCCCAAACCTGGCTCTTTCAAGTGCAGATGTGGTGCTTGATCTAGTAAATCATTTCTCCTTTCTCCTACCCCTAAATGCTTTGACACTGGGAAAGGCAGTGCTACTGACTTTCCTTTAGAGAGGAGGTAAATTATCCTAATGAGGAAAGACTGGTCATAGAATCACAGACTGTTGGGGTCTGGAAGGGACCTCGAAATGTCATCCAGTCCAATCCCCCTGACACAGCAGGATCTTCTAGAGCAACTCACACAGGAACAGGTCCATGCGGGTTTGAAACTTATACAGAGAAGGAGACTCCACAACATCCCTGGGCAGCCCCTTCCAGGACTCTGTCACCTTCACCATGAAGAAGGTCCTTCTCACATTGGTGTGGAACCTCCTCTGCTCCAGCTCACACCCGCTGCCCCTTGTCCTGTCACTGGGTGCCCCTGAGCAGAGCCTGGCTCCATCCTCCTGACACCCACCCTTCACATATTGATCAACATCCATGAGGTCACTCCTCAGTCTCTTTTTCTTCAAGCTGAAGAGCCCCAGCTCCCTCAGCCTCTCCTCAGCAGGGAGATGTTCCCCTCCCTCCATCATCCCTGTGGCTCTGCACTGGACTCTCTCCAGCAGCTCTGTGTCCTTGTGGATCTGAGGGGCTGAGAACTGGCCACAAGACTCCAGCTGTGGTCTTAGCAGGGCAGAGCAGAGGCGGAGAAGAACCTCTCTCATTGCTTCTGCAGGACCAGTGCAGTCAAACCCCGGAGGCACTGCTGGAAAGGGCTGCAGCACAGCTCCGAGAGCCACCCAAAGTCTGAGGCACAGCACTCCCCTTTAGGGAGCAGAGCTGGGGGGGAGCAGCAAGGCAAAGGAGATAAAGATTCCCACGAACAAATGACTGCTTTCTTCTGTCCGTTTTTTTTGTTCCCCAAAACAAAGAGAAGAGTGAAGAGCACCCGTTTAATTTGTGAATTTCACAGCTTCAGCTGCCACAAGAGACGAGGAGGGGAAAGAAGAATTGCAGAAAGCCCAACAACAGCCATGGAAAGTGCCCCAAGTATTAATGGCAGCTGATCAATAACTAATCCGCAGTGTTCCAGTTACCAACTTGATGGAGAAAATTCACGGTGCTTAAGTAATTCCAACTAATCTTAATGACTGCCTCCATGCCTCCGCGCCCGCAGAGCTCTGTGAAATTTATAGAAAAATGTCATTTCGCCTCTCTGAATATTTTTTTTCCTTCCCCCCTCGCAGTCATCAAAGGAGCATGAAAAATGCTCTTAGAAATCTGCTATCTCTCGCTGCCAGATGAGGGCTTCAAAAGGCAAGCACTCCTTTTTTTTTGGGTGGTAAGCAGGGAAGATGATGAATACATTATCTAGTTAACAAGGAAAAAAATAGCCAAACACTCGATTTTACATTCTTACTTATTTATCCCGGGCATCAGCCCCTCTTTGTCTGCCTCAGCCTCTTCCCTGCTCAAAAAAATAAGGCTGAGTTAGAGGAATCAGCTACAAGTAGAACACGGAGGTAGATGTTTGCGTCCTGGTTTTAATTGGTGCTCCTTGAGAAAACGTTTTGAAAGGGAAAGATCAGAGAATCACAGGACATCAGGGATTGGAAGGGACCTCGAAAGATCCTCCAGTCCAATCCCCCTGCCACGTCAGGTTCCCCTACATCCAGTCACACAGGAACATGGCAAGGAGGGTTTTAAGCATCTCCAGAGAAGGAGACTCCACAACCCCCTGGGCAGGTCCTTCCAGGGCTCCGTCACCCTCACTGGGAAGAAGTTCCTTCTCATATTGATGTGGAACCTCCTGTGTTCCAGCTGACACTCATTGCCCCTTGTCCTGTCATTAGATGACACTGCAAAGAGTCTGCCTCCATCCTCCTGATGCCCACCCTTCACGTATTTATAAACATTAATATCATCATAGACCCTTAGAATGTTCAGGGTGGATGGGGACTGAGGTCTGTGAAGGTCGCAGGCTGGAAACCAGTCACCATTACCCACCCAGGTCAGCCCAGAAAGGACATCACCAGCAGGTTACTTGTTAAACAGCAGCCTGCTTGTTAAACAGCATAGAATCATAGAACATTCTGGGCTGGAAGGGACCTCTGGAGATCATCTAGTCCAACCTCCCTACACAGGGACAACTCTACTTAGGGCAGGTTGCTCAGAGCCTCATCAAGCCTGACCTTCAATGACTCCAGGGACTGGGGTCACCCCACTACATCCATGAGCAGCCCCTTCCAGCCATCAACCACCCTCACACTGAAGAACTTGTTGCTAAGATCCAGCCTCAATCTCTCCTTTCCCAGTCTGAACCCACTGCTCCTTGTCCTCTCCATACAAACCCTCTTGAAAAGACCTTCCCCTACCTTCATGCAGGACCCCCTCAGGTACTGGAAGGTCAAAAGAAGGTCCCCCCAGAGCCTCTTTTCTCCAGGCTGAACAGCCTCAACTCTCTCAGCCTGTCCTCATACAGGAGATGGTCCATTCCCCTGATCATTTTAGTGGCCCTAAAGGTCAATGTGGTGGTTTCAAGACTTCTCTGTGTTTTCCCTGGTAAAAGCTGATGAATCACAGAATCACAGAACATTAGGGATTGGAAGGGACCTCGAAAGATCATCTAGTCCAGTCCCCCTGCCACAGCAGGATTCCCTAGATCAAGTTGAACTAGAACATGTCCAGGTGGGTTTTAAACATCTCCAGAAAAGGAGACTCCACAACCCCTCCAGGCAGCCCCTTCCAGTGCTCTGTCACCCTCACTGAGGAGAAGTTGAGTTCCTCTCAGGTTCCTTAGCAGCCTGCAGAAGAGAAGCCGCTGCTAGCAAGCCTGTGAGGAACTGGCTGAGGTTAGTAGAAGTGCTGACACCGAGAAGAATGAGCTTTTGTAAAGATGAAAATGCTGGATGTGGAAGCAGAGCAGGATGGAAATTTTCCAGAAGTGGATTTTCCTCTGGAAAACATGAAGTGGGGGATTTGCATGGAAATGAAGGGAGCAGTAACGACCAGGATGGGGTTTCTGTGGGAGACAGGAGGAAGACTCTGCTCTGGAAGGGGCTGATGATGAAGCAGATAGACTGAAGTCCTTGTGGAACAGATTATTACCCTTATCCTGGATCCCTGTGACATTGAGGTGAAGGCTTTAACACCCTCAATAGCTGAGGGACTAGTATGGAAGATGTGGTCTTCAGGACTAGAGATAGCCAGGGGTTTGTAAGGAGACATGTCTTATCCATCACTCCGCAGAATCATAGAATGATTGAGGCTGGAGAAGCCCTCTGAGCTCAGCCAGCCCAGACCAGCACCTAGCACCACAGTGGCCACACCAGGGCACTAAGGGCCACAGCTAGGCTGGTCTTCAACACCTCCAGCAGTGGAGACTCCACCACTGTCCTGGGCAGCCCAGTCCAGGCTCTGATCACCCTTTCCAGGAGGAAGGGCTTCCTGACATCCAACCTAACCCTCCCCTGGTCAGCTTCAGGCCCTGCCCTCCAAGTATCCTGGCACTGGTTGCTTGGGAGAAGAGCCTGACCCCCAGCTGACTACAACCTCCTTTCAGGGAGTTGTAGAGATAGAGGAGGTCTCCCCTAAGTCTCCTCTTCTCCAGGCTCTTGTCCTCCAGCTCTTCAGGTCCCTCATCTACAGACTGACTCAGGCAGCAGGCAGCAGACTGAGTCATCCTCCCACTTGAGAAACCAGTTTCACCTTTACCAGTAAGGCTGCCCCTCCTCGGCGAGCAGTCGTGTCCAACTCCTATCACTCCCTGAAAATCCCACAGATCAAAAGGGCTCCTTTTCCTCCTCCGTTTCCCTCAGGCTCTGGCTGTGGCTCTGTCATAAATTGATGTACAAAGTATGAACAGGCTGGGTTTTTTTTCCTCTTACAACAACTCGAGCAATCATTGTGGTTCATAACTAGGCGTGCAGGGTTTTTATTAATTTAACAGTGTTATTCCCCTTATGAAATATTCATCCCATAGGATTTCTCTGCACATGAAGGTTTTGAAGAAATTGATCTGCAATGCAGTTCCTCCTTTAAAAGAGTGATTTCTTTATTATCTGTCCCCCTTTCAGCGCTGCTGGATATATGGATGGTGACTTATTAAACGTGTGATCAATCTCATTAAAGCAAACAGATATGTTTGTAATTGAGGGTGAATTTACTCTGTTGGAGGGGGTGTTTGGAGAGCCCAGCAGGTGGATGCATTGCCATGCCTTGCTTTGCCATCAGATCCGCTGGCATCCTGGCAAGCCTTGGCCTCCTCACCCCATGGAGATGTGTTTACTCCACCCTGCTTGCCAGCTTGGCTGATGCACCATTGTTCCATCAAGTGACAAGCTGGGGCCCCATCCCTGGAGGTGTTTAAGGCCGGGCTGGATGAGGCTCTGGCCAGCCTGATCTAGGGTGGAGTGTCCCTGCCCATGGCAGGGGGTTGGAACTGGATGATCCTGTGGTCCCTTCCCACCCTGACTGATTCTGTGATTCTGTAACTTCTTCCCAGTGAGGGTGACGGGGCACTGGAGGGGGCTGCCCGGGGGGTTGTGGAGTCTCCTTCTCTGGAGACGTTTAAAACCCTCCTGGACTTGGTCTAGGTGATCCTGCTGTGGTGGGAGGCTTGGAGTGGATGATCTTTCGAGGTCCCTTCCAATCCCTAAGGTTCTGTGATTCTGTGACACCCTGAGAGGGGCTCATGGTCCTGATGAACACAGAATCATAGAATCATTCAGCTTGGAAAAGACTCTTGAGATCATCAAGTCCAACCACCAATCCATCTCTACAAGTTCACCTCTAAACCAGATCCCCCAGCATCACAGTTGTGGTTTGTATGGATAGGACAAGGAGCAGTGGGTTCAGGCTGGGAAAGGAGAGATTGAGGCTGGATCTCAGCAACAAGTTCTTCAGTGTGAGGGTGGCTGATGGCTGGAATGGGGAGGTGGTGGGGCCGTCATCCCTGGAGTAATTTAAGGTCAGGCTTGATGAGGCTCTGTGCAATCTGCCCTAGGTAGAGTTGTCCCTGTGTAGGAAGGTTGGACCTCTAGAGGACCTGTCCAGCCTGGAACACTCTATGACTCTATGCTGTTTAACAAAGAGCCACGTAACCTGCTGGTGATGTCCTTTCTGGGCTGACTTGGGTGAGTAATGATGACTGGTTTCCAGCCTGTGACAAGTCTGTCACCGTGAGGGGAAAAATCATAGAATCATAGAATGATCATGGCTGGAAAGCACCTCCAGCATCTTCAAGTCCAGCCCTTAGCCCAACATCTCCCTAACCCCTACACTGTGGCCTCAACTGTTGCAGGTACTCAGGTTTTAAACACCTCCAGGCATGGGGGACTCCACCACCTCCCTGGGAACCCTGTTCCAGTGACCAATCACTCTCTCTGCAAAGAACTTCCTCCAAAAATTCAATCTAACCTCCTCTGCTGCAACTTGAGGCCATTTCCCCTCATCCTATCATTAGGAGTTTGGCAGAGGAGCCCAGCACCAGCCTGGATACAACCTCTTTGGAGGCAGCTGTAGAGAGCAAGAAGGTCTCCTCTCAGCCTCCTCTCCTGTAGACTCAATAAGCCCAGTTCCCTCAGCTGCTCTTCCCAGAGCCTGTTCTTCCAGCCCTCTCCCCAGCCTTGTTGCTCTTCTCTGGCCCCACTCCAGCCCCTCAATGTCCTTCTTGTGGTGCTAAACTCTCAGGAGGGTTCCTTTAAGGCAAACAAGACCAGAACTTAAAAGCCACAGGGAGAGATGGGATTTACTCTGCCTCACTTCACAGGAGGAGCCTTCCCAGGGCTGACACAGCAACACACTGGACTGAAAAGCCATCTGACACACCAGCCCTGCTCCAAGCAGCCAAGCATTTCACACACTTTCAGCCCACACTTGATCCCTGCAATGTGTCTGGAGCTAAAGCACACGGCCACAGTTATAGATGATGCGATGGTGAGATGCTTTGCTGGTCAGAAGTACCTGGGTAGGAACTTCTGAAGGGATGCAGAGTGGCAGATGCAGTTGAGGCCATGCCTAGCTCAGTCTTGCAGTGTCCCCTGGTGTTTGAAGACACCAGCTCAAAGCAGCTGAGGTTGAGGTGCTCACCACAGAGTTTGTTTGCCCAGGAGCATGCACCAGTGTGAGCTGGACCTGCAGCACAGGAGCCCTTCTACCACCTCCCACTGTACCTCCAGAGACATCTCTGCTAGCACCGTGCTAGCCAAAAGGGCACTGAGCGATGATTTTCAGCACAAATCCTTGCAGAACTGATGGAAAACCTCACCTGAGCATGAGACAAGCTCACGTGGGGAGAGCTGGAGGAATCTGCCTTTCAGCTTGTCCCCCAGTGGCTGTAAGGGGTTGTCATGTTAAAGGCAGGAGTTGCCTGCCAGACAGCAAGGCCTGTCTGTCAGAGCCCTAAAGCAGTCTCACAAAAAGGAAAGAGAATTTAAGAGCCTGGCATTTGCCTGCCTGAGCCTGAAGGACTTTTCCTTGCAACAGAAGGCAATAAAAATCATAAAAAGTTTATTAAAGTGGCAGATTGAGTAGATTGAGAATTGATGTTGATAAACGCACTCGCTGCCGTAGTGCTAATAACTAATATTTAATAGTGGTGATAACAACAAGGGAGTTATTCTGGGGGTTGTCACTGTGTGGTGAGAGGGCAGTTCTTGCTGGTGTCCCTGTCTTGGGTGCAGGAAGGGGAGTACAGCCTGGTGATGCCCCTGCTAAGTCTTATTCACCACAGCTAGGTACTACCCACCTGGCTTTCTATAGAATCATACAGTCATCCTGGCTGGACAGGACCTCCAGCATCAGCAAGCCCAGCCCTCAGCCCAGCATCTCCCTAACCCCTACACCACGGCCTCAAGTGCTCTGGCTACTCAGTTGTTAAACCCCTCCATGGATGGGGACTCCACTACCTCCCTGGGCAGCCTCTTCCAGTGCCCAGCCACTCTCTCTGCAAAGAACTTCTTCTGAAGATCCAATGTAAACCTCCCCTGAGGCCATTTCCCCTCGTCCTATCATGAGGAATTTGAGAGGAGAGACCAGCACCAGCCTGGCTACAACCTCCTTTGAGGCAGCTGTAGAGAGCAAGAAGGTCTCCTGTCATCCTTCTCTTCTGTAGGCTCAGTAACCCCAGTTCCTTCAGCTGCTCTCCACAGAGCCTGTTCTGCAGCCCTCTGCCCAGCCTCATTGCCCTTCTCTGGCCCCACTCCAGCCCCTCAGTGTCCTTCTTGTACTGTAGCACCCTAAGCTTGTTTGTCTCTGCCTCTTAGGTGGTGTTTAGCATTACTTGGGGTGAAGAGCTGTGTAGTGAGTATTGCCTTTGGTTCCTTAGCATATTGAGGGATGTGAGGGATTAGTTTTGGAGTTAATCAGGAGAAGGTCCTTGGTCAGACACTGGGACCTTCAATAGTCACTAGCTTTCTTTTCTTAGCCAAAACAGCCACCTTCACAAGACTGTCGCCTTCAGCTGTCCCTGCCTGGTCGTGTTCCTGTGCGACTTGATCTAGGGGATCCTGCTCTGGCAGGGGATTGGACTGGATGAGTTTTGAATGTCCCTTCCAATCCCTAATATTCTGTGATTCTGTGATTCATGGCAGCTCAAGGAATCTCCACTCCTAGAGGTGACACTGGAATCTCATGTTCACCAACTTCTCACAGCTTGGCAGTGCCAAGAAAGCCCTCAGGTTAGGTTGGATTTGAGGAAAAACTTCTCCATGAAAACAGTCCTCAGGCCTTGGAAGAGGCTGCCTAGGGAGGAGGTTGAATCGCCATCCCTGGATGTGTTTCAAAGTCGTGGAGATCTGGAGCTCAGGGACATGGTTTAGGGGTTTGGGATGTAATGGCTAGACTTGATGATCTTGAAGACCTTTTCCAACATGAACAACTTTGTGATTCAGTGGCCTTGGCTTTTTGTGCTGAAAAACCCACCTGGACATATTTTTGTGTGACTGGATGATCTTTCGAGGTCCCTTCCAACCCTCAATGTTCTGTGACTCTGTGACTCTGTGACACTACTCCTGTGACCACGCTGTGGCTCCACCTGTTTTCCTCCCCACAATAGCTCTTAAAGGCTGAATTCACTCAGGTGGGAAGAGGGCACCATGTGGCACCTACAAATCTGACAAGAACAAGCAGCCCTGCAGGAAAGATCCGAGGCTCTTCATGCATTCACCTACTTTTGCACCGGCTATAAAACACTCAGTCTCAGTGATATTTGAGAAGCAGAGGTAAATGTTGAGGAATCAGAGGTGGAGCATCAGTACAGCTGTATTGAAAGGTCTAACAAGTAAGGATCAAGACCGATAGAAAATGGGGGGTTCATTAGTTTCCCATTTCCTTTTCTAGAAGGTCAGTTCTCTCTAGGAGCAATCCTAACTCTGTGCCTTGGACTGGGAAGCTGATACCGAAAAAAAACCCCAGTTACTATCCAGGCAGGAGAAAAAAACCTGTGAAGCTTGAGAGAACCCAGCGCAGAGACACTAAGATGGGGAAGGGAGCCGAGCATCTCCCTGCTGAGGAAAGCCTGAGGGAGCTGGGGCTCTTGAGCTGAGAAAAAAGGACCCTGAGGGGTGACCCCATGGGTGTTGATCAGTATGTGAAGGGTGGGTGTCAGGAGGATGGAGCCAGGCTCTGCTCAGGGGCACCCAATGATAGGACAGGGGGCAATGGGTGTGAGCTGGAGCAGAGGAGGTTCCACATCAATGTGAGAAGGACCTTGTTCCCAAGTGAGGGTGCCAGAGCACTGGAGCACCCAGAGGTGTTGTGGAGTCTCCTTCTCTGGAGATGTTTAAAACCTGCCTGAATATGTTCCTGTGTGACTTGGTCTAGGTGATCCTGCTGTGGCAGGGGACTAGATGATCTTTCGAGGTCCCTTCCAATCCCTAATGTTCTGTGATTCTGTGACCAGATCCAGATGATCCTGCTGTGGCAGGGGGATTGGACTGGATGATCTCTCAAGGTCCCTTCCAATCCCTAATGTCTGTGGTTCTGTGATTTATGAGACAAAAGATGCTGGAGCAGGAATCCCCCGCACTCCCAGTTTAAGACATGTATGTGTAAAGCTGTGTAGTTCTGTTTACCTACAGTATCTTGGTGGTTAAATCATCCCCTGGACACTAGATATTGATTAAGGAGCAGATTCCTCAGATTTGCTCTAAGATTTGTGCATCCTTACTGCCACAGCGCACCAACTCCTGAGAGATTCCACTGAGCTTTGGCATCACAATTAAAACAACAATCCAGATGAATTGTATTGTTATCCAGAGTAACTCCCTGACCTCAGTTCTTCCTGTGTCTACAACCTATGAGGCTGTACCGTATTTAGAAATTATTACTTAAGATTTTGCTGTCCACAGCTGGTAAATAAAGCTGAGTGCAGAGATGTGGGCGTCTTGGTGAGTAAAAATGATGCTCTTAGATCAAGTGAGTATCCAAGATTAAGGGGATTATCCCAGGTAAAAACTCAGCTGAAAGCAAGTTGATGTTAAATTAAATCACAGAATCATCGTGGCTGGAAAGGACCTCCAGGATCAGCAAGTCCAGTTCTCAACCCAACAGCTCCCTGACTCCTAGACCATGGCCTCAAGTGCTCTGGCTACTCGGTTTTTAAACCCCTCCAGGGATGGGGACTCCACCACCTCCCTGGGCAGCCTCTTCCAGTGCCCAGCCACTCTCTCAGGAAACTGAATAGTGATTAGAATCAAAGCTCAGGGCATATTTTTTCAGGGATTTCAAGCTGAGTTCAAGTCTTGCTTGTTTGAATGCTGCAGCACGACTTTGTTTGGTCTGTGGCTAAAGGATAAATCAGTGCTGAGCTCTCTACACAGCTCCTCATGGGTCATCTCTTTAGAGCCACAATGATGATGAAGGAAGTGGAACAGAGCATCCCCCTGATGAGGAAAGGCTGAGGGAGCTGGGGCTCTTGAGCTGGGAAAAAAGGAGACTGAGGGATGACCACGTGAATGTGGATAAATATGTGAAGGGTGGGTATCAGGAGGATGGAGCCAGGCTCTGCTCAGGGGCACCCAGTGACAGGACAAGGGGCAGTGGGTGTGAGCTGGAACAGAGGAGGTTGCACATCAGTGTGACAAGGGAATTCTTCCCAATGAGGGTGACAGAGTCCTGGCAGGGGCTGCTCAGGGAGGTTGTGGAATCTCCTTCTCTGGAGGTATTTAGAACCTACCTGGCCATGTTCCTGTGTGACTGGATCTAGGGGCTCCTGCTATGTCAGAGGGATTGGACTGGATGATCTTTTGAGGTCCCTTCCAGTCCCTAATGTTCTGTGATCTCTTGCACAGAAAGTGACCAGAGGCTGAGTGGCTATTACAACCCCCCTTGAGTTGCCTGCCTGCGTTAGACATTCCCAATCTCATTTCCAAACCACGCACCAGTGTGATCCATGCATTCCCCCCATGACCTGAGTCACAGCACCGTCGGCTGAGCACACACCAAGCCAGCCACTCGAGTATTCTACTCATTTCCTGAGCTGTAGTTGAATTCTCTTGCTGTCTTGAAGAGAAAACAATGACTGGGGGAATGTTCCCACATTTAGCACTTTCCGTGGCGCTGTTAACATCATGTTCTGCTTCTCTAGAAAGCAACACAGGCACACATGGAGAGAGTAAAGAACAGAAGCTGTGAAAAGACACAGACCCAATGTCTGATGCACTGAGTGCAGGGGATGAGAATCCACCCATACCCAGGATTTGCATGAGCTCCCACCCACTCCCAAACAGAGACAGCTTTCCAGCAGGGTCTCAAGGCTCTGAGTATCACCCTTCCGCAGAGGCACTGCAGCAATTGCAGATTCTTCCAGGAGGTGGCAGGAAGATTTTTGCAGAGAAAGAGAAGAATGAAAGGTAGACAAAGGTTTAAAGGAGAAAAGAGTGCACCTGGCAAGGAGCAAATCTCCAAACCCTCCTACTCTTCCATGCAGCTCTCTGCAGCAGTGGCCTCTGGAAACACACATAGGTGGGATGCTGTGATTTCTGAAAGAGGGGATATGAAATAGCAGGATCCTCAATGTGGCAACGAGCAAACAAGGCAAGAGGGCCAGGAGAGGAGAGGGGAGCTCCTCAACTAAGTTTGTTATTGATACCAGCCATAGACAAAAGTCTTTAATATGCTGTCAGCTGGGCAGTTACTGGTCACACTGGGTGTCCTGGCAATGTTTAGTTACACAGAAACATCACTGGTGAAAAACAACTGCTTAAGTGGATGGTTGAAGGATTTCACAGAATCACTCAGGTTGGAAAAGACCCCTGGGATCATCAAGTCCAACCAGCAACCCTACTCTACAAGGTCACCCCTAAACCAGATTCCCCAACACTACATCTGAGTGACTTTTAAACACATCCAGGGATGGGGACTCAACCCCCACCCTGGGCAGCCCAGTCCAGTCACTGACCACTCTCTGCAGGAAGAATTTCTTCCTGATGGCCAGTCTGACACTATGCTGGTGGAGCTGGAAGCCCTTCCCTCTGCTTCTGTCACTGATGACCTGTGAGAAGAGCCCAGCACCAGCATCTCTGCAGTGTCCTTGCAGACAGCTGCAGAGAGCGATGAGGTCTCCCCTCAGCCTCCTCTTCCTCAGGCTAAACAGCCCCAACTCTCTCATCTCTCCTTGTATGATTGATTGTCCAGGCTCTTCCCCAGCTCCATTGCCCTCCTCTGCCCTTGCTCCAGCCCCTCAAAGTCTCCCTTGGACTGAGGTGCCCAAACCTGGCCCCAGTCCTCAAGGTGCAGCCTCCCCAGTGCTGAGTCCAGGGGGACAATCCCCTCCCTACTCCTGCCGGGGACACAGTTTCTAATCCAGGCCAGGATGATGCCACCTCTGAGCAAGAGATCTGGGTGCCCCAAGTCACAGAATCATTAGGGATTGGAAGGGACCTCGAAAGATCATTCAGTCCAATCCCCCTGCCACAGCAGGATCATCTAGACCAAGTCTTTGTTCTCCCCATCTGTGGGTCTCACAAAGGAGACTGCATCCCTTGCATCCCCCACATATCCAAAGGCAGGCAGGTGAATGAAAATCCTGCCGTGCCGAGGCGGGCGCTCGTGCTTTGAATTTAGACAGAGCAAACCCCATTGTTATTATCACTGTCGCTACTCCTGTAGTAACATCAGGCTCTGCTGTGAGGGATCAAGGGCGCTGTGCACGCGCTGCAAAGCCAAAGCATCCCTCGGGGGGGGCCCGGTCCCACCGCCGCACCCTCGCGCCGAAGCACTGGGGTTTGCAGGGCGTCCTCTGAGCTCACCCTCTCGAGACAAGCTGGCATCACAGCAGCAGGGATGTGTTCTCGAGAAGAGGCCTCTGCTCAGAAATTGATTTCTGGCACGCTTTAGCGGGACATTATTGAAACCATTTGTAAAATTGCTCTGCTCTATTCATATTGTATCAGGCAGGAATTGGAGCGGTGGCGTGGAAATGAAACACTTCAATCTCGGGTAATACGGGTTGCTTCAGCCCCTATTAAAACACTTCAAGAAGGTCAAAGGAAAATATTGTCAGAAGAAAAAATGGGAACTTGCCTTTGGAGTCAGGATTTGCCTCTGGTCACCCAGGATTTGGGTGACCCTGCTGTGGAAGCCTAGATTTACATGGATAAAGTCAGTGATCCTGCTGTGGCAGGGGGATTGGGCTAGATGATCTTTTGGGGTCCCTTCCAATCCCTAATGATGCCATGATTCTATGACTTCCTACACACAGGGAGAGAGTCCAGCACAGAGGCACAAAGGTGGTGAAGGGAGTGGGTGATGGTGTGCGGTGGGTGAAGGTGTCCACCTCTGGAATCTTGTGGCCAGTTGTGGGCCCCTCAGTTCCACGAGGACACAGAGCTGCTGGAGAGAGCCCAGGGCAGAGCCACAGAGATGATGGAGGGAGGGGAGCATCTCTCTGGTCAGGAAAGACTGAGGGAGCTGGGGCTCTTGAGATGGAGAAAAGGAGCCTGAGGGGTGACCCCATGGATGTTGATCAATATGTGAAGGGTGGGTGTGAGGAGGATGGAGCCAGGCTCTGCTCAGGGGCACCCAGTGACAGGACAAGGGGCAGTGGGTGTGAGCTGGAGCAGAGGAGGTTCCACATCAGTGTGACAAGGGAATTCTTCCCAATGAGGGTGACAGAGTCCTGGAGAGGGCTGCCTGGGGTGGGGGTTGTGAGGGTCTCTTTCTCTGGAGACGTTTCAAACCCACCTGGCCATGTTCTTGTGTGACTGGATCTAGGGCATCCTGCTGTGTCAGGGGGGTTGGACTGGCTGATCTTTTGAGGTGCCTTCCAATCCCTAGTGTTCTGCGACTCTCTGATTCTGTGATTATATATCTTTTGATAGCCTTTTGGCTTTAGACACTGGAGGTGGAATCAGATTCTGCTCCTGTTATCACTTTCAAGGAAAACGGCATGAATTAAATCAAGGAGAGATGGAAAATCACTACCAAGCAGTTGCCTTAGGGTAATGTAACTGCATTTTGTGCTCCGCTCTGAGGGCAGATGCGTATCTTAACTCCTGGATTTCCTTGGCACTTGCTGTTCAGAGGTGTCAAGGTGATAATACGATTCACACTCCTCTGTCAATAATTTTGGAGAGAAGATACCTTTGGGACCAAGAAAGGTGGGTGTCAGGAGGTTGGAGCCAGGCTGTTCTCAGTGTCATGTAATGATAGAACAAAGGGCAGTGGGTGTGAGCTGGAACAGAGGAGGTTCCACATCAACATGAGAAGGAACTTGTTCCCATTGAGGGTGACAGAGCAGTGGAAGGGGCTGCTCAGGGGATTTGTGGAGTCTCCTTCTCTGGAGATGTTCAAAACCTGCCTGGATATCCTGTGCAACTGGATCTAGGGGATCCTGCTGTGGCAGGGGGTTGGACCGGATGATCTTTCAAGGTCCTTTCCAATCCCTAATGTTCTGTGATTTCTTGCAGAGAAAGGGCCTCAGGGTGTTCGGAGGCTGAGTGGCTTTTTACAACCACGGGACAGAGGAAACTGAGGCAAACAGAAAGACCCTGTAGGGCAGTTGGAACTGCATGATCCTGTGGTCCCTTCCAACCCAGATTGACTCTATGACTTGGTCTAGGTGATCCTGCTGTGGCAGGGGGATTGGACTAGATGATCTTTTGAGGTCCCTTCCAATCCCTCATGATTCCATGATTCTACCTCAGTCCCACGCCTTGTGTTCAGAGCTCTGGTCACGTACCTTAGGCCCCGAGATAAACTACGTGAGTGAACCAGCTCCATCTGAAGTGCGGGCCAACCCACTCCTGCAGCAGGGCCATTGATTTTCTGTGACCCTGACGTGTGAATTTTCCATCAGAGATAGCTGTAGTTTGTGTTGTCTGCCTCCCAATTTAGAACTAACTGCCAGGGCCAGTTGCTGACCTTTTCCTTTTTGGGTTGTTTTTAACCTCCTTGAAGTAAACTCATCACTTTTACCAGAAATATAAGAGGATTTTCTACACTTTATCTTCCTTCGCTAATCCCTTTGTTGTCTTCCACTCTAATCTGTAACACAGAGGGATGAGAAAACATCTCTTTTCATTATTTAGCATATTATTTGCATTAGGTTTCTGCGCTTTATTCTGCAGAAGCCACCACAATCTCCTTCAAAGAACCCGGCGTACGTCTGTAGCCAGGCTTCCCATCTCTTGATCACTGCAAACATGGTCTTGTGAAGTTCTGTCAGTTTGTTGTCTCTTTGTCACGGAGTAGAGAGCAAGAAACAGAAGAGCCCTCCGCTCTCATCTCCTCTGAAAACATTTAATACCTTCGTTTTGTGGTTTCTCCGCAGTCCACGCCAAGAAAATCCTCCTGCAAAGTCAGGTCTGCTTCTGAGGCCAACTGAAATGTTGGACCTTGGCAGAATTATGGGATCATCTGGACAGGCAATATTGGCCCTGGGAAAGAGCTTTCCTCTGTGAATTCATAGCGCTGGCTCCAGCCAACTTGTTTTTAAAGAAATAAAACAAAGTCTTTGAAGGGCCTTATCTCCAACTAGCAGTCAGTGGCTTAAGCCTGGAAGACCCCAGGCTACTCTATCTGCTTTCTTTTCTTTCTCTTGCCCAGCTTCTACCACCATCTAACCTTGTTGTAGTTACTGCCCTTCGGTGGGAAGTGAGAGAATGTGGAAGCTTTGCCTTTGAAGTGGCAGAGAACATTCATGCCCTGCAGAGAACCACAATATCCTACTACTGGATGTCACAGGGGTTATATGAGCCAGACAGGCAGCAACAGATAACCCTCTCCCCTCTCTTGGACTCTGTGTACTTCTCTGGAACCACAGAGTTCGTATTTTTCACCAGAGGAACCACGTTTGAACAGACACATCTGTCTTCTCCCAGACCAGAAGCACCCCCAGCTGTCCAGTAAAGAAGGAAAAAGCTGATAGGGAAACTGAGTCACGGAAGACTTGCTTAGGTCTTCACCGTGAGAGTGGTGAGAGCCTGGAATGGGTTGCCCAGGAAGGTGGTAGAAACCCCATCCTTGGAGGTATTTAAGGCCGGGCTGGTTGAGGCTCTGGCCAGCCTGATCTAGGGTGGAGTGTCCCTGCCCATGGCAGGGGAGTTGGAACTGGATGATCCTGTGGTCCCTTCTAACCTTAACTGACTCTATGACTTGGTCTGGGTGATCCTGCTGTGGCAGGGGGATTGGACTGGATGATCTTTTGAGGTCACTTCCAGTCCCTAATGATTCTGTGATTCTATAGGTCGTTCAGTTCTCACACCTCGCTTTGGAGGGAACAGATGCAATGGGTTTCACACAGATTTCATCCACAAACAAAGGAAAGACCTAAATTTGCTCAGAAACCCCTGAGTTGCCTGGCGTTGAGGTGACAGTCATTCCTGGGCACAAGTGTGTGTGTAGTGATGAGACAGGTCTGTGCTCCTGGTAGTCTTTCAGGGCCATGCCAATGTTGAGGGGGGGTTGAGGGGGTTCTTTGGGTTTGTTTCTTTCATCAGAAAAGCCATTCAGGAAGGAATATTCTGTTTTATCCATTCTAGGATAGAATGATAGCCTGAGCTAAGCGTGGAAGCCACAGCTGGCCAGCCAGCACCCCCATGGAAATACCTGCTAAGGGCCTGATTGTGAAGGAATGGATTATCAAGCCAAAATCTGGCTCGATATCCACACATGATGACTCCATTCCATTCACATCGGCTGCACGTTCTCACCACAACCCTCAACCCAAACAATAACAACACGGAGGATACAGGCAAAAAGAACTTTGCTGGAAATCCTTTCCCCTAAATGTGTTGGGAAGCTAATGGAAGGCTGCAGCCTTGATTTCTGCAGGGCAGAGCAGGGGCTTTTCCCAGCTCAGGTGGTACCTGTGTGGATCCCCCTCGCCCTGGGCTCCATCCCACACTGCCCATGGCATCTGTTTTGGTTTGCTTGACCCTGCCTCTGAGCCCATCTTACCCAGCTCTGCTTTCAGAGCTTGTGCTGTCCTTTCTTTTCACACATGTCCCCCTCAACTCATCACCTCTTCATGACATGGGATGGCCCTGTCAGCCTCTTTGCCAAGGACAAGCCCCCTGGGCCCCTGCCCTGCCAGGGCCCTGTTTGTGGTCTCCTGAGCAAGCACTCAGCTGAGCTGAACCAGGCAGCTTCCTTCCTGCTCTGTAGGGAAAAGCAGCCACCAAACTGGTCTTGTGTCACTTTCGTGAGGAGTGAGGTTCTGTGTGACCAGCAGGTTGTGCAGCTGGGGGCTGCTCTAGGGGAAGAGGTAGCCATGGGCAGGCACTGCTGAGCCAGGGTGCTGTTTCTCGGTGCTTTCAGCTCAGGAAATATTGGGTTAGTGCTTTCGTTAGTGTCTCTGGTGTTTTATCTCTCTGTGCATCTCTCACACGAGGACAGGCTGAGAGAGTTGGGGCTGTTCAGCCTGGAGAAGTGAAGGCTCTGGGAGGACCTTCTTTTGACCTTCCAGTACCTGAGGGGGGCCTCCATGAAGGCAGGGCAAGGCCTTTTCAAGCAAATTCATACAGATGGGACCAGGAGCAGTGGGTTCAAGCTGAGAGAGATTTAGACTGGATCTTGGAAAAAAGTTCTTCACTGTGAGGGTGGTTGATGGCTCTAATGGGCTGCCCGGGGGGATGATGGGGGCCCCATCCCTGGAGTCATTTAAGGTCAGGCTTGATGAGGCCCTGAGTGGCCTGCCCTAGGTAGAGTTGTCCCTGAGTAGGGAGGTTGGACTAGATGGCCTCTAGAGGTCCCCTCCAGCCTAGAACATGCTGTGGTTCTAATCTTTCTCCTCACAGGTGGGTACAAGCATCTCTTTGGGTGACAGAAGAGCCACCCTGGCCCTGGAGCAATGGAGAGGCCTGAGGCCTAGTGAGGCCTCGCCTCGGGCACCTCCTGAGCAGCCCCGCAGGGCCACACACGGATCCTCTAGCCCCCGCAGCGTCTCCCACACACAGGAGGAGCTTTGCCTCTTCCCCCAGGAGCCATGAGCTCCCCCATTGGAAAGGAGACAGGGAAAGGCCTTTCCAGAGCTTTCTCAGAGCCCTTCTAGGGTAGGAGCTGACTCTGTATAAAACATGTGGCGTGGAAGTTAGTAAGACAAAGCCTCTTCTGTGAGGGAACTTGTAATGATTAGAGAAGAGGGGTTTTTTGCTGATTAATTGTGTGGGTGTGTATATATGCTGGGAAAGGCAATAATGTTTACTGGAATTGTACTATAAATGGTTGCTAATTCTGATTTACTGCGTGATAAGTATTGTAATTGATACTCCAATGTGTTAACATTCAAAGCATGAGCTCCTTCCTCATATGATTTATTGTCATGCATGGGAAGGCTTGAAGATACCTTCTTTGCCCAGGGGGCTTGTGGAGTCTCCTTCTCCAGAGACATTTAAAACCTGCCTGGACATGCTCCTGTGCAACTGGATGTAGGGGGTCCTGCTGTGGCAGGGGGACTGGACTGGATGATCTTTCAAGGTCCCTTCCAATCCCTAATGTTCTGTGATTCTTTCAAAGATCAGCAGATCTTTCAAATTATAGAATCATTCAGGTTGGAAAAGACCCTTGGGAGCACCGAGTCCAATCATCAACCCTGCTCTGCAAGTTCACCCCTAAACCAGATACCAAGAGGTCATTAAATGAAAGAGTAAGATTTTCCTACAAGCAACAATATTTACTATTTATTTATCTAATCATGTATTTAATTTTTATTTATTACTTAATAATCTTTACTTTGCAACTTTCCTCTGTGGGAAGATCTTTGCATCTTTCAGTCAGGAAGACACTAAGAGATCTTCTGAAAACATCTCTTAATTATTTAAATTGTTAAATCCTTTTTTTTTCTTTTACAGATCCTGGTCGGACAACTTGAATAGATCTATTAAATCTATGAGAACTGATCAAGAAACCTGAGTACTTCCACTTCTGACTGAGCAGGTAAACAGTAGGTTTGTGTGAAAGGGTGAAAAGCTCTCATCACACAGTAGAACATGGAGGAGAATCCTTCCTTTTGAGCTATAATACAACTTGCAGGAAGAATATGCTTTGACTCATACGTGAGGCTAGAGGACAAAATGAAATACTGCAGGAAAGGGAGGGATTACAGCAGTATTAAACCTCCCTTTCTCAAACAACTAATTTTAGACATGGACTTTAAATGTTCCTTTGCAGTATATTTTTATGCTTAGACTCAGGTTCAAACCCTCGGATTTTATTTGGGTAATGATTTCTATCAAAATGGGTAGACGTTTAGCACCAAAGTAACGCTGAAATATGAATCCAGTGCTTTAGGGCTCCTTTTATTCCATCTGTAGAGGCAGGGGTTCGGATCCCCCTTATTAACTCTTGCAGAGTTAATTTCTTTTAACTACTTTTGGAGTAGTAATTTCTTAGAAGTTCCATTCCCTCTTAAACTAGAGACTGAAGTGCACAGAGAACCCCGTGGGGAATTTACAGAGATTGAAATTTACAGTTGCTTTTATTAATTAGCAAATAGCCTTTGTTACTCCTTTTATATCTTTTTGACACAGTAACCTTCATTCCAGGGCCAGGTAGGTCTCTTCCAGTTTTATTTACTCAGCTTAGAATGGGGTTTGAGGAAGAGCTTACTCGTAGGAAGCTTTTTTCTTTCCTGTCCCAGTTTTCCTGGCTGTTCGCAGCTTGTGGAGATGTGAGGTTTGTGGCTGGCGGTGAGGGCGGTCTGCAGGCTCTTGATGGAGCGCTGATGGCTGGGGTGTGTTGGTGGGGGTGGTTTGGGTCTGCGGTTTTCCTTAAGGCGGAACTGTTCGGTTATGTCTGGGCTCCGTTTCCTATTGAGGGTTCTGCTGATTTTAAGAGTGAAATGGGATTAGGAGAGGTTTCACAAAGAAAGCAACTCTTTTCTGTATCCTGGCGTTGTGCCTTCTTAGGATGTGAACACCCAGAGATTAAGTTCTCTTTTTCTGGAGCAGGAGATGTTTAGCATTACGTCTGGCTTTGGAAGGGTGGCCACGTATCCAGGCTGTGTGCAAGCATTAACTGCACATCTCAGATTCAAATCGCCCAGTTTGCACGAACCTAGATGTTATCCTGGTGAAAAAAATCCCCTTGAACATCACAGCATCACAGGACATTAGGGATCGGAAGGGACCTTGAAAGAGCATCCAGTCCAATCCCCCTGCCACAGCAGGATCCTCTAGATCAAGTCACACATGAACATGTCCAGGTGGGTTTTAAAGCTTCACTCGCTTTGGGGCTTATTTTTATGCGGTATCAGGTAAAGCCAGCATCCCTCCCAGACCTGGGATTGTTCTCTTCAATGACTTTTATTCCCCATTCAGACCTAACCTATTTGCTCCAGTTTGTCAGGCGGGAGGGCCAAAAGATGACACTTTCCATGGGACCAGCAGGATCCTGGCTCCCTGCAAACAAACTCTCACAAGCCCATCTTTTACAAAGATGACACCTCGTTAGCCCGGTACATCCCACCCACTTGACCCAGGTGTTTTAAGAAGAAAGGTGTCTCCAGAGGTTAGACTGCAGGTGGCAGCAACAGTCTTTCCCTGCGGCAGCCGAAGGTGCTGCAGCAGCCTTCATTGATTCCTGCGCATAATTTAGCTCCTTACAAAACCAGCTCAGTGGTAAAACAGCAAACTGTAAGCAGAGAGTGCAGAGATTGTCGTCTAACAACCGAGATGTCGGGGACACTCATTTTCCTCTCCCTTTTCTTCTCCTTAAGAGGAATTCAGATGGTTGGAGGTAGGAAAAGAAAGCAAGCAAAGCCTTTCTTCATTGCACAGTACCAGATGCACAGAAGAAATCACATTTATGTGCAGCGATTGGTTAGTCTGGCTGGGTTTGTCAGAGCCCTCTATTGAGCAGCCTCAGGCTTTTTGTGCTTTTGGGTGTGTTTGGGGGGATTTTTTGTTGGTTTTGGGTTGGGTTTTTTTTTCTGCTTTCCTCCTGTTCCTTCTGTGCTTTACTATGGCAGTGCCGAGCTGTTATTTGACGACACCAGTAACCAAAGGCAGCAAGTCATTTCAGTGCATTATTATTCCAGGCAGAGACACAGACCTCAGAGCTCTGGGGATTTGAGTGCTTAGTACATGAACTTTCTGGCTGAGAGAAGGATCGTTTTCCACAGCTCCTGGTGCTGGCTGTCGTACCTGTCCATACACTCCGTGACCCGGGTCGCTTACCTGCAAGCACCATGTTGATAATTCCTGTGCAGGCTTTGTGTTTTGCTGGCTGCAGCTCTTACATTTTTCAATGCCATCACTCAGACAACCATCTCCATGCTTCTCGGGGAGTTGCACTCTGAGTGAGGAGACTCTCTATTCACAAATTAGTTTTTATTATCATAAATCATAGGATGGTTTGGCTTGGAAGGCACCTTCAATGGCCATCTAGTCCAGTGACCCCTGCAGTGAGCTAGGTCAGGCTCCAGGTAGATCTGGCTGCTCACAACCTGTCCAACCTGGATGTGTTTCTGTCTGAGTGGGTCTGGGTGATCCTGGATACATTTCTATACGAGTTGGTCTGGTTGATCCTGATCCTGCTCTGGCAGGATTGGACTGGGCGATCTTTCGAGGTCCCTTCCAATCCCTAATGTTCTGTGATTCTGTGAACCTGACCTGGAATACCCCCAGGGATGGAGGCTTCACCACCTCTCCAGGCAACCAGTTCCAGAGTGTGAAACTGCAGCTGGAATCTAATGTCCAGTTCTGGGCCCCTCCGTTCCAGAAGGACATGGAGCTGCTGGAGAGAGCCCAGCACAGAGCCACAGGGGTGATGGAGGGAGGGGAGCATCTCCCTGCTGAGGAGAGGCTGAGGGAGCTGGGGCTCTGGAGCTGGGAAAAAAGGAGACTGAGGGGTGACCTCGTGAATGTTGATCAATATGTGAAGGGTGGGTGTCAGGAGGATGGAGCCAGGCTCTGCTCAGGGGCATCTGATGATACGACAAGGGGCAGTGGGTGTGAGCTGGAACAGAGGAGGTTCCACATCAATGTGAGATGGACTTTCTTCCCCGTGAGGGTGCCAGAGCCTTGGAAGGGGCTGCCCAGGGGGGTGATTGTGGAGTCTCCTTCACTGGAGACATTTAAAACCCACCTGGCCATGTTCCTGTGTGACTGGATCTAGGGGATCCTGCTGTGTCAGGGGGATTGGACTGGGTGATCTTTCGAGGTCCCTTCGATTCCCATTGCCCCATTATGTCATCAGAGGCTGATGCAGTCCTCTTGTGAATGAAAGGCTGTTCTGCCCCATAACTCTAACTGTGCTGGATGAGTCTCTGAAGCACTAAGATCTATTCTATGGGAGGAAAAAAGGGAGAGAGAAACCTGTGAATCTCCATCACTCCTACTTCTCCCTCCTCAATGGCCTCTTTCTGGCCAGGCAAAGGAGCGGTAGCTCTCCACACACTACAGCACTTGCATTTGAAGTGCTTCACTGAAACTTGCTTCCTACCAGGTCAGAGCTGGGTCTTCCTCTTCACATTCGAACTGCCCTCGGAGATATCTGAATGCATTTTGTTTGTTTTTGAATGCAATGAAGATTTGCTAACACTGATGCTAATTACGGCTTTAGAGCAATTTGACCAGATTGTTTTAAGAACAAAAACCCTCCGGAGAGAAAAATGTGAGTGTTTTCTGCTGACATTTCCCAAACTCTTTTCGTTTTCCTTCGTTTCTGTTGAGCTGACTTTTCATTTCAGACCTTTATTTAACTTGATTTTTCAGAAGTTCAGAAGCATCACAAAAAAGGACTCCTTCAATTTTGTTGAAGCAGATATTGTTGAAGTCGAAATAGGTTTCCCTTTGGTCTCTTCTTCTCACCCCCAATGTCTACAATGTGTAAATCAATCACAGATTTAAAAAAAAGAGCAGTATTGTTTGCCTGCTGGACTTCTTGTCTAGCAGCTCTTGGGTAGGGCAAAGTGATTGGATTCGTGACCTCTTGCTTCAAAAAGCCTGGTTAACAACACTCCTCTCTCTTTTTTTGGTCTTTTTCTTTTCCTGCTGAGTAGCAAGATCCTGAGCTTGTCCCTTGTTTCATTTGGAATAGGTTCAGAAATATCTGTCTGTCTGTGTGTCTTTGTGGTGAGAGGTGTTTGACATCTCTCACTCCACCAGAAACTGGTTAGTGGTCAGAGTGCAGGTGAGACTGCTGGAGCAGAAAGATCAATACACGTTAGCTCCTGAAACAGTGACCTGTGATGCAGTCAGGTCTTGTTTGAGAGGTCTGATAGCACAACACTTTAATTATTGTTTATGCATCCTGAGACACTTCTGTTTCTTTTGCCACCCTTTGCAGCAGCACTGAATGCTCCCAGTATAAAATAAAAACCACTATCAACACAGACTTCCAGAACCACAGGTCAGTAGGGATTGGAAGGGACCTCGAAAGATCAGCCAGTCCAGTCCCCCTGCCACAGCAGGATCCCTTAGATCCAGTAGCACAGGAACATGGCCAGGTGGGTTTGAAACATCTCCAGAGAAGGAGACTCCACGACACCTCCTGGGCAGCCCCTTCCAGGGCTTTGGCACCCAATGAATGACCTCAGTGCCCTGATCCAGTCTGTTACTGAGCTCAGCTGAATGGCAGGTACACAGAGCTTCATAATGCACAGTGGGCATCAGCTAACTCTGCATCACTGAGAAGGATGTCAGTTATAGATGGGTTCATCCCACCCTTCTAGATTACCCAAATAGATACTACAGGCAATGAAGTGGCTAAAAAATAATTGAGTAAAGGCATGGGACTCCTTTTTCTTCTTTAATCCTCAGCAAAAGAACCTGTTCAGACTCAGGGAGACTCGGGGGGATCTTCTCCCTCTCTCCAACTCCCTGAAGGGAGGTTGTAGTTAGGTGGGGGTCAGGCTCTTCTCCCAGGCAAACAGCACCAGGATGAGAGGGCAGGGACTGAAGCTGCCAGGGGAGGGTTAGGTGGGATGTTCAGAAGCCCTTCCTCACGGAAAGTGTGATCAGAGTCTGGGTTGCCCAGGGCAGTGGTGGAGTCCCTGTCCATGGAGGTGTTGAAGGCCAGCCTGGCTGTAGCCCTTAATGCCCTGGTCTGGCTGCCCTGGTATGTGGTGATATTAGATGCTGGTCTGGGCTGGCTGAGCTCAGAAGTCTTTTCCAGCCTCAGTCATTCTGTGATTCTCTTCAAAGATTTGCTTGGTCTTTTAATTTATAGATTTTTGATTTTTATACTATTTTGTGTTCTACGGAAGAAGGATGGGAGGGCGGAAACGGGGCAAGTCCTGAACCTCTGTTGTGGGGCATGCAGGCAGACACTTGCAGACTGAAAAGGAGTGTGAGCAAATAAACAAATTGCTAGTGGCATAATTTCTTGGAAATAAACCTAGCAAATTAGGCTTGTTAAAGCAAACACTGAAATAGCTAATGCCATTGAATTGTCAAAATTGAGAACTGCAAAGATCCCAGTTAATTTACATATCACCAAAGCAAAAATAATGGGAAAATAATGAGCAATTATTGTCCCTGGCTCTCCCTATTCATTATTTAAAGTTAAGACATTTATCAGTGTGGAATTAAGTTGGCAAGATGAGTGCGTGGCACAGTTCTCTTGGTCAGTCAAAACTGAAGGAGGTGATGAGGAGTTTTAGAGGCACTGGTTAGACGGTTGCTTCTGGTACTGTGGCACCCAAAACTAGACCCAGCACCCACCTTGAGGGTGCTGGAGTGGGGCCAGAGAAGGGCTACAAGGCTGAGGAGAGGGATGGAGAACAGGCCCCATGAAGAGCAGCTGAGGGAACTGTCTACAGAAAAGGAGGCTGAGAGGAGATCTTATTGGAGACCTTCTTGCTCTCTACAGCTGCCTCAAAGGAGGTTGTAGCCAGGCTGGTGCTGGTCTCTTCTCCCAAATTCCTCATGATAGGACAAAGGGAAATGGCCTAAAATTGTGTCAGCAGACATTTAGGTTGGATCTTCAGAAGAAGTTCTTTGCTGAGAGAGTGGTTGGGCACTGGAACAGGCTGCCCAGCGAGGTGGTGGAGTCCCCATCTCTGGAGGTGTTTAAAAACAGAGTAGCTTGAGCACTTGAGGCCGTGGTGTAGGTGCTAGGGAGCTATTGGGATGAGGGCTGGACTTGATGCTCCTGGAGGTTCTTTCCAGCCATGATAATTCTATGATTCTATGAACAATATTCCTTGTGCAAGGAACTGGGCATCGGAAAGAGCAGTCAGGGCTTTTGGAATATTTTAGCAAGGTCTTGGTCACTTAGGAGTGGGGGCGATGCATCTTTGAGAGGGTATCAATGAGGTGTGGTTCACGTGCAGAACCAAATGTGTCTTGCGTGGAATTTTCAAGAGAGATTTAGAACTTTAGGGCTGTGGTTGGGTTTGGTCCATATTAGTGTCACTCATGTGTTGATGTTGCCTGCCAGCTTCTGGCAGATGTTGGGTGTCTTCTTTACTCCATAAGGCTTGGCTGGAAAGGTGGCCCTCCCCACTGTGTACCACTTGCATATGACACAGACACTGGAAGACACTGGATCATAGAATCACAGAACATTAGGGATTGGAAGAGACCTCAAATGATCATCCAGTTCAGTTCCCCTGCTACAGCAGGATCTCCCTAGATCCAGTCACACAGGAGCATGGTCAGGCAGGTTTTAAATGCCTCGAGAGAAGGAGACTCCACAAAGCCCTTGGGCAGCCCCTTCCAGTGCTCTGTCACCCTCATTGGGAGGAATTTGCTTCTCAGACTGATGTGGAACCTCCTCTGCTCCAGCTCACACCTGCTGCCCCTTGTCCTGTCATTGGGTGCCCCTGAGCAGAACCTGGCTCCATCCTCCTGACACCCACCCTTCACCTATTTATTAACATTAATGAGATCACCCCTCAGGCTCCTTTTTTCCAAGCTCAAGAGCCCCATCTCCCTCAGCCTTTCCTCATCAGGGAGGTGCTCCACTCCCTTCACCATCTTCACGGTGCTGCGAAAATGATGGGTATTGAAGACTGCTGAAAGTTGGGCTCTTTGTGGCCACAGGCTGTCTCTGAACTGAAGCTTCAATGGTGTCGTAGGCAGGAGAGGCTTCTGCCGTGCCTTGGCTTCCACCAGCAGTGTTTCATCTAACCTTTAAACCCACCTACCACCACTGCCTCGGTGGAGATGGCTGCTGGAGCCAGTGAGGCAATTCACAGGGCTGCGCGTGGTTTGACTCGCACAGCTCCTAGCTCTGCAATGAGCTTTGACAGATGCTATCAGTGCATCTCCCCATAAATAAATATGTAATCGGGCTGCGTGCTACACTTTCACATCCTGAGGAGGAAATTCTGACACTCCTGTCCTTTTATCTTTCGCATCCCTCAGCAGCTGTGAAAAAAGCCTCTGACCTCGGATGCTCATTTTTATCATTTCATTTCATCACGAGTTGGAGCCTGTGGAGTTTTGTTACTCTCTGCTATGAAGGAGGAGGAGGAAAGCAGCAGGCGTTTTGTTTAAATTCTTAATTGCAGGCACAGCAGGATTATGGAAATGTCAAGAGGGAAGTGACAGGGAAGACCTGACAAACACACGGGGGTTGGCTGATTCACTGCTTTCACTCTTCCACCAGGATGGTGGGAGGGTTATGAATCAAACCCATCTCATGGGCTCCCTGACCAGTACACCCATATGCCGGACTGGTCGGTGTGGGGTGCAGCCTGCTGTGTTTAGCAGGTCTTGCTCAAGATTAGCAGAGAGTAATAGAACAGTCTGGCAGCAAAGAGATGGAAGGAGGGCCAGAGCAGCAGGGTTTGGTCACCCTTTGTGTGCAGGGATACTCATGAAGCTGGTCTGAGGTGCTGGCATGGCACCTACTTGTGATATGCCAAATTGTCTGCAGAGCCTCTGCTGCTCTGTAACCCCAGGGATGGCTGTTTGGGCTGGAGAAAACCAGGAGAAGGCTGATTCCAAACAGCTTGGCAAACCTCTGCCTCACTGTGATTTAGAGGATGTTGCTATTCGGTTCCTTCTTTTCTCCAGTTTGACTCCTGCATAAGGTTTTATTCTGCCTCTCAGGAACCTGAAGCCTAGTGGCTTTGTGAGCAGATTGAATATGAGTCACTGGTTCTCTCCAGATGCTGAAAGAGCAGTCTCCTCACCTCTTAGCCCTCCTCTTTGAAAAGGGGGCAGATGCATCGTGCTGCTGCTGCTGGCACAGAATCACAAAACATTAGGGATCGGAGAGGACCTTGAAAGATCATCCACTCCAATCCCCCCGACACAGCAGGATCCCTTAGATCAAGTCACCCAGGAACATGGCCAGGTGGGTTTTAACTCTCTCCAGAGAAGGAGACTCCACAACCCCCCTGGGCAGCCCCTTCCAGTGCTCTGTCACCCTCACTGGGAACAAGGTCCTTCTCAGATTGATGTGGAGCCTCCTCTGCTCCAGTTCACACCCACTTCCCCTTGTCCTACCATTGGGTGCCCCTGAGCAGAGCCTGGCTCCATCCTCCTGACACCCACCCTTTCCATACTCATCAACATTCATGGGGTCACCCCTCAGTCTCCTTTTTTCCAAGCTCAAGAGCCCCATCTCCTTCAGCCTTTCCTCATCAGAGAGCCAACATCTTTGTGGCTCTCAAGCAGTTCCATGTCCTTCATGGACTTCCAAGTGCTAGAGCCTAACAAGTGTCACAGATGGGATTCAAGCTTGGCGCTGCTTGGGACGTTCCCTAAATCCTCAGGGGTCTGTTGCCCTGTCAAAGCCACCCATGCTCAAAATGTTTCACAGAATCATAGAATCATTCAGGTTGGAAAAGACCCTTGGGCTCATCAAGTCCAACTATTAACACTGTTCTACAAGGTCACCCCTAAATCAGATCCCTCAGCACTACATCTGAGCATCTTCTAAACTCATCCAGGGATGGTGACTCAACCCCTACCCTAGGCAGCCCAGTCCAGTCCCTGACCACTCTCTCCAGGAAGAATTTCTTCCTGATGTCCAGTCTAACCCTCCCTGTTGAAGCTGGAAGCCCTTCCCTCTGCTTCTGTCACTGATGACCTGTGAGAAGAGCCCAGCACCAGCATCTCTACAGGGTCCTTGCAGAGAGTTGTAGTGAGGGATGAGGTCTCCCCTCAGCCCCAAACAGCCCCAAAATGATGTGGGTGAGGTGGATACCAAATGGACTCTGAGGCTCTGTTCCTTCCTGGAACATAAGGAAGGGTCCAGCAGGAGAAGGAGTAGGACTGAAAGAGACACCACTCAAAGTTATGTCCAAGGGTTATTCACGTTGTGAGACTCAAGGCACCCAGCACAGGCTCTGCAGATGTTAAGGTGATGGGGCTGGACCAGAAACAGCCTTGTTCTGCTGGCAGCTCTGAACTTGGGGCTGTGAGGGGTGGTGGCTGGAGCTTGTAACTGGAGGGTATTAAACTTGTTCCCACTAATGTCAGTGAAATTAGGATTAGACTCATTGTGCTTTCAGTCTCTGACCTCACTTAACTTTCACAGCTGTTGGGGAAGGAGATTGCTCCTGCCTTTTTGGGCTGTTTTGCTGCCTTGCTTACTAAAAGGATTTTTTTCTTTGGTAGGGCCTTAGAAAGATGTTTGTGACATTTTGAGCTGAACTTTGCTGTTTCAGCAGCCAACAATGAAGGTGAAACCAGGCAGTTGTTCCATAAGCAGCAGAACTAATTAGCCACTGGATTTGTATCCTACTTTCCTGACCTCTGACTTTCCCTTTGTAATACCAGCTCTTCCCACACAACCACTGGGTTCCTCTCCCCTTCCTCACAGAAACACAGAATCATTGAGGCTGGAGAAGCCCTCTGAGCTCAGCCAGCCCAGACCAGCAGCTAACATCACCCCAGCGGCCACACCACGGCACAAAGGGCCACAGCCAGGCTGGCCTTCAAGACCTCCAAGGATGGGGACTCCACCACTGCCCTGGGCAGCCCAGTCCAGGCTCTGATCACCCTTTCCATCAAGAAGGGCTTCTTAACATCCAGCCTAACCCTCCCCTGGCAGCTTCAGGCTCTGCCCTCTCATCCTGGTGCTGGCTGCCTGGGAGAAGAGCCTGATCCCCAACTGACTACAACCTCCCTTCAGGGAGTTGGAGAGAGGGAGAAGGTCCCCCCTGAGTCTTCTCCAGGCTCAACACCCCCAGCTCCCTCAGCCTCTCCCCATCAGCCTTTCCCTCCAGTCCCTTCCCCAGCCTCGTTGCTCCTCTGCACCCGCTCCAGCCTCTCAATCTCTTGAAGTGAGGGGCCCACCACTGCCTGCAGTGCTGGAGGGGAGGCCTCCCCAGTGCCCAGGACAGGGGGAGAATTAATGCCCTTTAGCTGCTTGGCAGTCGTGAGTGGTACTGGTCGTGGCGGGTGGGTTCACATGTGCTGATGCAGAGGCCTGCTTGCCATGCAGAGCAGGCATTTTCTCAGCTCACATGACAGCCAAAGCACTGATTTGGCTCTTCCACATTCCCAGCATATTTTTTCCCAGGATTTCTCACTGTTTAATTATCTCTGAGCCTTCTGTCAGTCCAGGGCAAAGACACTTAATATCCTAGAAGAAGGGATCTGATGTTCAGATGGACAAGCTTGTTGATGTCTTTTGTCTCTTGAACTTATATGGAAAGCAAACCGCTGCCATACTGCATCTGCTGTGGCTTACAGAGGAGTCAAACTGAAACACAGCAGAGAACTGAGTAGTGTGAACTGGCTGTGAGGACACCCTTGAGAGGACACATGAGGTGTTTGGGATATTCTGAGCAGTTGTTTGGTATTTAGGGAGTCCTCTGTCCCACTGGCATTGTGAACTTCTGGTCATGTCCTTCCCATAGGGGACATCTGGATGGGCTGAGTCAATGGGCAGGGGCCAAGTGCACCTGGCCAAGAGCCAGGTGGTGCAGCACAGGTAGATGTCTTGGGATGGATTCTGAGACCATTTCTTATGTGAATCCTGACCCAGAGTTACTCAAAGAAGTCACTTAGGTCTGTTTTTCTTAGCTCCATAGCTCAGGACAGCTGAGCATGACCACAGAATCATAGAATCATTAGGGATTGGAAGGGACCTCGAAAGATCATCTAGTCCAACCCCCCTGCCACAGCAGGATCATTTCACTGGAGAAGTTATGGAATCAGAATCACTCAGGGTTAGAAGGGACCACCTGACCATCCAGCTCCAACCCCCCCACCCGGATGGGACACCCCACCCTAGATCAGGCTGGCCAGAGCCCCATCCAGCCTGGCCTTAAACACCTCCAAGGATGGAGCCTCCATCATCTCCCTGGACAACCCATTCCAGGCTCTCACCACTCTCATGGTGAAGAACTTCCTCCTCACATCCACTCTAAATCTCCCCATCTCCAACTTTGCTCCATCCCCCCTAGTCCTGTCACTACCTGACATCCTAGAAAGTCCCTCCTCAACCTTTTTGTAGCCCCCTTCAGATACTGGAAGGCCACAAGAAGGTCACCTGGGAGCCTCCTCTTCTTCAGACTGAACAGCCCCAACTCTCTGTCTGGCCTCACAGGAGAGGTCCTCCAGCCCTCTGATCATCCTCGTGGCCCTCCTCNGGGGCCCTGAGTCACCTGCTCTTGTGAAGGTGTCCCTGCCTGTGCAGGGGGGTTGGTGCTGGATGATCTTTAAGGTCCCTTCCAGCCCTGGCCATTTTCTGTGTTTCTATGATTTTACAGAATCACAGAACATTAGGGAGTGGAAGTGACCTTGAATGATCATCCAGTCCAATCCCCTCACCACATCAGGATCCCCTAGATCCAGTGACACAGGAACATGCCCAGGCAGGTTTTAAATGCCTCCAGAGAAGGAGACTCCCTAACACCCCTGGGCAGCCCCTTCGAGTGCTCTGTCACCCTCATCAGGAAGAAGTTCCTTCTCAGATTGATGTGGAACCTCCTGTTCCAGCTCGCACCCACTGCCCCTTGATTCTGTGACCCAAACCTCTGAGGAAGAAGTGGTAACAAGACAGGGGCCAGCATTGTGCCAGTGAATGTACATTCCAAGTCAGCACCCTGAAAAGGGCCCAGAATTTATCGCACTGCTGTTGTCATTTCCCATTCACTGGCCTGACTGAATAAAGAAGAGCTGCACAGAGCTCTGCATCACTTGTTTGACTTTAAGAGTCAGTCAATGATAGATGCCTGTATCCTTGGATGAGGATAATCCAGTCGTACAGCCTGGCTGGCTCTCAGCTGTGCTCTGAGAAAGGAGTGAGAGCAGTGAAATATTTACTTTTGGTACTTTTCAACAAGAGGAGTTGGCAGGGCGTGGGAAAAGAAAAGCTAGTCCTGGTGGGTGAGGGTTGCAGGGGAAGAGGAGTAGGGGAGAATCTAATCTGCTTGCTGGTAGGAAGAGGGCATAAAAGGGTCTTGGCAAGAAAAGAGCCATTCTTTTGATTTCTCAGGGGTGAGAAATGGAGGCAGAATATTCAATGAACATAACTCCACCGTTGTCAATGCAGTCAGCTCTGTTTATGCCAGACGCTCCATTTGACCCAGAGCTTTGATTAAACCCCCCCTCACCCCATCCTGATTCCCCCCCAAATGTTCCAATAAAAAAGAGGTAATGAAAAGCCTTGTGTTTTGCTTAAAGAGCACCCAGCTCTGGAGTAATTTATGAAAGCTGAAAGGATTAAATGTCATCAGGGAAACCAAGAAAAAAGCAAATGAGTCTGTAATTAAATGTTTAGCCCAGCCAAGGCAGTATGGCATTGCCAGTGTGAATAATGTATAGGGGAAACATCCCAAGATCTCTGCTCACTTTCATTAACTGAATCTATATTAATGCAAAACAAGGCAGCTGTGTAATTTCCAACCTACTCTGGATTTGTTAGCGTTTTGATGGTACTGCAACACAAAATCTTCACTTGAGATCAGTGCCAGCTTGTGCTTGGAGTTATGCAAACATGTCGAAGATATGATACCCGCTGCGAGGAGCAAACAGGAGGGGAAGGGAAAACAAACAGTGGAGGGGGGGAAGATGCTGTAGAAGAGTCTGGACAGGCTGGATCAATGGGAGGAGGCAAACAGGGTGAGATCCACAGAATCACAGAACGTTAGGGATTGGAAGGGACCTTGAAAGATCATCTAGTGCAATCCCCCTGCCACAGCAGGATCAAGAGGATGAACTGCAGAGTCCTACACTTTGGCTACAATAACCCCCTGCAGCTACAGACAGAGTGGCTGGAGAGTGGCCTGGCAGAGAGGCATCTGGCAGTACTGGTTGGCAACTGGCTGAACAGGAACCAGCAGGGTGCCCACGTGGCCAGAAGGCCAGTGGCATCCTGGCTTGGATCAGGAATAATACGGTCAGCAGGACTGGGGATGTCATTTTCCCACTCTGTCCTGGGCACTGGGGAGGCCTCCCCTCAAGTACCAGGGGAAGTTGTGAGCCCCTTCCTTCAAGAAAGAGATGGAGGGGCTGGAGCGGGTACAGAGGAGCAACGAGGCTGGGGAAGGGACTGGAGGGAAATCTGCTGATGAGGAGAGGCTGAGGGAGCTGGCAGATGTTCAGCGGAGAAAAGAGGAGACTCAAGGGGGACCTTCTCCCTCTCTCTAGCTCCCTGAAGGAAGCTTGCAGTCAAGTGGGGTCAGGCTCTAGGATGAGAGCCAGCACTAGGATGAGAGGGCAGGGCCTGAAGGTGCCAGAGGAGGGTTAGGTTGGATGTCAGGAAGCCCTTCCTCATGATCAGAGCCTGGACTGGACTGCCCAGGGCAGTGGTGGGGTCCCCATCCCTGGAGGTGTTGAAGGGCAGCCTGGCTGTGGCCCTCAGTGCCCTGGTGTGGCCACTGTGGTGATGTGAGGTGCTGGTCTGGTCTGGCTGATCTCAGAGGGCTTTTCCAGCCTCAATAACTCTGTGACTCAGTGAAATGACTGCCAACCTCTGACCGTGGCAGAACCGTGCCTGGAAATCCCTGGCCTCCTCTTTAGCAGCCTTGTCTGTGCAAATCTGAACAGATTGCCTAAGAGTTGGGAAGAGACTTGAGGTTTATTTTCCAATTAAAGTGATTAACTCAATACAATGCAAAGATGGTGGTTGGCTGGGTAACAAAGAACTAAAATATGTGATGTTCTTTTGCCGTGGGCACATCAAAGGAGATGAGAAATGAATGATGAAATTCAACTTGCACTGTGCAGCAATCAAAATGCTACAGAAAGGTCATTTAACTTCACTTGATTGTCTGTTATCATTCTGGGAAGACAGGTTTTTGTCCAAATACGGAGATTTAGTGCCAAAGATTTTAAGTCTAATCAAGCTCAACAATTAGTAGAGACAGTCTCCGTCACAATTGTCAATTAACCTCCAGGTGAGAAATTCAGGATAACCTGAACCGTTGCTTAAGCTCGTGTCAAAATAATACCCTGTGGGGTTAAACGAAGCCTTCATCGAGTTTTACCTGTGTGCAGGTAGCCAGGTGAGGTGCTACAACCCCCTCACATACCTTCTGCACCTTTAAAAATCTATTTTCCAGTTCTTTTGAAGCTTAATTGAGTTTTTTGGCAACTAAATACTGTTATTAACCTGTGGAGTTTTCTGTCTGACTTTTGCTGATCAGCATAACTGGTTTTGTAAAATCATTGGGTAAATCAGGGGGACACCCCATGAAGCTGCTGTGGGGCTCAGGCTGATGTCCCGTGGGGCTTATGTGAGCTCTGGGGTTCAGGGGGATACTTCATACAATCATTGTGGGGCTCAGAGGAATGTCTCATATTGCTGAGGTGGGCTGTGGGATTCAGGGTGATGCTCTGTTAGGCTGTCATGGGGGTCAAGGAGACACCCAATAGGCCTGCAATAGGTTGTGGGTCTCAGGGTGATGCTTCATGGGGCTGCTGTGTGGCTCATGGGGATGCTCCAGAGGGCTGCATTGGGCTGTAGTTCTCAGGGAGATGCTCCCTGGGCCTGAGGTGGGGCTCAGAGTGATGTGCCATGCCACTGTAGGTCTTTGAGAGATGTCCCAAGGGGTTGAGATGGACTGTGGGGCTCAAGGAGATGTCCTACAAAGCTGCTATGGGGCTAAGGGAGATGCCCCATGGAGCTGAGGTGGGCTGTGGGGCTTGGTGGGAAGCACCAGAGGACTGGAGCAAGATGCAGGTTGTCCCTTGGCAGCTGTGAGTGGATGCTGGGACTGGACTGCCCAGGGCAGTGGTGGAGTCTCCATCCCTGGAGGTGCTGAAGGCCATCCTGGCTGTGGCCCTCAGTGTCCTGGTGTGGCCACTGGGGTGATGTTAGGTCCTGATCTGGGCTGGCTGAGCTCAGAGGGCTTTTCCAGCCTCAATCATTCTGTGATTTGTGGATTCTTTATGTGATTCTTAGAATGAAGAAAGGACTCTAGGACTGCACAAGCTGATGGGCTGTTCCTGATACCTTTAGTTCTGGGCTGTAGCAAAAGAGTCTGAAGCAAGAAAGTGTGGGAGGGGATGCACCCTGCAGAGATGCTGTCCTATCTAGGGGCTAGGGGCAGCTGGGTTTACACCTTAAACAGGAGTGCCAGTTGCAGGCTGTTGACACAAACCAGATCAAGGGAGGGTCCTCTGCCCCTTTATTCTGTTTAGTGAGGCTGCACCTGGAATCCTGTGTCCAGTTCTGGTCTCCTCAGCTCTAGAGGGATAGAGAATTAATGGAGAGAGTTCAACGCAGAGCTGTGAGGGTGACTGGGGGTCTGACACAACTGCTTTATGAAGAGAGATTGAGAGCATTGGGACTGCTCAGTTTGGACAAAAGAAGGCTCCGAGGGGATTTAATCCCTGTCTATAAATCCATGAGAGCTGGGTGCTGAGAAGAAAGGAATCCTCTCTGTTCAGGGGTGTCAGACAGGACGGGGGGTGATGGATGCCAGCTTGAACACAGGGAGCTTCACCTTAACCTGAGGAAAGACTTCACAGTCAGAGGTATTAACTATCGGAAGGGGTTGGCCAGGGAGGGTGTGGAGTCCCCTTCTCTGGGGATGTTTCAGACCCTCTAGATGTGGTTCTGTGGAGCTGATTGAGGCTTTTTAGGTGGTTCTGCTTTTCAGTGATTTGTACCCTGCTTGAGCAGGAGAGTTGGACCTGATGGCCTTTGAAGGCCTCTTCCAACCCTGATGGACTGTGCAAACTGTGTAAAATCCAACACCAGGGTTTCCAGAGTCTTCCAGCAAGAGACATTAGGAACAATTCAGTTCATTGATTTTGTGCCAATACTTATCCCCTCCTGGGAGCCTTTGCTCCCTCAGATGGGGTCTGGGTTCTAGGCACAATGCAACAGATGCTGATCTTTCTGTTGACTCAGCTGATGTTTCTCTGATGACTTCTTTCCCCCTTGTTTCTGCCCTGCTCTCCACACTTGGGATAGTGGAATGTGGCATCATTTGTCTTAAGAGGGGCTTTGTGCATCTCAACCTCAGCCCTGTGCACTGGGTGAAGGTGTGCGTTGGGTGAAGGTATGTGTTGGGTGAAGATGTGTGGTGGGTGAAGGTGACCACATCTGGAATCTTGTGTCTGAGGGATGACCCCATGAATGTTGATCAATCAATATGGAAAGGGTGGGTGTGAGGAGGATGGAGCCAGGCTCTGCTCAGGGGCACCCAGTGACAGGACAAGGGGCAGTGGGTGTGAGCTGGAACAGAGGAGGTTCCACATCAGTGTGAGAAGGACCTTGTTGGCCGTGAGGGTGCCAGAGCCCTGGCAGGGGCTGCCCAGGGATGTTGTGGAGTCTCCTTCTCTGGAGAGGTTTCAAACCCACCTGGGCATGTTCCTGTGTGACTGGATCTAGGTGATCTTGCTGTGTTGGGGATTGGACTGGATCATCTTTCGAGGTCCCTTCCAATCCCTAATGTCCTGTGATTCTGCGTGCAGTGGGTGAAGGTGTGCAGCGGGTGAAGGTGTGCAGCG
>VXBP01008556.1:0-12967 GCA_013400115.1 Rhinopomastus cyanomelas
GGGAGTCCAGCTTGGAGCAACGAAGATGATGAAGGGCCTCCTTGTAAGGAGATGCTGATGGATCTGGGTCTCTTTATCTTGGAGGAGAGTGAGACGGTGACCTTATTCCTGAAGGCACTACTGAGGCAGGAGAATAGTGAAGAGGTGATTGGGTACAATCAGCATGGCTTCACCAAGGGCAAATCCTGCCTGACAAATCTGCTGGCCTTCTATGAACAGGTCACAACATTAATGGATGAGGGGCGGGCAACTGATGTCGTTTATTTTGACCTGTGAAAGGCCTTTGATACTGTCCAGCACCACATTCTGGTCTCCAAGCTGGTGGAACATGGCTTTGATGGGTGGACCCCTAGATGGGTAAGGAACTGGCTTGATGGCCACACCCAGAGAGTGATTGTCAATAGATCCCTGTCCAAGTGGAGGCCAGTGACAAGTGGTGTCTCTCAGGGATCGGTCCTGGGACCAGTCTTGTTCAACATCTTGGTCAGTGACATGGACAAAGGTGTTGAGTGTACCCTCAGCAAGTTTGCTGACAACACCAAGCTGTGCGGTGCAGCAGACACGCTGGAGGGAAGGGATGCCATCTAGAGGGACCTGGACAGGCTGGAGATGTGGGCACAAGCCAACCTCATGGGGTTCAACAAGACCAAGTATAAGGTCCTGCATCTGGATGGAGGCAATCCTAAGCACAAATACAGGCTGGACAGTGACTGGCTGCAGAGTAGCCCTGAGGAGAGGGTCTTGGGGGTGCTTGTGGGCAAAAAGCTCTACATGAGCCAGCAGACCCACCTGCATATATTCATGTGCAACTTGATCTAGGTGATCTTTCTGTGGTGGGGTGATTGCATAAGTTGTTCTTCCAAAGACCCTTCTAATCCCTAATGATTCTACAATTCTGTGATACTACTGGGGCTGTCCTGATATCAAGCCCCAGACCACTGAGGCCACAGAGGAAGTTGAGACAAAAGAATTGTTTTCCCTAGTTCATAAGGACTGGATTAGGGATAAGTTGAGCAAACTGGATGGACATTAATCCAGGGGCCCTGATGTGATGCACCTGTGAGTGCTAAGGGAAACAGCTGAAGTCATTGCTAGGCTACTCTCCAGCATCTTTGCTAAGTCATGGGAATCAGGAGAGGTACCTGAGGACTGCAGGATAGCAAATGTCACTCCAATTTTCAAAAAGGGAAAGAAGGGGGACCTAAGGAACTATAGACCGGTCAACCTCACCTCCATCCCAGGAAAGGTGATGAAACAGTTTGTCCTTGATGCTGTCTATAGGTAAGTACAGGAGGGTCATTAGGGACAGCATGGCTTCACTGGAAGGAAGTCATTCACCAGGTGGATAGATGATGGCAAAGCAATGGATGTGGTCTATCTTGACTACAGTAAAGCATTTGACACAGTCTCACGTAGCATCCACGCAGCCGAACTGACACAGTGTGGTCTGGACAATCAGGTAGTGAGGTGGATGATGTAATGGCTGCAGGACAGAAGCCAGGGAGTAGTGGTCAACAGGACAGAGTTTAGCTGGAGGCCTGTATCCAGTGGAGTTCCCCAATGGTCAGTACTATTGAATAGTACTATTCAAGCAATTCATTCATGACTTGGATGTGGAGTAAGAGTGCACTATTAGCAAGTTTGCTGATGACTGAAAGCTGGGAGGAGTGGTCAACATCCCAGCAGACTGTGCTGCCATTCAGTGGGACCAGGACAGGCTGGAGAGCTGGACAAGGAAAAATGAAATGAAGTATAACAAGGGCATGTGTAGAGTCTTGCTTCTGGGTAAGAACAACCCCAGGTATCATCAGTTGAGGACTGTTCTGTTGGAGAGCAGCGTAGGAGAAAGGGACTTGGAGGTCCTGGTGGACAGCAGGATGACCATGAGCCACAAATGTACACTTGTGTCCAAAAAGGCCAATGGCATCTTGTGGTGGGTCAGAAACGGGGTGGCTAGTAGATTGAGAGTGGTTCTCCTCTCCCTCTACTCTGCTCTTGTGAGACCGCATCTGGAATATTTTGTCCAGTTCTGGGCCTTTCAGTTCAAGAAAGTCACAGAGCTGCTGGAGAGAGTTCAGCACAGAGCCACGGAGATGATGAAGGGAGTAGAACACCTCCCTGATGGACACAGTCTGGGAGTTAGGACTTTTTAGCTTGGAGAAAAGCAGACAGAGAGGTGAACTCATTAACATTTATAATATGTGAAAGATGGGTGTCAGGAGGATGAAGCCAGGCTCGTCTCAGTGTTATCTAGTGATAGTAGAAGGTGCACTGGGTGTAAGCTGGAGCATAGGAGGTTCCACATAATTATGAGAAGCAATTTCTTCATGGTGAGGATGACAGAGCACTGAAATGGGCTGCCCAGGGATGTTGAGGATNTTCTAGATGTTATCATTACGTTTAAAAAAGAAGACATTGTGATGTGTTTTTCTTCTCAAATGGATGTGATGCAATGTTTGTCTTCCCAAGGTTTGTTTTCCTATTGAGATTGCAATAAGTGTCCAAGGATTCCAAGCTGACCATGTTTACATAAAAAGAACCCTGCTGAAAATTAAAGGACTGCCTGTCACACACAGAATAGATTACTAATCTGCCGTCATGAATTATTAAGATCATCACTCATCCTTTACTGTAAAATACTATTCTCACTTAAATGTTTTGATTTCCTGTTTCTAGTACTTGCATGCAAATGGGATTGTACATCGTGACCTAAAGCCAGAAAATCTACTCTATGCCACACCAGCACCAGATGCACCACTGAAAATAGGTGAGTACGAATGAATGCTTCCCTAATTCCCTAACGTACATCTCTCCACCACTTTGTTCAAAGCTATTGTGCATATACTAAACCAAATAATGCGTTGCTTCTTCAGTAGCACAGCTGTGTATAGTGTTTTTAAAACCAATATAATACTAGCTGCTTGCTTAGTGGATTTATAGATAAAATTGTGCAGAACATATGAGGGAATAAAGTGCTAAGGAGAAACAAGAAATATCTTGAGATAAGCATATAGCTGTATGAGTCACTTCTGTGCTCCTTTTTTTCTCAAACTGGTATTTTAAGAGAAATTAATTGTCCTGAAACCACAAATAAGTATAGATAAGCAGCAGCAAGCATACTGAACAAGGCTAACTCCTGTTTTGAAAGCATACTTGACGGGTAGTGATCTTCACAAAGAACGTTAAAAATATACTGAAGTTACTGAAGCACATCACATGGGGAGGATAAAGAAGGACGACCTGAGTCTGGGTTCTCTTGAACACAAATGTATGGTGCCAGTTCTCTTGCAAAGAGATGGCAGCTACTTGCAAAGGACATGACCTTCAAAGAAGCTGCATGTGCTCAGTTTCTCCTGAGCAAAGAGGAGCTCTGTGCAGTGCTCTTGAGCTTTGTGTAAAAGGTTTAAAAATATCACCTTATGCAGGGGAATGTTGGAGCGTGAAGATATGCAAAAAGACAGTATCTGTCAGGCCAGCATTCATTATAGGTTTGAGGAGCCAGATTTCCATAACCTATTCTCAACAATTTAATATAAATTTCCAGAAAAGTCATGTGTCTCAGGGTTAATTTACATTTAGTCCTAGTTATTATTTTTCCAGGAAAAGCTTTAAACAGATGAAACGTGGTAGTTTAATGTGTACCAGTGGCTAGGATTTGAAAGCAGGGGTGGTGTAGAGTCTTCTAAACCATTTACCTAAACGGTATGCTTCTCTGGTTAAGATTATTGCCTTGTTTAAATTGAGATCTGATTCATAATAAGTGTCAGTGTTTATAGAAATCTATTTCTGTTTAGATAAATAGTATGCATAAATGATAATGATTTAGATTATCTCATAAGAGAATCCTAACTATTAATTTCTAGAATAAAATCTGAACTGCATTTTACCCTGATCTTGAGTCAAAATATTCCTTTTATAGTCACTGTAACAAATTAAAAAAATACTTTTATTTTTCATTATTAAGGCCATATTGTCATCAACTAAATTGAAATTTGTAAAAGCTCAGTTTTTTCTTACTGAAAACTAAGAGCTGTGAAGACTTCCATTTTTATATCTTTTTAAAAATGAATCACACAAATATGACAGGTAACCTCATGAAGCCTCTTACTTCTGAACTGCGATTAAGGGTAGAAACACTAACAAAAGAATTTTCAGTAATTGTTCTGGCATATCTCCATATCTGTAGAAGGTCTGGCATATCTCCATATCTGTAGAAGGCCTCTCAAAATACTGCTTGGATTTATCTTGCAGGGACTGTGTATTTCTTACCCAAGAAATCACTGATACACAATTTTTAACATGAAATTGTTCTTTTAATGTTATTGGATTACTCACAGACTGGAAGCTGTATATTTACTTAAACTGCATTTCTGCTTGTACACCATTAGCCATCTCAGTGTATTGGCTTTTTGCAGTCTTCAGGATAAAATACAAACTACGTTTCTGCCATGAATACTCATTTGTACAGACAAATTTTGCTTCTGGGTAGAATCTTAAACTGATCCTCATCTCTGGAAATGGCAGTGCTCTTCATTCAATGCAGAAATGCTAATTCAATTGCACATACAATGCAAAAAAAAAATGTTTTTGTAAAAACATTAATATTCTTAAACAATCATAACAGCTGACTTTGGACTTTCCAAGATTGTTGAAGATCAAGTAGCCATGAAGACAGTTTGTGGAACTCCAGGGTACTGTGGTATGTTGGTTTATTTTTTACAGTATGCTACATTTAATATGAGGATGTTACATTTTCTGTTTTCAAAGCAAAATGCTTCTTTCTAAAGTCAAAATCTAAAATGTCTCTAAAAAGCAGAAATCTAAAAGTAAAATTCAGAACTGACACTGGGTTAAATATTTCTGAACTTATATTCTCTAGCAATGAAGTTTAATAATGAAAGCATATGTGAGTTTTAGTCACACACAGGAGCAACAGATACCACCTGAGAGATATAGCAGTCTGCTTTAAGGCATGTCTGTTCAACTGCTTGAACAGAAATGAACTTTTACTTACTGTTGCAGAGATGGAGCCCCCAAGACTGCCTGGCCTTTTCAACTCTACACTGCAGCATAAAGAATTACTTGAAATAGTAATGTATTCCTTTACAATTAAAACAGAATACCAAAAACAAAGTTAAAAAAAAACCTACCAAGAAAATAAGCAAAATTCTGAAATACAACCTCCACTGTCACTTTGCAGCTCCAGTGCTGTAATCACTGGGGGTTTTTTTTCACAAATCTAAAAAGCTATTTGAAACCAAAATTCAATCTCTTCAATTCATTCTAGCTCAGTTCGAACATGACTCTTGTTGCTTTTTATCACACAGAATCACTTGGGATCATTGAGTCTATGTAGTGAAGGGAATCATCTGCCTAATTAAGGAACAGGCCCTAATTTTCTAGTCATTTAGGAATGTGCAAGGAGTTTACAGTGTCTTTGTGACTGTTAATTCTGCTTTCAACTTGCATCTTATTGACAAATGTCTTATCAACTGCAGCACCAGAAATACTACGGGGATGTGCCTATGGCCCTGAGGTGGACATGTGGTCTCTGGGTATTATCACCTACATCCTGTAAGTGCAGAGCAGTGTCACAATGTTTCATTTGTGAGGGCCTGCAGGGTTTTATGACAATATGAGCTGCACCATCGGAAAATACAATATCCTCTACTTGCTTTATTGTATTCCTAATCTTACTTAAATCCTGGAGAATCATAGCAAAACACTCATATAACAGATGCAGCTGCACCATCTGTGATAGCTACATCTTTGTCTGCAGCTTTGGTGTTGTAGTCTCACATCTCAGACAGGAAACTGGGAAGAATTGGAATCTTCATCTGTTAATCAGTTAATTGGTTAATGTTAAAGTGTTACACTCCTTATAAAATAACCAAAACCACGGCTGACAGAGAGCTGTGAACAATACTAGCTATATGTAATTTAAACATTTGAAGTTGCATCTACAGTGCAAAATTTTCAAACAGTTGTGCTGAAAGTAGACACATTTCTCTGTCTTAATATGTCTAGTCCTAGTTTAATTGTTAAGCATTGTAATTATTTTAATATACTAGTGGAATATTTCAAAGGAAACTTATTGAGAAAGGATATTTGTAGCCGATGCATTGACACTTCTCTTTAAGGGACTTCACCTGTTCTTTTAGTTTATGTAGTTCTATACAATACCTGCAGAATGCCTTTTAACAAATATACATTAAATATATGGAGGATTTTGTACATCAGGGTTATTTTCTTTTTCCCTTTTAGGACTCATTGATTTTGTCCAGCAAGTACAGTGTGCAATACTATATCTATTTTCTTAATATCTTTTGAAAGAAATAGTTTTGTTTCCTATGATTTATACTAGAAGTATTTGTAAAGATATGTAAAGACTCTCATGGAAACAGCAGAAAACATTTTTAGTACTGTACATAAGCAACAAATAACTCACAAGTCTCTTTTTGGATACCTGTAAATAAGCCAGACTTACACATTCTACATGTGTATATGACTACAACATTCCTATTTGCCTTTTTGTTATATGCTCCTTTTAAAACATGAAGTTTTGTCTTAAGGCCTGGATAAATCTGTAGAGGATTAGATACTGCCAACAGGTCATAATTTCTCATCAGTTTTTGTCATCTACACATGGCAGAGATGTGAAATTTGCCAGCAGGTCTGTCTCTTTTCAAAGGGCTTAACACCCTGCTTGCTAAGTTGTTCAGCAATCGAGGGATAACTGCTGTACTTGAAACTGAGCACCTTCTCTAAGCAGAACTTTCTTTCAAGTGTGGGCAAGCTCCAAGAATCTGTAACTGATTCTATTTGAATATCTGACATGGCATTTGCAGTATGCATCTTCATAAAACCTTCCAGGTACTCAGGAGATACCACATCTGACCTCTGCACTGATGTACAAACAGGAATGTGAATTCCTGTTCTGGATAGGACAATATCAGTACAGATAATCCTCTCTTTGTTCCTCTTTCTGTTCCTTTCATCTCCTCTTGAAAGAAAATTTGATCTACAGGAACAATCCAGATAAAATTTATGCTAGTGAAATCCACTTACTCATATTTTCCATTTAGCTTTTATCATATTTCATATTTAAAACCGAGCATATGGAATGTAAAGCTTTGTAGATCAACATTTCAGAAGAATTAAATACTGAAACCAGAAAAGTACAAATAAAATAACTAATTCATTAGTGTTGCAATCTAATGTTGTGTAGAAGGAGTGCACTTACATGCTATGAGAAAACACATTGCTGTGAATACAGAAATTAAATTCCATGCTGCAGAAGACGTGCATAAAGCTGTATCTTCTCACGAGTACAGAGTGGGTCTATAATGTAATTAAGAAAAACTTTAGCATATATTTTGACAGAAAAATTACTTCTGCAGCAAATTATATTAAGACTTTTTGATGCTAACAGTTATAATTCCAGGGAAGCAACATTCATCATTTCAGCAGCAAGGAGGACTAGTCCTTTTGTGTTCCTGCAGTAGATTACAAATGCATATTTGAGATACCACATTTAATAGTCAACAAGTACAGCAGCTTTGCCTTCAGTCAAAATTGCATGGATGTAATTACAAGTGTTTTTTGCCAACTTACTTATGAGGGTACAAAACACTGTTTGGTCATTTCAAATTTATTTTGAAGGTGTTTACATCTATTTTTGTTTATTTAGTAGTTAATGCATTTTAAATTAGTCAGCATAATAAAATGAAATCAAGAGCAGTCATTCTAGATCTTAACCTGGTTTAATTTATCTACTTTGAAATTATGCTTCATGTTTCATTAATTTAATTTGGCATTTGGTGAAAGAATGTGTCTGCTGAAATGGAATTAGTTTTTTTAGCAGAAATTAATAAGGACACAGACTACAGTAGTAACTTAAGATGAAAATATTTTTAAGAGTAAATAATCACTTATAAGACTTCTAATACAGTCACAGTAAGCCTTAAGTATGATCTTCCTATATGTTTTGGCTGAAACAGTTAATGGCCAAGCAACACTGTTCAGCACCATGGGAGGTAACTTGAGCAGCAGACTGACAGTGACCACCTCCCACCCACTGAAGCTGTGCTTGAGTGTATTATTCAGTATTCGGAGACTGGATCCTTTTGTTTTAATCCATCTTTCACAGACTTCAAAATTAATAATTTTTCCAGACTGTGCTTACAGTGGAGGTTTTCTCCTCTTCAGCAGTGCAAAGTGATGCAGCTGTTCCACCCACAGCTACACACTACTGCCAAAAGCACATTTCTTCCTTGAACATCTGTCTCCCTTTTCAGGACAGTAAGTACATTGATTTGCTTTAAAAACATAAAAGCTAGTTCAAATATAAGATTACATTTTCTTGATTTGTTGCTGTCTTGTTCTTTGTAATCTGCTGTTGTTTTCCTGTGTTGTTGCTTGCTACATTTTCTGGAGGCAGAATAGCAGATAGACTTACTGTTTAGATCAGAAACAAAAATGGGCATTACATAAATGGAAACCACTTCTTTGCTTTCCTCAGGGCCAGAAGTGTGGATCTGTTCAGGACTCTATTATTCAATATATTCATAAATACAGTCACTAATGAGATTATAAAATTGCATTATAACATGTAGATTTATGCTACCTAGGTAAAGATGAGCACATTATGAAAAGTTACCAAAGATTTTCGGATTTTGTGGATGGTAAGATGAAAGAACATACATTCATTAACATAATAAAACAGCAGTCCTAACCTGTAACTTAACAGGTAAAATGTGGTTCTTCATCTAATTACTGTACCTCAGGAAAGAGTTGCAGGAGTTCTGATAATTCTTTCATGAACACGTTAACTCTGCTTGTAAACAATCTTTTAAAAGCAGATCCAAGGAATTGCTAGCAGAGTAAAATACATCACTTCAGAAGAGACATACAATTGAAGAAGACTCACAGAAGAGAGCAGAGATGAGCAAAGATTTCAAACTGAGGAATAACTAAATAGTCCAAGGGCCTTCAGCCTAACAACAGCAGAGCAAATAGCTGCTAGAAAATATTTATTGGCATGTAGCTGTTCCCTGACTACTCTTATTGTAAGTCTCTATATTACTAGTTCAAATTACAGATATGTGAAATGGGAAAGTCAGAATCTGATCATTCTGTCCCAGTGCTTGCGAGTACTTATGAGCACATTTTGCTCTGCTTTATAGAATTAAGAACTCATAAGAACATCTAGGTCTATTTTCCCACAGTGGTGTACAGGATACAAAGCAGGGAAAGAAAAACCTAGAAACTACTTTTAACAACCCAGGACTAATTACCTTTGATAAATTATTTCCTCTTTTATCTTTACAGACTTTGTGGCTTTGAACCATTTTATGATGAAAGGGGAGATCAGTACATGTTTAAGAGAATCCTGAACAGTGAATATGACTTTGTGTCCCCTTGGTGGGATGATGTCTCTCTTAATGCCAAGGATTTAGTAAGTAAATCTTTGCTGATACATATTTGGCTAGGATCACTTCCACTGAAAAAGAGTAGAGGTAAATAATTGGTTAATTAATTGTTCATATGGCTCCTTGCTTTTCTTCTTCCTATCTCTGGTATATGATGAAATTCTTAAATACTGGTTGTTATTCCACTACTGTAATTTTGCACTCAGATGTTCATGTTGCTCTGTAAGTGATGCCACAAACTGTTGGCAAACAGTTGCAGTGGTCATGTATCCCTGCCTTTCATGCTAACTGTGAGGTACTTCAGTACACTGCAGGGCAACCACCTTCAGGGGAACATAAAAATAAAATTGGAGCTCATACAATTCAGTTCTATCATTAGCACTGAAGGCACAAATTCTTGGTTCCATAATACTTACACAAACTGTGCCATAAAATACTGTGTAATTACTGTTTTTAAAGTAATTCAGGATGCTTCAATGGAAGCACTGTGGAAGTTCAAAGTGCTTGTTTGTTTTTATGTTAGACGTGAAGGTAAAAAAAAAGGCGAAAGATAAAAATGAAGAAAAAAATCATTAAAATCTAGGTAAACAGCTGTCCACAGCAAGGCTGGTCATTTATGTTAGCCCAGACTGGTCTCTACTGCTTTGCTGCTACTGGCGTCTAATGCTTTGCTGTTACTGGTCTGTACTGCTTTGTTGCTGTAAAGATCATAATGTTATATTTGAACACTCTTTAGCAAGTTGTAGTTAAGGACTAAGCCTACGTCTCTCAGAAGCCATGCTTTGGGCAGTTCTGGAGTGTTGAGCATTCCAACAGGAAAGAATTCAAAGAAGGGAGCCGGAAGACTTGTGTGGTTAAACAGGGCACTGCTGGGCAAATTGCAGATGAAGAAAAAAGTCTATAGGTTATGGAAGCAGGGGATGGACACGGGGTGATTATAAGGCTCTGGTGAGAGAAGGTAGGAATGCAACTAGTAAAACCAAGGCCTCCTTGGAATTAAACCTTGAAAGAGAGGTCAAGTGCAACAAAATGAGATCCTTTAAATACATTGCAGGCAAACTAAAACTAGAGGCAATGCATGCCCTCTGCTGAATGAGTCAGGTGCCCTGGAGACAGAGGATACAGAGAAAGCAGAGATAGTGAACACCTTCATTGCCTCTGTCCATGCTTCTTGGGGCTGTCTTGATATCAAGACCCAGACTGCTGAGGCTCCAGAGAGAGTCAGGGCAAGAGAGGAGCCTGCGCTGGTTGATGAGGACTGGGTTAGGGATAAGTTGAGCAAACTGGATGTACACAAATCCATGGACCAGATGGGATGCACCTGCGTATACTATGGGAGACAGCAGAAGTCACTGCTAAGCCATTCTCCATTATCTTTTCTAAGTTATGGGGATCAGGAGAGGTGCCTAGGGAATGGAGGAAAGCAAATTTCACTCCAATCTTCAAAAAAGGTAAGAAGGACCTTTAAAACCCACCTGGTTGTGTTCCTGTGTGACTTGGTGTAGATGATCCTGCTGTGGTGGGGGGATTTGACTAGATGATCTTTCAAGGTCCCTTCCAATCCCTCATGATTCTGTGATTCAATTGAAGTTATTTGCTTAAGTTGACCTCTTCTGTGGATGCACAACATGTTTTCACCATGGTGCCTGTTTTTCTGTACTTACTTCTGGGATCTACCTTTCTTTATTAGCTCTTTGCATGGAAATTTCAGAGAACCCTGAAGCAAGCCAAACCCCTACTGTTGAGCACATAGTAGTTGTGAAGGCCTGTGCCATCACTTGCCCTGTGTTCCTCAAGCATGTGCATTCAGGAGGGTTGCGTAAGTGTGGCTCTGCTGACTACCAGTTGTGCACTTCTTTACTCCATCCTTTACTTCCCCGTTTGGCCTGACATATATCAAAACCCATGAAAGGTAGCTTGACTAGACACTCTGTACCCAGCAGTTTGTACTACCTCCACTCCAACGTGTATGTCTGCCAGGCCTTGTTCCCAAAAAAATCCTACTGGTTTTTTTGGAGAGGTGCATCTTCTCTGGCATAAGCAGAATTAGTTTCAGAGTGGGAAAAGAGACAAATACTTCTACAGTACCTTTTATTTCATGTGTATATGAGGTTTTACAGTGACTCAAAGAAGCATTTCATTTGTTGTATATCTGCATGTGTAGCATACACTAGAATTTAAACTTTCTAATAAATTTTAAAACTTCTTTATTTTTTTTTTAAATGGGCATATTACTAAGAGAACTGCCTGACTGGGGGTATCCTAATAACCTATTAGGATTTCTGGCATAGAACAGTCTATGGTGGATACAGGTCAGCCAGACTGGTACATACACTTACAAATGGTGGTAAGTGGTTGATATCCTCCTCTCTTCTTTCCTTCAATGACAGTCGTTTTCAGATGTTATTTATGGAAGACTAAGAAAATATGTCCAAACTGAATGCACATTCTTATTGGTTTCTTAGAATTAATTTTACTAAGATGCTTTCAAAACTAGGACAGGACCAAAACCCCAAAATGCAAAGCTAGGTAAATGTAAATGAATAAGCATAACTATCTTCTGTATTTCTTCCTTGTGATGCAGGTTAAAAAGTTGATTGTTTTAGACCCCAAGAAACGTCTCACCACTCTACAGGCTTTGCAGCACCCGTGGGTCACAGGGAAGGCAGCAAACTTTGCACATATGGACAATGCACAAAAGAAACTTCAAGAATTTAATGCTCGACGTAAACTTAAGGCAAGTCTCTGGACATAGTCTCTGTTTTGGCTATGAAATCATGCAATTGAATCCATAGCTTAACAGAAACTGCACAATTTTTCTGACAACTTTGCACAATTGTTTGGAGTTTTTCACTTCAGATATCTGACAAATATTAAGTTGATGCCTGTTGATAAAAACATTAGACATTGCTTAAAAATTCTTATCTACTGAGAACTGCTGAAAATAGACACAGATTTTACACACTCCTTCTCTCCCTTCCTCCTTCCATCTTTGCTTCTCTCCCCTTCTCCCTCTTGCCTACTTCTCCTTCCATACCTTCCTTCCTTAATTCTCTTTTCTTCACAGTATCACAGTAATGATAATGTTGGAAAAGACCTTAAAGATCATCCAGTCCAACCTAAATCCAAATAAACCCAGTAATCCTAACATCTGACATCTAGATCATCTAGATCATGCCACTCAGCACCTCATCCAGCCTAACCTTGAATACTTCCAGGGATGGTGACTCAACCACCTCTGTGGGTAGCCCATTCCAAAACCGAATCACTCTTTCAGTGAAAACTTTTTCCTAATGTCAAGTCTAAACTTCCCCTGATGGAGCTTAAGACTATGACCCCTTGTCCTGTCCCAGTAGCCAGGGAGAAAAGACCAACCCCTGCCTGACTACAACCACCTTTCAGAGAGTTATAGACAGCAATAAGATCACCCCTGAGCCTCCTCTTTTCCAGGATAAACAAACCCAGCTCCCTCAGCCTTTGCTCATAGGGCTTATCTTCCAGTCCCTTAACCAATCGAGTTGCCCTTCTCTGGACTC
>VXBP01008556.1:13716-31367 GCA_013400115.1 Rhinopomastus cyanomelas
TAGTTATTAAATTTCCCTCCATATCCAGTAAGGAGTAGAGGTTATTACTACCCCTCTTTTTTCCATTGATGTACTTGTAAAAGCTCTTCCTATAGTCCTTAACAGAAGTGGCCTCCTATCTGTATTTTGTCCTTCACTGCTTGCACATTCTTGAGAAAACTGACCCAAAATAACAAAATTCTGAGCAACTTGTTTATGAGTATCCATAAATCTATGAGATATTTAGTCCAATGTATCATAAAGGTGATGAAACAATTTGTCCTAGAAGCTGTTTCCAGACACATCAAGGACAGGAGGGTCATTAGGGACAGTCAGCATGACTTCACCAAGGGAAAGTCATGCTTGACCAACCTGATAGCCTTTCATGAGGGCATAACCAGGTGGACAGATGATGGCAGAGCAGTGAATGTGGTCTATCTTGACTTGAGTAGGGCATTTGACACAGTCTCACATAGCATCCTTGCAGCCAAACTGAGGCAGTGTGGTCTAGATGATTGGGTAGCGAGGCAGATTGTGAACTGCAGGATAGAAGTCAGAGAGTCAATGAGAAAGAGTCTGGTGGGAGGTCTGTATCTAGTGGAGTGCCCCAGGGATCAGTGCCGGGATCAGTCCTGTTCAATCTATGACTTGAATGAGGGATTGGGGTGCACTGTCAGGAAGTTTGCTGATGACACAAAGATGGGAGATGTCGCCAGCACCCCAGCAGACTCTGCCACCATTCAGCGAGACCTCGATAAGCTAGACAGATGGGCAGGGTGAAATGTAATGAATTGTAACAAGGGTAAGTGTAGAATCTTGCATCTGGGCAAGAATAACCCCAGGTACCAGTAGAGGTTGGGCACNTTTCTACATGAATATGAGAAGGAAGTTCTTCACAGTGAGGGCATGACAGAGCATTGGAACAGACTGCCCAGGGAGGTTGTGGAGTCTCCTTCACTGAAGGCATTTTAGACTCACCTGTTGTGTTCCTTTGTGACTTGTTCTAGGTGATCCTACTGTGGTGGGGGGATTTGACTAGATGATCTTTCAATGACCCTTCCAATCCCTAATGATTCTGTGTTTCTGATTCTATGATAATTTCATTTGACTGGCACCCTCAGTTTCCGTGCTTCTCAACACAAAGCTTGAGTCTTCTTTCTGTCAGTCTAGGGTCACCTTTTCAGATATGTAGGTCCATCAAATATATAGGTTGTGGATATCAGGACCAAAACATGCATTTCAAACTACCTTTGAGAACAATGTGCAATTGCATTCTTGTGCTGTTTTGAGAGTTAAAGGCGGAACCCTCCAGAACAGATTGTTAGATCACCCTCTCACCAATACAGAAAGGGTATAAAAACAAATTTGAAAATTTCAATAAATTGTACTTTTATTCAAAACAAAATAAATTTAGACGTGGGGAAAAAACCAACAGAAAAGTCTTCATAGTAGAGGAAAGAGATATTTAGGGAGATGGTATAAGGGAAGAACTATGTACAGAAGGAAATTCGTTGTAATTCTGGCCTCCACTTGCTAGGGAGTGCTTGCAACAGGGTGGCAGCAACAAGTGCTCACACTCGGCTGCTTTCATGTCCGTGCCGTGCCTGAAGAGGAAGAAGGGAGAAAAATTGGTGTGGACAAGTCGCATGCCCTTCTTCCGCATGCACGGGGTGCTTGGCGATTGGAACCCTGCTGGTGCCCTGCTTTGCCAGTGATTATCTGCCAACCGCTCACCCAAAGCCTGACAGTCCACAGCCCTCCTCCCCCTTGTGAAAACAGAACCCCACTTAGAACCAGTTTAAGGCAAAAAAAAATGCCTTAAAGTGCGAGATAGATCCCCTCCCGATCTACTAGTAGGTGGCATCTCTGCCTTGGTGGCCTGAAGTGTCATGGGCCCAACCTGGCTAGGAACAATTCACTCTTGAGCTCCTTCCAGTCTAGATCAGTCTTGGCAAACCTGGCTGCCCGATCTGCCCGATGGTTGTGCAGTTGCTCTTCAGTAGCTAGGTGTTTAAGCACATGAGCATCTACGTGTCGTATTTTCACCTTCAGTTGTTCCAGTCAGTCGGCAATGTCCTGCCACAGATCAGTAGCCCAAATTGGTTTACTGTTATGCAACCAGCTCTTTTGTTTCAAATTTTTTAGCCATCCCCACAGGGCATTGGCTGTCATCCAAGAATCGGTGTAAAGGTAGAGCATGGGCCATTTGTCTCCTTCTGCAATGTCAAAGGCCAACTGAACAGCTTTCACCTCAGCAAACTGGCTCGATTCTCTTCTTCCTTCATCTGCTCCTGCGGCTCTCCTGGTAGGGCTCCAAACAGTAGCCTTCCATCTTGGCTGGGTTCCTATTATGCAGCATGACCCATTCGTGAACAAAGCAAACTTTTTCTCATCATCAGACAATTCATTACACAGTGGCGCTTCTTCAGCACATATAATTGGCACTTCTGGTAGCCACCTAGAGTCCATTCCCTCTGTCCAATAGGTGATCATCCCCACCATACCAAAGTGGTTGAGAGATCCAGTCTTTGCTCTTAGTGTTATCAGAGCCATCCACTTACTCCAAGTGGCATCAGTAGCATGATGTGTGCAGGAGCTATTCCCTTTGTACAAAAACAGGCAAACCGGGGGCCAGGAGGAGGTGTGCCTCAGTGCCAACCACTTCAGATTCTGCTTGCACTCATTCATGGCCACCAGTATCTCTTTTCATTTGCAATGTAGTTCATTTCTGAGCTCTGATATCCTCGGCTCCAAAACCCAAGGAGTCTACCTCGTGTTTCTCCTGGAGCCAAAGACTTCATGTAGGATCATTGTCACTGGCTGCTGTGTAGAGTATGTTCCTGATCTCTGAGCCGGTTCGGACCAGTACCAGGGCCATAGCATGGGCTGTCTCTTGCTTAATCTGTTGAAAAGCGGTTTTCAACCAAGTCACCCCCTGCTGGCTTTTTTTCCAATGGTCCACCAGGACCCTCCTACTATGGGGTAGAGGGGAGTGGTTTGGGAGATACACAAGTTCTTTTTCTGGGTCCTAACATATAACCCAGCACAATTCTTTATATGGAAATTAAGCACTGCGTGTCAGGAGTGTAAGGAAGACCTTTACCATCTAGTCTACAAATACACCATGGGAGGAAGGGAAATGTTTTTAGGTGCAAATGGCAAGCAAATGGGAATCTAAATGGCATAACATCAGGCAACTTTCTTTTATCCTAATTGCTTCTCCAGATTTGGATATGTTTAGAAGAGATTTCAAGGGATGCTTTAGCAGTGAAATTATTACCAACAGCTACAGTGAAATTGTCCTTGTAGCCCAGGGGAATAAGATTAAAAAGCATCTTGTCTCAGAGCTTTTCAACCCTCATGCAAAACCATATTGACAATTATCACTAACTTTGTTATTGCTCATTTTTTTCAGTATTATTTGGGAACTGTCATAGAGAATCTCTACAGGGCAAAGAAAAGTTTTGTCATTTACAGAGGTCTCAGACACAGTAGATAAAATTCAGAGTACTTTCCCAAGCAAAACTGACTAGCAATGCAAATCAACATCATTCTTCTGAGAAAGATTCCTTTAGCTGCACAGCTGGACTGCTGTGTATTCCTTGAAGATGCATGCAACATGCTTTTGTCAAAATTGTTTTAGAGCATGAACTGAGTCAACAACTTCATTATTTCTGAGTGATCTGTTACATCCCCTACCCAGGAGGTCACAATGACATGTATGCCAGTTTTGAGTATTTTTTATTCTGTTTATGTTTTTACACCTTTGATCACCAACAACAGTATTTTGAAGCATGGTTTATTTAGATTGCTATAGTTAACCAATTTGCACTTCCATGTTTGAAAGCTATGACTTTTTATAATTCATTTCTTTATTTTCTTTCTATTAAAGATTAAATGAAAAAATGTTCTTTCATAAAAAGGTTACAAATATATATATAAAGTTAATCATTTTTTTTTTTACAATTAATTTCTGTGAGAAAAGAACAAAGCATCAAATCAGACAGTGAATACATGCTCTAGTTCTTGTTTTGTTAGTATGGATAATATAGAATTATCCTTCCTTTTCCAACATACAAGTTCGGCAGCAGGCTTTACATAAACCTAAAGCTGTCAGTCATTGCATCAGAGAATTATTTAGCCTGGAAAAGACCTTTTAATAACATAAGAGTCTAACCATAAATCCAATACTACCAAGCACATCAATAAACCAGGTCTTAAGCTCTATAGCTTCACTGCTTGTAAACACATCCAGAGATGCCAATTCAAACACTTCCCTGCATCATCTGTTACAATGTCTAATGACCCTTTCAATGAAGAAGTCTTTCCTAATGTCTAACCCAAACTTCCCTGGTATAACTTGAGCCAATTTCCTCTCTTCCTATCACTTGTTACTGGTGAGAAGAGGCCAACATCCACACCACTACAACCTCCATTCAAGTAGTTGTAGACAGCAATAAAGTCTCCTCTCTGCCTCCTGTTCTTCAGCCTAACTAGCCCTGTCCCCCTCAATCACTCTTCATGAGACTTGTTCTCCAGACCCTTTTCTAACCTCATTGTATTTCTTTGGACCCACTCCAGCATATCTTATTTAGTACTGAGGTGCCCAAAACAGAACATGGTAGTCGAGGTCTGGTCTTACCAATGACAAGTGCAGAGGGACAATCACATCCTTACTCCTGCTGGCTACATTATTTCTGATATAAGATAGGATGCTGTTGGCTGGCCTTCTTGGCTACCTGAGTACAATGCTGGCTCATATATAGCTGAATGTCAGTAGTGCTCCTAGATCTCTTGTTCAACAACTTTCCAAGCCTGGAGTTGTTGTGGCCCAAGTGCTGGACCTGGCACTAAATATTCCCTAATGGCATAATGCTAAGGCTGCAGTCCTGACTGAGCATGTACTGTAAGGAATGTTTGCTTGATCCTCTCTTTCCTAGGCTGCAGTAAAAGCTGTGGTGGCATCAACTCGCCTTGGCAGTGGACACAGTGCACATGACAGCAACAAGCACAGCCGTAACCCATCTCCTGTCCATGATGGCCAACTGGAAGCAGAAGCAGCTCCAGAAGAAATGTCTTAGATCAGTCTGCTTCCTTGTTTCCTCTGAAATCTGTCATTTGATACACCAGCTAACTTGTCATTCAGCAAGAGAGATCTGTAAGCTTGGCCTCTCCGCTTCTGCTTTGGGGTGACAAATGTACTGGCTGGTGATGCTACCTTCAATGCATGTGACTGCTTCTGAATATAGTAAACTGTTCCATAAGGCATGTTATGGAAACAGTGTTATTTGCAGTAATACCAGCAGGTAAAAGTATGGGGATGAATAACCACCTATCATAATGCATACACTTCATACATACCTATCCAGTGTTTCTAGATGCCTTTTGAAACAAAGTATTATTTAATTTGCTTTAATGGATGTAAGTGTCTTCTTTATGCTGTGAGTTTCTCTGAACTTCTTCCTTCCAGATTCATAGTCATGCAGCAGATGAAAAGGAAGGAAATACCAAGCCAATACTTTTAAAACTGATGTACAAAATAATGCCTTTTATCTGTAAATTCAAAAAGTATTTGGGGATTTATATGCAAAAAACATTCCACTACTTCTGGAAAGAATCTTAGTTTAACTGGGCATGAAAATGCAGGGTTTTTGTGTTGAGAATGCCTCATTCTTACTTTTCATGTTTATATACAATACTTTAATGGCAACCAAAATTGCTCAGATTTCTGCCATTTTACTATCTGGTAAAGTCTTAGCAAAACAGAACAATAGACTGAAACAGTAGATGCAAATTTTTAAAATATCATATTTATTCTGTCATTTCTAAACTAAGCATTACAAGAGTATTTTATAGAGCATAAGTGAAAATCCTGCAATTACACAAGTTGTAAATGCTCGAAGGATGCTATTTCACAGCTTAATTATTTTTATTGAGAAAATAGTCTTATACAAGATCTGGAAGCAAGTAGTGTAATCTAATTGCTTCCCAGGTAATTTAACCTCATTATTAACCCATTTACTTACACAATTAGTCCAGGTTTTTCTAGGAAAGGACCTCTCCTTAAAACTGATCCACCATTACAGATTTCACACCTACCCAGAACTCCTGTGTCTTCAGCAAAAATTTGAGTACATGGATCAACTTGAAAAATAAGGATTAGGTTCTTCATCTATCTTGATTTTGTTGTTGAACATAGTTGATAGAAAATTAACAACATCAGTATGTATGATCATTTACATTATTTCTTATCACTTTGAATTCCACGTTATCGGTATATTACATAAATGGCTAAAAGAATCTGATATACAACGTCATTTGCATTTGTTAAACATTTTAATTTACCAATTTCTTATAAAACTTTGAAGCTGCACAAAAAGGTTTGCTAACTAAGCGTTTATACGCATTCATCCTTTTCCAAGGTGACACATGTGAGGTCAGATGAAATAACTGGTGGGAGTATCTGTAAACAGGCCATCCAGACAATTTTGCAGATTTTCCTTTGAAAACAAATAGCAGTAAGACTTCATAGAATGTGATAGGTACATCCACCTGTCTCATTTTTTACTATCTTGCTTACATCTTGTGAGGTAACTGCAGGACAAATGCATTCCTCAGTCACAAGCCTCCCTTCGTTACAGTGGCCAAGCTGTAGGAAGATTTGATGGGGTGGTTAGATGGGGGATGTTGAATTTCTGTGATGTTTCCTCTTCCATTTGGGGTAGTTGCTTCTGACCTACAGAAATGAAACCAGATGCACAGCCTATTAAGGCTTTTGCAGAAAAGATCTTCATCTGAGGTATCGTTTTTAGAGCTGAAAAAAACAGTCCCAGCTAATTCTTGAAGTTTTCCTTGCTAAATTATACCTTAGCATATCATAAATGCGAACTGGTGCTATAGAGAGCTGTCTGTGACAGCATGAACTAAGAGGCAGCTCCATTTTGTGCTAAAAGGCTCTAGGGCTTCAGTTGTTTTCTTCTGTTATGTTCAGTATGAAACAACCAGGATGTCTAAGCTGAATGAATTAGCAATGTATTAGTATCTTTGGTTTACGAATGACATTTCTATACAGAAGGAAGGGCACAACTAAAGTGTATGCATCTAACTCAATAAAAGAGTGAAAAATATATGAAAAATAATTGAAGGGTTTTGCCTGAAAAATCACATCCCAGTAGTTCAGAGTTGAGAGTGCAACACCATTTCCACATCTGTAGTTGTAAATTAGGTAGAAAACTACTGATGCCTTTTTCTGTTGAAATCCTAAGCTTTAAGTTTTTAAAAGGCTGAACACATTAGTAAAGTCCTTCAGATACAAAATGGGGAATCTTGCCATCTTTCTTAAGTATTTGAACTCAAACGTTTCCTTAGAGGCAGACTTGTGGATGGATGACACAGCAGACAGCACTTCACTGATTCATTGGCTGAAGTTTGTACTTTGTGTCGTGCAAGCATGCTATGAAGACATAGACATACAGTAGTCAAACTTGTGAATTCAAAAGAGCATCAAGACAAATGCTTGTGATCAGTGATCAGTGTGTGCTTCAGAGAAAGGGTACTAAAGGCTCTGTCCCCACTGAAGTTTATTGGGCACTTGGAGAGGAGTATCAAAAATTCTGCAGCATCCCCTCTGCAATGACCCCATGCTTCCTTCAGTGAACAAAGCACAGTGCTCTGAAAAGCCATGTTGCACTACATGAGAATAAAAACAGCAATCAGAAAATTTTTGGAAGGCGCTCAGATGATCTCGTAGTCTCAGGCTGGCAGAAGTTGTGGCCAGGACTCAGCACTTATGAAGTAAAGATCCCTTTCCTACAATTCATGTTGTGAGTGAAACTCACAGTTGTCAGCTGCAGTGAAAGTGAAGAGACACTGTATTTTCTGTAGACCAGCAACAAGGAAAGTGAAGAATATGCTAGGAGTTGCCGGTGTGCAACTTAGCAAATAGGTAGCAGTATCTGCCAAGAAGACAATGCAGGAATACTCTAAAAAATACACACTGATTTCCAAGTAATGAACCTTCTGCACTTGTGTTTTGAATCATGTTGTTATACAAAGCCCTGCAATGCAGCTCTCAGACTTTTTTAAGAGTGACATATGCATCATAGAGAGGACAACTCTCAGCAGACTTTTGCAGTGTCCTGCAAATTGTGTGCTCACAGAGTGACAGACACACATCTAAGCACAATGTCTTGATCTGTGGCTTGTGCATAGCCTATTCAGAATTCAGTTTGTGTGGTCAAGTGTAATTTGTTGTTTCTCAGATTGTAAGTGTATAGCTTATGCAGCCCTGACAATCAAGAAACTGAAAATATCTTCTTTATGGGAGAAGAGTAGAAATGGGGCTGACCAATGAAAGATACAGTCATATCCAGAACACAGTGGCAACAAGTTGTGATCATACCAAAGGCAACAAAAAAGACGGACCAGAATGTTCTTAAAATTACTTTATAAAGCAATAATACTTTATATAATGTAGTTTTAGATTTCAGGATAATTTCAATAAAAACATACAACCACAATAACAAGATTGAATTTTGCTGTTGTATCAAGAAGTTTAGTTTCCCTCAAAAGGCTCTGCACACTACCATGTACCAAAAAAACTGTCAGGAACGCTGCAAATTCAGAAGAAAATACAATGATAAAAATGATAGATTATCAAAATAAGAATAAAATAATTACCTAGTCTAGTTATATCTGAATTTAAAGATATTATTTACAGAACATGCATAAACTTTCCCTGTCAAACTCTGAATTCTTCACCTGAGCAAATTCTGCTCTATATCTGGGACATCAAAATTCTATCAGTGAATACCGATAGAAGGTCGATGACAATATGAAGAGCATGCCTTGGAGTGTGAATCCTTTAACTTATATAAGGATTGAACAATGATACCTATAACTAAAAATCCAGCAAAAGCAAAAAATTAAACCTTCATTACATGCTTTTCAACTCCTCTGGTATGGAACTGTAAACACTAAAGCAGTAATGAACTTAGTCATTCTCGGAAAGCATTCAGAAGTTGTGGGGATAAACATAATGCAATAACAGGAACACAAATGAATAGTCAAACTGGCCTCATTCTGAACTTATGAATAGAAGAATAGGTGTATATTTATATATATATGTACATGCACAAATGAATACATACTTTCATCAAAACGCAATAAGAGACTGCCAATCATCTTTTAAAAGCTGTGTCCTCATTGACAGTCACAGTAACCTTGTAAACTATATTTTCCCCTTTCAGCATTATTTAGCTGGAACTGAAGCCATAGTATTTAGCATTCTAGTGTACATGGATCATCACTGGATGAAATTTGGTGTAATGGATATCAAGATATGAAAGATTAATAAATACAGTGATGCAGAGTTTAACCCAGCTCTGATTCCTTCATGCCAAGACACAGCTGGGAAGAGTGCTTCAGTGTTGTTCTTTCACATGCCAAAGCAGGGTCACCACACGAGCACAACATTTTATGTGGGTTGGAACTGTCCTAAAATGCACCAGAGGCCACTACACAGTGATGTGCCATTCCTATTAACCCTTAACTTGTATATCAGGAGAATGTTTACTAGCCAAAGTATATTAGACAGCATGTGTTCAATCTTATTAAGCAGCATAGAGCTCCCCTCCAGTAGTATCAGCTACGTTTTTCTGTCCACATGAGAAACTGCAGCATTCCATATTGTTGTATGAAAATACATAAAGGGCAAATCTTAAAAGGAAAGGATTTTTTCTGGTTTTCCATCTGACGCTTCAGTTTCAAGAACAAGTGTTAATGTGCATTCATAGTCAAACAACTTACTGTTTTTATTCCCCTTTATGCTCTGTATTTCTTTTCCTGGCACTGGACCCCATGGCACCCACGAAGAGCCATCAGCTACTGGTCAATGGCAGAAGAGCCATCTGACACTTGGCAGCTTTCACCTGCAAATTTGCTGTTGCCCTTGAATTTGTCAGATTGTGCCACTCCTGCTCTTTGAGTTGCCTGTGATCCCAAAAGTGTCTCCATTTTACTGCTCAAGTATAAATATGTTCCTCTGTGAGGTACCCTTAGTGTATTTTGTCATTGCTGGTTAATGTAATGCAGAGGTATTTCTCCTTTCCCTCTTCATTTCCTAAATTGATGCTGTTTTCTGGCACCTTCTGTTCCCTTTCTTAAAAGTCTGGCTGATGGAAACAGTCCAGCATTGTACAACAAATGTCAGATGGAACCAGAAGAATTCCAGTCCTTGAGCTAGTTTCCCAGTAGAAAATGAGGGCACCTGGGCTGCTGTATTAGCTGACAGTGCTCTGGGTGAGGGGTTCCAAGTAAAGTTACAGAAGAACAGTATCATGCCAGTTTCCATTCCTCAGCAACAGGAATCTCCATCAATAGTATATTTTTCCTTCTTGAAAGAAGATGTTGTTTTAGGTAAATCCAAAGAAGCATATCAGGCTTAGGAACTCTGAAATGTGTGCATTAACCAATAATATTCTTAATATCATTTATTTAATACTGGTTTGTATACTTAGTCTCAAATTTTAAGCAGCTTTATGCTGTTGGCAGAGGAAACAGCAAAGTCAGTTCATAACACTATGTCTCATTTCTTGTCTGGAACTACAAATAATTATATGCTTTATAATACAAAATAGTGCAAAGCAACTAATTGGTTATGCATATGTACACACAGGGAAATTCTGTCAGGGGGGGAAAAAAAGACATACTCATGTTGGGTGGATTTTCTAATTAAAATTACTGTGCTGGAAGCTGTTGGAAGCCAATGGAGTGAGTTACAGCTGCAAGTGATATATAATCTATTTCAAATAGCAACCAAGTAATATTTATTCATCCACAGAACTGTGCCTAAAGAGTCTGCTTTATCAAATCAACATTCTGTATCATCTGTAATGGTCTTTTGAGCTTCTCTTTCCAAAAGAAAGAACTAATCAAGTCTTAACTAAGACTTAATTGATCTAGAAAATTTAGAATAATTTTGCATAAATTCAACAGTTGTTTGTCTATGGCTCCTTGACGCTGCAGCCCTAGTAAGACTTTCTTCCAACCCCATCACAGGAACAAACTGCCACTGCACATTAGTTGTAATGAGGTGGTATTATTTTAATCATGACAAGCCAGAGGAACTGTAGGTTTTGCAAATGTCCAGTGACAAAATTACTGGATTAAATTAATACACTAGACTAACCAAATGGGGTGTGTGAAGAGCAAAGTGCAAAGACCTGTAGCTATTTAAAAGACATACAACTGAGTCATTGCTATTCAGCTCCAGTTTACACTTCTAATTGATGTTAACCAAAATGTATTATGTCACAGAAATAAAGGCACCCATTTGAAACTATCTTTACAGACCACAACAGAGTTTTTACGGACGTTAATCACAAACATTTCCAGATGTTAGTTCCAAATACACTATGAGAAATTATAGCTAAATATCTGCAAAAGTATCCAGAAAAAAAACAGATCACAAGGGTTGATTGTGTTACTTACAGATGGTAAGTTTACATGGACAAGCACAACCACCACCATAAATCTCTAAGAACTACCAAACAATCACCACAGAATTTTTCTATAGATCACACCAAGGCAGGTTCCTTCTTAGCTTTGTCTGAACAAGGAGTAAGGTGAAAAGTGTGTGTGTTTCCTACAAAGTCTCAGATTCCCAGATTTATGTTATTTTCCAGACATTACCATAAAACCCATGAAAGTAATGCAAAATATTTCAGCTCCAGCTTCCCGTAGATGGAAGACTCTTACCACTAATCCTACTTTTCCCTTGTAGGATATCAAAACTTTTTTGTTTGTACTACAAATGCAGCTCTCAGTCTTTCCTCAGCTTGCTATTGAGCCTGGAATAGTCTTTTATGGTGAATAGGAGTTTTTCAAGAAAAATTTCATGAAATTAGGTAACTAGATTGTATGAATATTTAGAAAAAAGTGTCTTTGATATATTTTTCTAAATAATATTGCAGCAGTAGGATTTAGAATTTAGAATTTCTGAATCCTACTGTCCTCTCTGAGAAATGTTTTCCTTGGGAATGACAGTGATCCATGGGGGTCTTGCAGAGTCCCAAGCTGGTGCCACTACCAACCATCTGCCTTTAGCGGCTGAAATCCTAACCATGCTGAAAACGGTTATTACAAACTGAGATACATTTAACTGAAATTAATTTGAAACAAGAGCAGTTAATCTACTAGTTGCCAAGTCCTAACCCCTGCTGTGTCTTCATGCTATTATGCACAACAGGAACCACTTCCCTGATCATACTACAGACTTATTAGACTTAGTCATGCCGATATTTCTGATTAAACAGGAGACATTTCATTTAATGTTCCATAACAGATGCCTTTGATTGATTTTGGTAGGTAGGGGGTTTTCAGAATCCACAGTGTTGAGTCTTCTGCTTGTGAAAAAATAACTCTGAAATAATTAGGTGCTCAAGGAGTAGGAAAGGGGAAAGTGTACCCTAGTTCCTAAGACTAAGATAAATAGATTGTTTTTTCAGAACAGCAAGTTTGACTAATCCAGCTGTTCTGAAGGAACTCATGAGAGAGTGGAAAAGGAGGGATAAGTTCACTAAATCTGTCTCAATTGGCATTGGATTAGTTTCAAGAAGTTAAACCACCATGCCCTAGCATGCCTGGGAGGCAAGAAGTAAAGTCTGACTGGGTGCTTCAGACACACAGTAAGGATTTCATCAGTTTAAACTGATTTTAATCTCAAGAAGTGTAATAAACTGAGATCTTGTGTCTGGCTTGGCAGTGGTTTGGACATTCCTGGTGGCTTTTTGCTATAATGCTGAAGGACAATCAGATTAGATGCAGAGAGCTTCGTGCTTCTGTTAACTCAAGAGGAATACGTACTGCATGGTTATGATATGTGGTGTTGTCTCCAAGACAGAGTCAATAACCATTACTGACTTGTAATATACTTATAAGCCTGTTAGACAAGCTCATTTATCTCATAGCAATGGTGGCTGAGGACTTAATAATAACAATGAAAAATGTTATAAAACTTTCTCAAATAATCTATGTACTGTGTAATCAACTCCTTCTTTAACTGCTAATGTGTAAGAAGCCCTGTGCTGTCAAACACTGTTCACTTGCACTAGTAAAGATATTAGAAACTGAATAGAACTTTATGGCCTGCTTGCTTAACTGTACACTTTTCCTTCAGACTAAGCCCATTTGTGTAGTAACTTTTCTGATGCCATGCAAATGAACCACAGAGAAACTGGAACCAGGAAAAAAATAACAGTTTTGCTGTTTCTATGTATTGTATTTGGGGCCAATGTACCTGCTTGTGTGTTTGCATGGAAATGCTGATAAGCCATGAGAATATGCTTTGATGGTGGAAAATCTATTTTTAATAAGCAGCCTGCATGATTGACCTGATGCTAAATAAACTAGTAAATTGATACATGCTTATATCTATTATATATATTATTTGCTGACAGTTAATGCTCAACATGAGATAAGTAACAATAGCAATCATTAAAGAGAGATTAAACGATTTGGTTTATCTACTTACACAGCACATTCTTGAATGCATTCCAGCTTGGTACAGCATTTCCCCTTTTCCTCTTCCTTCAACACCTTAGCAGTTTGATAAAAAATCAATTCTATTATTAGTGGTGAAGTACATAATTAAGAGCATAGAAACAGCTTTGTAAAGTTGTTCAGACTACACTTGTGCCCTGGGGATAGTGAAGATAGATGCTTGTCTTGTTCTTAAATACCTATAGCAAAGAAGACACTGAATTGTGCTATCTAGGGAAAACAGTTTTGCTACTTTTATGCCTGGAAAGTATTTTACAAAGTTCTGTATCTCTTTTTTGCAACTACCAGTTTATGTGTCATGGTAATCTGTTTTGTACAACCATTTCTTAAAAATCCAAATATTATTAAAATGCATCTTCATTCAATCTTCTCCTTTCTCAAGAGCAAAAAGTCTTCCTATAGTTCATACACCATAGACCTTTCAGAGCTGTTCTTGCTTATATATGGATTTTCTGCTTGTAATTGGCTACTCTCTGTTTTGAACTATGTAGCCAAAAGCTATGTAACCTGAAACTGCATGTAGTACCCAAGGTCTTGTCAAGACCAAAATGTTGGAAAGATTGCTTTTTTATTTCACTGTTCTCTTCCAATATCTGTAGTTATACTATCCTCAATAGTTTCCTCCTGCTCAGCTTGTCATGCATCAAAACGACCATGGGTATGCAGAACAGCTGCTTGGCCAGTTGATTACTATTTCTGCCATCTACAAATACTTCGGCTTCTCAGCTGCTTGAATGCAAATTTCCTTCACACGTTTTTGTGGAAGGTGATTTTTCAAAAGAAATATATTATTATAAGCTCTGAAAAACCTTCTGTGTGGTAACACTGACAGAAGAATAGTCTAATTTTGCACTTCCATGGATGCTGATGAATTTTTTCCCAACCAGAGGCAAGGAAAATTCTCACCACAGTTTCATTAACTCATCTTCTTCTCATCTCATTAACAGCATGGAAAAGGGTAGTGGAAATTCAAAAGGAGACCAGAGAGCATGCTATACAGAGGCTAGATCTTATGGACTTTGAGTTCCTCTTGGACTTCAAGACTTTCTGTTCTTTTGACCTCTTAAAGTCTGTGCATTAAGCAGTGATATTGAAGCTCATATTTCAGCATGACATTACACTGATTTTTTGTAAGCTTGAGAGAAACAAGAAAATGAGACAATGGGAAAAACCTAACAATTCTGGCTCTTTTGCCAGCTGATGAGGCTAGCAGGACATTGATGCCAACAGAAGGAATAGGCTTACTTTACTGTAATACAGTCAAAACCAAGGAAAGGCATTTAATCAAACAAATAGGTTATTATTATGCTAGCTATAAGCAGCAACGAAAATAAGCATAGTAATGTACCTATTAATTACTACAGAGGTAGCAATAGTGATTAAAAAAGATACATCACCAATTGCCCTGATACCATCATCCAGATCTGCAGTCACTGGGGAGCCCTGTTAGGAGAACACCTCCTGGCAGCTGGGAGGTCTTACATGGCTCATCCATCCATAGGTGAGATCTCCAAAGTCACTGTTAGATGATCCCATGTCTATATAGTTGAATAATAAAATTTACTTAATTTCAGGAGAGGAAAGGTGAGGAAACATCTGGTTGTAATCTGTCTGTTGCATTTTCCCCTGGAACCTGGCCAGGGCTCAAGAAGAAACCAAAGGAGACTTTTGACTTTGACCTCATACCTCCAAATGAGATCAGACAGCTAGTTTTAAGGCCTTGACAATAAGCCCCTAAGCAGGAAAAGATATATACATTCTCATAACTCTTTATCCTTACTACATATTTTGTATACATACTTTACTAACAGTTAGATGTGTTTCACTAATGATTAGATACTATTGGTATATGTGGTTTGGTTGTGACGTTCATCTACAGGAAAACTTTGGTTCAGAGTCTACTGCTCAGGCCTTGGTACTTCACTGGTAGAACACTGGTAGACCAAGTGGACTGTCTTTATCTTAGATTGCTGGGGGTTTAAATAAAATTGTTCTGCCTCATAACTAACACAGTATGCTTTCAATTGATGCCTAGGACTGTCTGCTTAATTATAAAGGCTTAGATTTTTCTACTTCTGAAATCCATCTGAGCAGTTAAAGAAAATCTTTATGCTTCAACATGTTCTACATGTGCAAGGATGCAGACAGTCTGGGAAAGAGTTGGTGTTTTTTGCATTCATTGTGAATTCTTTATACTTCTGTTTGAAACTTTGAAATTATATATAAAGCATGAAAGTCTTCTTCCTTTTTCATCACTGCATCTTTTTTGTTGTTGTACTTCCATTTATTCAGGTAAGATGTAACAGGTAGAACATGTAATGTATATCAGATTTCCTCATTTTCTCTAGGACAAATGCTATTTCCCTGGTACAGAGATGACACTAAGTTGTGTGAAAATGTCAGTCTGCTTAAGGTTATGAAGGATCTGCCTCTATTGTATGAGTTTTAATAAGGAAAAATGTTGGGTACTGCATTTGAGCCACAACAATCCCCAACGGTGCTACAGACTTGAGGAGGAATGGCTGGAAATTTGTGCAGCAGTGAGGAACCTGAGCGTATTGATTGACAGCAGGCTGAAAAGGAACCAGCAGTATGCCCAGGTAGACATTAAGGCAAATGGTATCCTGGTCTGCATCAGAAATAATGTTACCAGCAGGACAAGGAGGGAATCCTGCCCTTATACTCAGCCCTAGTTACGCTGTACTTTGAGTACTGTGTAGAATGAGTGGTGAGGCATTGGAACAGGTTGCCCAGTGAGGTAGTGGTGGCACTGTCCCTGGAAAGTGTTAAAAAAATGTGTAGACATGTTATTTCAGGAGACGATTTAGTGGTTGTAGGATGGATGGTTGGACCTGATCATCTTGAAGGTATTTTCCAACCTTGATGGTTCTGTGATACTGTAATTCTATGTTACACCATGTAAATCATACACAAAACTTGGTTCTTCATCTTGCCTGCTGTTTTGCACCAGGAAATGTTGGTCTCTTTAACCTCAGTGAAAATGCAATCAGCCTCTGTAAAGTATCAGTAAAGTTCTGTTCATTACAGCTGCAACAATAGAGGGAAAGGGTAGTATAGAATCCTTTTAAATGCTGGGAACCCTACTTGAGAGGCTTCAAACAGGCCTCTGGCACAACGTGCTGTGTAGAACATGCCTATGGAAAGGTTAATTCTGTTTTGCTATTTGACCTATTACAAGAATTTTCTTTTAAAAAAATCATTATTTTATTCATCAAACTACTTATCATTGCTATTATCAAGCAGGAGTGAATGACAATTTATTGCTGCACTGGCAGATACAGATAAGAAAGGCCAAACAGGTGGCATAATAGTGTGTACGGCTCTAATGGGCTGCAACTCTGCACAGATTTAAGTATTTTAATTATATATTTTAAATTAGCATAATTGCTTGAGAAAGAGAGGCCATGCACAGAAAGTGGCTTCATGCTTAATCCTGTATGCGTAAGAGACACTGGCTTGTGAAGACATTCGTTATGCTCCAGTGAAAAAGCATGCTGTGATTTTCTTTCCTTCCTCCTTCAAGATGTGAGAATTTCAAAATCCTGTTAGGCATAGGGATAAGGAGGGATTTTATGGTATGCAAATAATAAAGTGCTCACTCATTTCTGCAGTTGCTGAGATGCATCCCTGCATCCCCAGTGAACCTTTGAGCTTGAATTTTTACAACCAATGCACTAACTGTAATGCTGTCTAATTGAAATCCAAATTAAAGGCAGCACTCAGATTGATACCTTGAGAAGGTCAAGTATCACAGAAGCACAGAATCACAGAACATTTTCCCGAGGAGCTTTGCAGCGGCCAGCAGGGATGAGTCTCGGCGCCAGATTCAAACCGCGCGGCAGCAGCGAAGCGCCTTCATTTCCCGAGGAACTTTGCAGCGGCCGGCAGGGAGGGGCCTCGGCGCAACTCTCCTTCCAGTATTTAAGGGTAAAAGACTCCAGGGGAGCACGGCAACCTAGAGCATGGCGAACAGGAGTAGGCTAACAGGATCATAGTGAGGCAGTTTGCACAGCAGTTCGCACAGGCAGGGCAAGCAGGCAGGGCTGCACACGCCGTCTTGTTCTGTTAGGTCGTGTTTCTTTCTTGCTTCT